>OW626786.1:161729-406978 GCA_939628115.1 Tribolium freemani | reverse complement strand
CTGCACTAAAAACAATTCTGCGCTGAAAAAAATACGTTTTAAGAAGTAAAAATCAAAAAATTGTGATCTCAACTTGAGAAGAATTAATGGCTTTTGTAAATGGGTGTTTTTTATTTAAACATTGGGTATTAAAAAGGCAAATTCGATTTATTCCGGTGTAATTGTTATTATCGGGTCTTAAAAAGTAAAAAACAAGCCACGTGGGAAATTTACACTTCACCCATGAGAAATTCTTTTAATTTCTTAATTGTCGATCCGGTCGTGTGCAACCGCTTCATTATTATTTCAAACACTCGAAGTGAATCATCGCATATTAACGGTGTTTCTGTTTTGTTAAATGAAAATTAATATCTAGAAGCCCATCCGCCTCTTGTAAATATTTGCTAGGTATTTCCGACATATGGTGAACTAGATCTCGACTTTCCCCCAAGTTTGTTAGTGGCGTGTTTATAAATTCCTACGATGAGGGACATTCAACAGACTTAATATGGACCAACTGTTGCGCCACCATTGAACGAAAACAATCCATTCAGTTTTTTCCAACATAATCAATACGACCATGGGTCAGACTAATCCATAGACAATGAGTCTGTTCAGACGTCATAGTCCATGACTCAAATATGATTCATTCGAATAAATATGTCACAGGTTGATGGGAACGTGTTACTGGCAGATAAGATATAAGGACTATTTTGTTATTATTTATTGTTTCAATTTAGTAATAAAGGAACCGTATAAAACCAACATTGTTAATTCGGTTATCCTGTAATAACTTCCAATTGAGTTAAAGTAACTGTAGAGAGAACGGTTAATCAATAGTCGTAACGTAGCCCGTAGCGTAACGATAACACAAATGTGTGACCTTAGATTTGAGCGAAAATACTAGAAATGCAGTGTGAAGAGTTGGGGATAATTATGATGATGAATCGCCGTATGAAAAAAAATGCTTTCACTGATATTTTTCCTTTCTAGTGACAAAAACCGCTCTAGATCCATATTATTAAATTTTTATCGCGGCGATCAAGTCAACAAGGCTTATCACTCCGATAAGCGTTTTTCCAAAAAGTGGGATACATAGAAACTACTATCATTTTCCACACCTACGTTTGTTGGACGAGTAGTACCAAAGGGATTCCTTATGAATAGACTGCGATGGTATGCGACACATGGTCGTACAATGCCTGCATTTTTATCAAATTGTGGGTGTAATTTTTTCCTTAGAAAGTGTTGATATTTATATTTATCTAGTACGGCATTTCAACTAGTTCACTAGGTCAGAGTTCAAGAGACGGAAAATTGGTAAAAGTCAAGATATGGGGTTTTTTTTCGCAAGAATTCGACGCTGCCACTGGACTAGTGACTCATGTCGGGTCATTTGAGAACATGAGGCTTTGTTGAGATATGCCGAAGCGTGACGTGGACAAGGAATGACAGAAATTCCCAAATGCGCGCGGAATTTTTCAGTAATTCATCGAAAATGAAGTGTCACAAATAGGCAATAAAAAAGTTATTTGTGTTTTTTATGTAATCCGGCGTATAATTAATATGTTCCAAATCGGTATGAGTTAAATGAGTTATCACACAACCCACATAAAGAAACTTTACCACAGGTGTGAACTTATTGCTTATTAATTATCATATATTTGTCTGAAAAATTACATTTTTGGGTGTTGAGAACTTGCGAATTGGGCTTTAATTATGTTGTAAACTTTATTAATGGAACTATCGGCACTAATTATTAATACCGATTTTTATGAAAATCTTAATGCGAGCTTATTAAAACAAAGCTTTTACAATACTATCTTTTGCTTTTATAGATTTTATGGATTTTTTTTAACAAAAGTTAATAAGACTCCTCATAATTTGTGTTGATGTAAATGAATTATGTTTTGTAATTCGTACCTACTACATTTTACTAGCAGCAAGTAAAAAATGTTGATATTGTCACCTTGTGTGATTCTTAAAATAACAATGTAATGTTTGTTATTACCTTGCAACCAAAATTTCAGCTTGTACGCTTACATTATGATTTCATACTTTGAAACATTTTCCTTTCCGCAGATTACTGTTATTGAAAGTAATTTTCTCTTTCATTTTGTAACAATGAAAGATTTTTCAATTATGATTATTTCAAGTGTTTGATTTATATTTTATCAGTTGTTGTCGATGTTGTGTAGGCGGAGATACGCTAGACTGGATCTTATTTCCGTCCGGTATTATTTCCTGTATACGAAAATCAAACCATAATGTTCCAAAAATAACTGACCTTTTTCATGTCAAACAGGGCTAATTTACTAGGATTCATTATTTGCGGACGATCTATTATGAAGCCAGCTGTAAGCAGAATATAAACTTTTCCAGAACAGATGCTCCACGTTTTTAACCTTTACGGTACGCCATACCTCCACAATTAGACACTTCAAAGAAACATTAGGCGGCTATAACTCTGACTCCAATTACACCCACCGAAGAAGTTGTAAACTCCAAATATATCTAGTTCAATGTATAACAGATATACGCAGAAACGCGACTATTTTGAGGAATTTCGTTTAAAGTAAGCCTAGAAATTACTAGCTTTTTGTGCAACGAAATGGGAATAGGTAGTCAATTTTTTTCCATTCTAGATTTGAGATTTTTTCTTGAGGCAAAGCCCAGATAAAAAAGACATTATGAATAGGAAAAATCAGTTTTCCTGACGAGTTGAACACAAAATTTTCCTAATTCATTTTGCTTTTTTCCAACCTCAATAAATATTGAAAAGTTACAGAATTCCCCACTGAATTTTATAAAATGTTTTGGTATCTCAAGCTATCTCAAACGCAATTAGTATTTCACAAAATTTCTCAAAAATTAGTCAAAAAATCACTACATTGGATAGAAAAGTAAATTATTTTGTTTTTTGGGATATTTTAGCCCATTTTCATTCGAGAACGCAGTTTAGTGAAATTTCACAAACAATTATCCGAAAATTTTTAAAATTATTTAAAACGAAACCGCAAATTATTTTGCACAACTTTCTTAAAAATGGCTTGAATAGTCATTAAATTATATTGGATCGAAAATGATATTATTTAGCATTTTTTCGTTATATTCGCATGTTTTATTCAAAAACGCAATTATTTAGGATTAAACAAAATTTCCTCAAATATCACTTAAAAAGACGGTAGAATTGGATCGAAAATGGTGTTATTTTTGCCTTTTTTAAGCTTAAAGTTTTTGCGAAAGTCTGAAAAATCACAGAACTAGGTAAATTGCAAATAGCATTACTTTGCGGCGTTGTATACTGCAAGTTTTTTTATCCGAAAACGCAATTTTTTTGCAAAATTTCTATAAAACTAGACCGAAAAATCGCCTAATTAGTTCGAAAGTATTGCTAGTTTTACGTTTAAGAGCGATAATGTAATTCAATCAGATAATCCACTCAAAAATTATCAAAAATTTCGTTGCAATGGTTTGAAAATGTATGCTTTTTTGAACGTTTAATAGGTATTTGGAGCAGGGCCGTAGCCAGCTCTTGACAGCAGAAAGGGCAGATTATTTTTATATAGAAGGGCAAAGTAAATTTAAATGTAGATTAGTATTAAAGTATATAAATAAGGAACAAATACATATTATTTACACCATACCTTAACCAAACAAAATAAAAACATAAACGAGAGACAAAAAACTATAAGTAACCAATAAAGCTGAATGAAAAAGCTTCTAAATAAAAAAGAGTCTATATGAGATATCCTATAATGACGTTTCAAGGATATAATTTCCCTTTTCTTCAGATTAAACAAGTCTACAAATAACGTAACTAACAAATATGTATAATAATTTAACAAACATACCTAATGCAAAGACTTTAACACAATTGAGTGGTGGAAGGAAAACTGAAAAGCTGTATTAGGTATGTTTTATTAAATTATTATTTTTGTTAAATACGTTATTGTTTATAGACTTGTTTAATCGGAAGAAAAGGGAAATTACACCCTTGCTACGTCATTTTAAAGGATATCTCATATAGACTCTTTTTTATTTAGAACCTTTTTCGTATATCAATATTGAGTCTGAGAAATCAATAACTTCTTACAATAAAGCTGAAATTTTCTTTCTCGTTTGTTATTAAATTCTGATAAAAATAATTCAGAATCAATTTCCAGTGTCCTTTTGTTTATCGAAAGCCAAGTGCAGTAATAATAATTGCCAGATTTAATTTTCGTGAAAAATTTTTTTTTCTCAGAAAATCATACACATTCGATCTTGCATAACTGATGGCGCTTTGCCGCTTTGACTTCTCGAAAAATTAAAATACTTATCCATGTTTATGGTGCTTTTGAAAAAATTAAGATTGATGTCTATTAGTTCTAAAATAATAAATAATACCCAACTGTGATAATAACAATAAAATGTAGACAACGCACAATTATAATTTTCTAATAATTATAAATTTTTCAATTTATATTTTTATAAAACGTAACACCTAAAATTTGCCTAGGAAGGGCAAAAATTTCAGGAGGGTAGGGCTTCGCCCTGTCTGGCCCCGCGCTGGCACGGCCCTGATTTGGAGTAACAACTTAGTTTTTTTGATAAAGAGAAATCAGTAAATTAGGTCAAAAATTATATTTTTCTCAACTTTTTAGTACGTCGTCGAGTCAAAACACAATCATCAAGCCTAAACATTTTAACCTCAAATTAAGTTAATCTAATTTAATTTTTCACAAACTTGCTGACGGGCGATCACTTGTCATTGTTTCGGAAAAATTTGAAACAAATAGAGCTAATTTCAGAAATACTCGCGTTTAGCGGTTTATTAAAAAGTAAAGCAGTGTTTTTTTCATCGCACTATTTTTTTTTTTCAGCGTGATGGGATGATCGGCTTGCAAGAATGCGGGCCCGCGCCACCTAGAGCGCCGGTTTCGGGAAGCCGGGCCCGTGAACGCGCGGCCCAAGCCGTGGACTACTACAACACCCACGTGCACCGTGCCTGGGCAAACGCCGGCCTCTCGAGATCGTCATTCAACGACCGCCACCAGTCGTCGACGCGCCGCCACCATTTAGCCCCCGAGCAGCTCTACCGCAGCAACTCCAGCTTGGAGCTCCTGGACCACAACGGCCGTCCATCAAATCCCTCGACCCCGACTCTCAAGCGCGAGTACGGCAGCCACGGCAGCATCGACGTCATCGACCGGCCACCGGCCGTCGGCGAGTCGTTCTTTGCCATGCTCCAGGACTACCAACCGGCCGTGCTGGGAGCCATCGCCGCCGACCAGCGATCCCCAGGTCCTGCAGAATACCTCCGAGGGAAAGTCGATGTTGAGAGCGTCGAAGACGTCCCGAGCAGCCCCAAATCACGGGTGAAGTTGTCCAGGTTCTGGAGCAACGGACAGGTTAACGTGAAAAATCAAAGACAAGCCATGGACGATAGCATGGTGAACACGTCTTCCAGTAGTTGTAGTGTTATTTGTTCGGCGGAAGCCGAGGAGATTGCAAGGAGACGGGCTTTCAGTCATTACGATTGTCAGTCGTTGACTACGAATTTGAATTATACGGCCAGATTAAGGCGAATTTTGGCCAAGAGACGGAACACGACAACGGGGGCTTCGGCCGCGTCTATGTTAGCCAAATCTTTTACCTCGGATGGTGACAGTGGGGACGAAGACAATGGTGATGGACAAAACAACGATCTCGTGCTGAGTTGTCCATTTTTCCGCAACGAAATTGGAGGAGAAGAAGAACGAATTGTTAGTTTGACCCGATTGCAAAGTACTCAAGGTTTAGGCGGCAAGAAACCTTTACATCGTCCACCACTAGCTTACGGCGTTGCCGTCCTAGAATTCCCTCCAGGTGAAACGCATTGGAGACATTCCACATGTCCCTATCAGCGTCTGCCCAGGCCCATTGAAAGCGTCGATCAGGGCGCTTTGTACTATCGAAAGTATTTCTACGGACAAGGTGAGTGTTGTTCACGGTTTGGTTGTTCGGTTCTTTGAAGAAATAATTGATTAAAAACAACAAAACCAAAATTAATATCACACTATAAAATAAAAAATAAAGTAACATTAACATTAACACAGCTTTCTCGAGATAAGTAATCTTACAACTACATAAGTTTTGTAGTTAATATTTTTTTTTATTCAATTTGTCAAGTACAGTAGAAGCCCAATTAGTCGAAAAGCCGCATTATTTACGGAACAATAATAAATTTTGATTGCGTAGATTTTTTCACCGGGCTCTCAATCATCTCGAATTCAGTGATAAAATACATTGAGCACAACAATAGCGTGATTTATTTGTTTAGTTTTTTTTCAAAAATTTTACAATAATTATAGATGATTGAGTTTTGAACTCCCTTTACCCAAATTTTTTTTTAGTGACTGATGTCTTGCTCTTTTTAAAGGGTAGAGAGATATTGCAAAAAGAAATTGAGTTAAGAAACTAAAAATTAACAATTTTGTAATGAACAGAAACATACAAAATACTGGTGCCTGCTTACATTATTTAGGATAATGGAGCCTCTATTCTAAATCACTTTCAGTATTTAAAATTGCAATGAAACTTGTTTTCCCTAGCTTATTATTTGATTTCTAAGACAAAATTTCAGTATACAGTCAAACTTCGATTACTAGAATAGTCAGTTGCCAATAAAATAGTTCGTGTTATAGAAAATACGTGTTAGCAGTAATAATTGAAAAAAAAAAGAATCTTTAGTTTTAAATGCAAATAGTAAGTTAATAGAATGTTTTATAAGTAATACAGGGTGTATCAGAAATACGTGTGTTAATTTTAACAGGTAACAGAGCTCAACAAGTAAAACATTTTTTTTATTTGTAATTTTTCCATAAAGGCTTCGACAATTTACTTAAAATTTGGAAAAGATAACATATTAAAACGTGCACCCGCCTATGGATACAAAAATAAAAGTATCGAACTACTTTTGTTGTGATAGAAACGGACAATTTGAACAATTTTAAACAACAATGAAAATTGCTGCTATGAATACAAACTAATTATTAAACACTGACCGGCTCGTTTACACAAAAGAAAGGAGGAAAACAGTGAAAATAATACATAAGAATTTTGTAAAACGTTATATAGAAAAGTTGTTGTACTTGATGAGTTTTATTACGTGGTAAAATTAACACACGTATTTCTGATACACTCGGTATATTCGAAAAACATATTTTTACCAAAAAAAGTAATCAGACATTACGCTGCAAATGATATATTTTTTTGTTATGTTGTGCAAAAAATACTTAAATAAAATTGTCTCTATGGCTAGACCCGAAGTTTGAATGGTGGAAAAAAAGTTCGACTAACCCCCGGTTTCTCGAACGATTTATCGTTAGATAAATTTTATCGGTTGGATAGTTGCTAAGGTAGAAATGATCTGATTGGTGTTTCTATAGAAATTATGGAACCGATAGTATTTATCCTAACAATAACTTGTTCAAGAAACCGGGGGTTAGAAAGGCAAATTGCGGTCTAAGGGTTCCAGATATAAGAAATTCGACTGTTCGAGATATTATTTTAGGATTTCGCGGCCTTCTTGCTACGGAATCACACGAGTGATTCAATTCAAACAATTCAAGTTATTGAAGTTCGACTGTCTTTGGAAAAATCGTTACTTACTGGTAACATTTTTTTTTAAATAGTTTAAAAACATATTCTTTTGCTTGAATTGTTTGCGTGTAAGTTCATATTTATTTTTGTCACAATTGATATCCTTTTCATTACATTATGATAATTTTTTAAACATTTTTTTTCTGTCAAGTTGTAAGTCTTTATATGCCTTAATTCTTAATTATTCAAAATGTAGGTCGTCTCAAATAACGCAGAATGATTACGAATCAATGGTAGACTTTTTTTAGCACTGGATTTGGTCGCTTTATGGTTTATTATCATTGTAAAATGTATTTCATTTTGAGTATATCTTTCTTATTGTTACTAAAATCCAAAACTTAAAAGATGTTGGCTTCATTATTAATTTTAAAAGAATTATTTCGTATATCACTATTTATGAGTCACCAAAAACTTAAAGAATAAACAAATGTGTTTTTGGTTTTGTCATTAAATTTTGTTCCTTACACTATTAGAACGACTTTTAACTGGTGGGTCAGAAATTTGTAGCAAAGGTTTTGGTTCTGTTTTTGTTTTGTCACAGATTTCTGCTTTGTATCATTAATTTTTTAGCAACTAATAATAATTATAATTTGTACACTTGATGATTTTTTTATAATGTTACCACCCTAATTGATTTGTCCATGGTTTTATCTTGCTACTAGTGTTAGCTAGTAGCTAGTTAACTTAAAAAAATAAAATAAGCCTCGCGCGGGCCTCTTCAGTGTGCGTCCAGTGCGCCCATAGGTAAAATCTCCACTTGCTCACTTTACGAGACAATAAAACAAGGAATGCGCGAAAAATCGTAATTTTTATTACAGAGCACCAGAATTGGTTCGGAATGGACGAACAACTCGGTCCCGTGGCAATTTCCATTAGACGGGAGAAAGTCATTCATCCCGACAACCAGCTCTCTTCATCTTCAATAATGCAATACCAATATCGCCTCGTAATCCGTACTTCTGAGCTCCAAACCTTCCGAGGAGCGATTCTTGAGGATGCCATTCCCAGTATTAAGGCATCTAGTAGTAGCAAAACTTTCAACATAAAAGAAGTTCTCGAATACGTCGCTCCTGAAATCCAATTGACCTCGTTACGATTAGGCGTCCAGAACCAACAAACCGAAGAACAATTACTGAAATTGGACGAACAAGGACTTAACAATCACTACAAAGTCGGCGTAATGTATTGCAAAGCGGGACAATCATCCGAGGAGGAAATGTACAACAATGAGGAAGGCGGTCCAGCTTTCGTCGAGTTTCTCGAAACCATCGGGAAGAAAGTCAGGCTCAAAGGCTTCGCGAAGTATAAGGCTGGACTTGACAACAAATGTGGGTAAACATTTGACTGTAATTTCCGATTTTGATCAATTGTGTTACAGCCGATTCCACCGGTTTATACTCGGTGTATTCGCAATACCAGGACTGCGAAATCATGTTTCACGTATCTACAATGTTACCGTTCACGCCAAACAACCGGCAACAACTCCTCCGTAAACGCCACATCGGGAACGACATCGTCACGATAGTGTTCCAAGAACCGGGCGCTCTGCCTTTCACACCTAAAGGAATCCGGTCACAATTTCAACACGTCTTCATCGTAGTCCAAGCGATTAACCCCTGCACCGAAAACACCCACTACAAAGTGGCAGTCAGTCGCTCAAAAGACGTGGAAGTGTTTGGGCCCCCGATTAAAGACGGTGCTATTTTCCCCAAAGGCAAAGCTTTCGCTGAATTTCTCTTAGCCAAAGTTGTGAACGCGGAAAATGCGGCTCACCGCTCGGAGAAATTCGTAACAATGGCCACACGCACCAGACAAGAGTATTTGAAAGAGTTGGTGACGAACAGTTCAACTTCGACACCTGTGGACACCCACCAGAAGTTTTCGATTTTTAGCAGTAAAAAGAAGGATAAGATTAGGCCAAGGTTTATACCTGATGCGTGTCAAAGAGGGGCGATTTTGTGGCAGGTGTTGTTGGATGATAGTGGGCAATCGCAACGAATCGAATGCTTCCTAGGCATTAGCACTGATAGTTTGGTTTTGATTGAAGAAACATCTAAGCAAATTGTGTTCGTTACGCCGTGTAAATCAATCTTGGGGTGGTCGACACTTTCGAACGGCTTGCGGATTTATCACCACCAAGGCGAATGCATGACTATACACATGAGGGATGGGCAAGGAGACCGTGATGAGTTGATGGAGGTGATGCAAAGGTTGCAAGCAGTGACTCAAGGAGTGTTGGCTAAGGAATTATCTTTGAAACGAAATATCATGGGGCAGCTCGGTTTCCACGTCCAACCTGATGGTATTGTAACTCTAGTTGAGAGTTCAGGCGAAGCCTGGCATGGAGGTCTACGTCAGAATTCACGTCTGGTCGAAATTTGTAAGGTTGCAGTTTCGACTTTGACCTACGACCAAATGGTCGATCTTCTCAAAACCTCGATCGTTGTAATTTTAACTGTGATACCGCCTTTACCCGATGGCTCCCCTCGTAAGGGCTGCACTCTACAAAACTGTAAATATAACGAAGGTAACTACGAAGGAGATTACGAGAATTTGGATGATGGTAAGTCGAGAAAAGCACCGCAGATGCAACAAGCGGGGAATCACCGGCGGATCTACGAGAGGAGTTTTTCGCCACCAAGATCGAGTAATAGTTCTGGTTACGGTACTGGAAGTAGTTCTAAATCGTTTCATAATCCTGAAGGAACCCTCACGAGTTCCTCAAGCGGGCATTCGGGGGACGACAAGTGGTACGACGTCCTACAAGAGTTGGAAGTACCACCAGTACCACAAAAAACCCCATCACGGACTAATAACACGTTCCCGACCCCGAAACGCACCAATCAAATCCAAGTCTCGCATAACCACTTCGGCCCACAACAGATACATCACAGTAAAGTACAAATCAGTCATTCGCTACCGTTACAACACGTCAATTATTCACAACCTTTGACTGCTGTTGTCCACAACAATACCGACTACGAGACTTACAAAGAAAAAAACAACGTGAAACAGCAAAGCGATTATGTCATGAGACAATTGAACGATTTCCGGTTGAATGATGGCCACTCAACCGATAGTTCCATGTATGGGGGGTTAGGGAGCGAGGATGAGTTGTCCAATGGTAGCGGAAATGTATCTCCAAGGAGTCGCAGGGCGAAGCAATTAACAAGTAATAGTCGCAATCACAGCCCGAGATCAGTCAATGGCGAGGCTAAACTAAGACCTGGTGTTACTCCCCGATCTTCGAATCGAAACAGCGCCAATTTATCGTCGAGTAATTTTCAAGAAGAGTTGCTCAGATTGATAAATCCGGACAGTATCGAGGCTTCAACCGAGGCGAAAGAAACGACCAGTCATTCCAGGTTTGTAACAAAACATCCTCAGTCGAGCCAAGCCAAGTGGTTTTTTCTTCTCAAAGAAAGAAAATATTGAAATGTGAAATAGATTTTTTGCTACCCCTTTTACGTTTTATTTAATATTGCAAGTACATCTTCGTTTCTTAAAATTGTTGGTGAAATAACGAAACAGAACTTGTACGAATTTTGATAAACAAAAATAAAGATTTCTTTGGTGGGCTTTTATTAAAATAGTTATTTACCTAACGTGTTTGGAAATTGCTTTCTAAACAAGTTAGGTACAATATTTTTTGTAATAAATCTCTTAAAAAAAATTAAAAATTAATATTTTTTATAATTTAGTTTTTTTTACAACTGGGTTGGTAACAGGTCAAACAATCAAAAAATTGGCATGAACTGTCAATTATCGGAAAAAAATAATCGTTTCTATCTCAACGATAGCAATACCAACCTACTAAATATCCCTAGCCATTGTGGGAAAGTAAAAAACACCGCAGTGTGGGAAAGTTACTTTCCTACACTCTGGAGATAACTGGGAAATAGCTGTCTAAAAGCTATGAGTACAAAAAATGTTTTTACCGCCATTTTCAGAGTAGTTTAAGTAGATATTAAAAGTTTAACAAAATATTATACAGTTGATCTCTGGTGGTGAGACTGTTAAGAATTGTGTGTGTGTTAAGAAGAAAATCGTTTGAATACATTTTTTCGTAAAAATTATTCTCTAAGGTCCGGTTTCTGGTACGATTAAACTTCAGTTAAATTTTATCTCTCCGTTAGTTGCTAAGGTAGTGTTTATCTGATTAGCGTTGTTATGCTTTAACTGAGGTTTAAGTTTAGTTTTCCATTGAATATCTTTCCAGAAACTGGACTTAAAACGAATTCATAGTGGTGATCGAATATATTTCCTGATGGAAATTAGTTGCTAAAGCAATGGTTTCTTCTGAAGACTACATGTCACATCAGCAAAGATAATGAAATGATATTCTATAAAAAAACCTTGGGGGTGACATAAAGAAAGCACTTATAAATATCGTGGGCTTACTACAAAAATGGCCAAGTCAGACATTTATATTTAAATTTTAATTGTAATTTTTCATCACAAGTGTATTATTTGCAGAATAACAAAAACAATACTGATTTTATAATAGTTATTTATAAACTGAATTTGTGAAAATGCTTAATTTTCAACTTGGTCAACTGAATCAACTAACAGTGTCACAGAAATCTGCGCTGTTTCTATATTTATATTTTTCGCTATACTTGTGAATTTTTAAAAGAACTATTTGAGTGGTCACATTTTCTTGCTGGAATAATTTCTAAATGAAAAGCAAAATATTTGAAATCGGTCATAACTTGAACCAGCTTCGATCATTTACGATTCTGTTTATTTGTTTATTTGCATATTTTAAAGTATGAGTATCCTGAATCGTTATTTTCTATATATTGTAGAATTCAGGATACAACAAAAGTCAGATATTGTATACAATCGCAAAGAAACATACGTGTATTTTGTTGCCAATATTTTTGTTGGACGTTCAGATCTTCTCCATATATCTTTTATAGGTTTTCTTTGCGTGGCATTTCTTCTGTAACAAAAACTAACCGATTGGAATATTCTAATAAAAGCTTCGTTATTATTGAACCAAAGATTATAATAAATATTTATAGTTACTAATAAATATAATGATAATTTTTTGTAAATAATATACTATTAAATTTTAAAACGTTCTCACTATTTTTTGTAGTTCGTCCAAGCAAACCAAGAAGTAATTTTTTAAGTTGTTAAAAGAAGACTGAATTTTTATGAAAAATAATAAGCAAAATTGTGTCTTTACAATTGGATATTGCTCCTAAATTAAGCAATTATTTCACATATGTTATCAGTTAGTATAACATTTTAAGTATAAACTGCGGTCGAAAAAATTTTAAAGAAAGTCTATTGAAGCATGAAAAGTAATAGTAGTAATATCATCTTTCTTTTTCTAGGAATCCTTTTTTATCGTTTAGAGTGTACCGGTTTTCAGTAAAAATTATTATCATTCTTAGAAACGAATAAAATAATCTTAAAATGCAGATGAATATATTAAAATACCAATCGGTATTTTACCAACAATAAAGTATATGAACCCTGTGTGGTGTAACAATAAAATAAAAAACTTCGTCTCTGACCTTTTTATTTTTTATTAAAAAACGAGACACACAATTTATTTTGATTTATTTTTGGCATATTGTAAATTACCGGCTATTGTTACTGTATTTTTATGAGACTAGAGCGTTAAGTAATTAGTTTTCTAAATATGTTGTTGTTATTAAATGTTTTTCGTTTGAAAAATGTTTCTTTAAAGTATAATCTTAAATAGAATTAGATGTAGAACAGGTCTTTATCTTTGTTGGAGGCTTGGCTCGGTCCTGGACACCTCTCAAAGCCCGTCCGTAATTGTAAAACTTTCAGTTCGAATTTATCGCACAAAACGCAACCAGAGGTGATTCTGACCATGGCTCGCCCCGCCACTGTCATCTCAAACGCTAGCACCACGTCTAGCCCTCTCCCCGCTGAATTCAAAGGTTCCAAAGACGAGCTCAATACCAAAACAAAATCGGTCGTATCTCTCGAAGAATATCCGGTTCCGGAAGACTGGCCGACTCTTGTGGACACAGCCACTCGAGTTTTAATGCAAGTGGCTTCCGATAGTTACAAACGTGACGAAGGGAAATGGGACGAGGAAGCCCCAATTGACGCGTCAATCACCTCTTCGTAAGTCGAAATATTGCCTGGTGTTTTTTAATTTTTGAAGGGTGTTGTTTTAGAGTTAGTTCTAGTACGAGTGTGCCCGAATTGCAGAACCATGTGACGGATTTAGAATCTAGTTTGAAACGAGAGACGCGGAGGAGATTATCGTTAGAGAACGAAGTGAGGAGGTTGAAGGAGGAGAACAAGAAATTGAAGGATCAAGCACAGAGTGCCGTGCAGCAGTTACGCAAGTTTACGGAGTGGTTCTTCAAGAACGTCCAAAGGCAGTAAGAGTAAACTTGTAAATAAATGTTAAACTTGTAAATTTTTAATATAGTACAAAATTGTTGTATTTATTTATTGTTTGTTTTGTCGGAATTTAGTTTCGTTTCGGGTCAGTATTCAAAATTTTCTTTGGGTTAAGGTCCACCCTTGAGTATTATAAGTTATTTTTCAGTTAGTTACCACACGAGTTATTATTTAACCTACACTTTTAATCATTATTTAACGAAATATTTTTGTTACTTATAGTACTGTTGTTTACTTATTAGTACGTATTTTTAAAGAATATTCTACTCTTCGTAACGATAAACAACTGAACACCAAATCAAATGTAATGTTAATTGCTTAGTTTTAGTGTTATGAATCATCCATTCCTGACAAATGAGGAGTATTGTTGATGGTGACCTGCGATTGCCTTATGAATGGATTTTTAAATATTTTATTTAAGCAACTTGTTATGTAACGTAATTTTTCCATTTACTATGTCAATGTTTATTTAAAAATAAAAATTCTGAAACTGAATTGCGAATCTTTGAAACCTTGACACGCCCCCAATCCACCTGTTGACACGAAAAATAAATCGACGCAAGTGCTGCATCTTGATGCAATTAAAATTCCTATCACGGAAAATGACTCCTTACCTTAGTCACCCATTTTCCGTCCACCCATGTGGAAAAATATCGAGCTAATTTATTTATAACTATTACCTTCAGTCGAAACCGCGCTTTCAACACGCCTAGCGTGAAAAATGTCGGCTCACACCGAAAAACAAGTGAAGTGTTGTTGCTTTTCGAAAAATTCGAAGCAAGTTGAAGTGGCATCGCAAAACAATACCGAATCGTCGCTCCCAACGGCGGTAAATTTGATTTTAGAAACTTTTGGTGCTGGTTTTGACCGCACTGCTGGTCGATACCCAGGTAGAAAGTGCTAAATTCTAATTTCTTTTGAGGACGCACTCGCACGATAAGCTTGACATGTCATTCCAGCTGTGATAATTGCTTAGTGATTTTTCGAATTCAATTAGTACAATGCAGATTAAAAATGACATTTCTTATTGTGTTCGACAGAAAGTGCCTTTTGCGGCCGACCTGCCGTCGGATTTAGGCGCCGGAAAAGCGATTTATGTCACCGGAGTCGTTTTGCCGAAATGCTCAAGGTCTGTACTCTAAAATAAATTTATTTTTGGCGTGTTTGCCGACATTATTTGCTTGTTGCCACATATTAATCGCGTGACCTTGCTGCCAACAAATAAATATAAGATAGCAATAAACATCGCCCTAGAAGTTAAATTTTCTCGCCATGTGATAAGTGAGAACACGTGGCACGTGCTTGGTTTTTATTGGACCCTCAAATCATTAAGTAGTACATAAAAAACACTAAAGAGGTGTTAACACTTTCACCGCCCGAAATTGATTGGTTTAGCTAATGACGGTGACCCCGATTGGCCAAATTATAACAATTTTTTGTTTTCATACAACAAAGGCAAATTTTATGCTAATTGCGGTAAAGGTATAAAACAATAGAATAGTACGATCTAATAAAAACCTCTAATAAAGTACAGAGTTTATTTTTTTCTTCGTTATAACAGAAACAATGGAGCATTTTAAACAAAAGCGATATCTGCAAGTTTTATTATTAATCTCCCTTGTGTAATTTCCGGTTTAATTTAACTTTTGCGAGTGTTAAGTAAATTTAGCGCTGAAGCAGTGGGCGGATTTGTATTATAAAAACGGTTTCGATACTAAAAATACATTTTCGAAATGATTGATTGAATAATAAATATGTATTTCGTCCGGTCTAGGCAACCAACAATACAACTTGTCTTATGCAGGGTAATATTCCTTTTCTTGCTTTACTTATTTCTAGGCAATACACGTAAAGCTGTTATAATCCGAACTAATTATTGCAAATGAAATGGTCCTACGGATTAGCCAGGTTTCGTTTATATATTTTTTTAATTAAATCATAATTTTTAAAAAATATTTTATTGTGTATTTTGCAATTTATTGATGTTGTTTTGGTGCAAAAAGTAAACATTTTTTAAAAATATTTGATCGTTTGATAACTCATATTTTCTGGCTTTGGAAATGTGAGTTAATAGCGAATTAAATTTCCAAAGCATTTCAAATTTTAATTCCCGATTAGTTTGACTTTTGCCAAGCAAATGGTAACTTATATCAAATTAGTTTTTATTAGTAATTAATTAATTTTTGGTTTTGCTATTTACACACTTGACAAAAGTCAAATTAATTGCGAATTAGATTTTGATATGGTTTAGAAATGTACCTAAGTGGGAAAATTAATTACCTCAGGACATTTCTGTCGCTACTATCACTTTTCACCACGTTTTTTTCTGTATGAAATAGTGCAGCGTTTGGCTCAAATGTTGTCAGTTGTAATAATTCTTTTTTTACAATAGAATCAAACATTTGTCACCTATTTCATATCAGGAATACTTACTTCTTAGAGTCTCTTTGCAGTATTTTTGAATTTAAAAGAGGTGGTAATTTTGTAATTTTTATGAATCATTTTTTTTTTAGTATTTTACTACTACTACACAAAATTAATGAAGTTTTGGCAAAAAAAATGTGATCCACTGCAATTATGACGAATTACTAATAATTATAAGGTTGTGAATGGAAGAGAAAAAATGATTAGTGATATTTAGTGACCGGATCTTTAGGAAGTTAAAAACTTTATTTAGGTATCAAAAGAGGTTTAAAAAAAAAGACATTATAGGTATTTAAATCTACTAATTTTAGATACATTTGTTATTAGTTTCTACAGCAGAAAAAATAAAAACATAATTTTTAATGTAAAAACAAATAAAACGAAATGCGTTTTGTAAAAAACTTAAAATTCTTTACTTACAGACCTACTATTTCTAATTTTATTATGTTATTAATTAAAATTTCACAGTGAGAAAGTAAGTCATTTTTCAAAGTGGCTTAACTAAAATAATGCTGTGCAAGGGTTTGTGAATCTTCAGAATTAAAAAACAGTGCAACATTAAAAAAATGCAAAGTAGAAAAATTAAAAGTTTAAAAATCAACAAAGTTACTTTAACGCCGAGAAACTAAAAAGATGAAACACAAAAATACTAAAAAATATTGAGATTCAAATTCTAAAGAACTAAGCTCCTGAAAAACTGAGAAACTGAAAAACTATAGAACTGGACAAAAGAAACACTAATAATTTGAAACAATACATTCTGAATAAAAAAACGGTATATCAAGAGACTGAAATGCTAAAAAACAGAAACTTAAAAACTGTGTGATTGAAACACTAAAAGAAACTATGAGATTCAAAGGTTGGAAGCCTAAAAACAAAAAATCTTTAAATGTTAAACTAAAAAACTATTAAATTGTTCATAGTAGAATTTTGCAACCGTTCATTTGAATTTTTTGGTGTGAAATAAAGCACAAATTAAAAGTTTCTGTATAAGAAAACAATTCTGTGTTAAACTAAATCCCAGCGACAAATTTTGAGCCCAGAAAATTTCAATTTCACTACAAAAAATGCAAATGAGTTGTTGGAAAATTCTACTATGAACTGAAATGGGATATATTATTTTGAAACTATAAATACTAATAAAAAAATTGAGAAAATATCCTATTTTGAATTAAGAAAGTTAAATACAACGTTAGGATGTTTAAAACACATTTAGGATACAAGTCAATTTAGGAATTTATGAAAAATAAAAAGGGTGTCAACAAATTTATTCCGAGGGAAGTTTCCTAAGATCCGGTATCTAGTGATATTCCATGGACTGTCTATAAAAGAGTGTAAGATCGCAGGTGGTTCTGGAATTTGAATTTGTCGCATTTAATTATTTTGTTTCTATGAAATTTCTGAAAAGTACCAATTTTTATCGACTCAGGCAACCAGCAAAACCATATTTTTCATATACTAACATTGTTTGCTTTTTCTGGAAAGAAGCGGCAAACTTTTAATACCTACTACGATCCTACATTCATTTATAGACAGATTGTATGAACAGTTACAACCACAACTTTTTTCGAACTAATTAAGGTTCTGATTTAGCCAGGCCAGGTATAAAATTTTGCTGTTTTGTCCTACGTTTATGTTCAGATTTGTCTTGATTTCGGTACAAACAAACTCATGTGTTTCGATTTACAATATGTAACGTAACTCAAATTATAAAAAAAATTCTTTTATTTAAAGGAGTTTCAGTGTTTAGTTCATTGAAAAACTTAAATGAAACACGTTGTGCAGAACACAACGCAAATTCTTTAGAAAAGAAATATGCATTTAAAAATTTAATCCAACATACGTACAACATACTAGGTATGTTAAGTATACGTACTAGTATATTATGTAGATATTTAGCAGTCATGAAAATACTAAGAAGTCTTTCATTGGTTTTATGTCAGTATACATTCTGTATAGTTTTATTGATTATTATTAATGTTTATTTGGATTTGAATTTTTTGTGCTAATACTTGATTTGTTCATTCAATGCACTGAACTAATAGAGTGAATTTGGTCGTTCTGTGCGTATATAAAATTAATTAAAAAAGGTGGGATCGATATTGCATCTGGTGCGGTTGTCTCGTCATTCTACGGCCCATTGACATAACGTGACAAATGGCCGTTGATGGATGCCGACTGGGCTATTGCAGGCTGTTTCCTTTACAATTAATTACTTGGAACTGATTTATGGAGTCTTGTGGTGGCGGTGATGGTCGTTTTTCCGCCGTTCGTTTCTCAAAAAATGAAAGAACCGTCGCAATAAAAACGGCCTAATCTAATGACGTATTGTTTCCTTTTTGCAGATTTGCGGTGAATTTAACATGCGGCAAAAGTCCAACAGCGGACGTGGCGTTCCATTTGAATCCGCGCCTCCTCCAACACTATATCGTCCGAAACACTCGACTAAACGGCCAATGGGGAGACGAAGAAAAAACCTCCACAGTGAAATTCCCTTTTCGACGGGAAGGAAAATTCAACGTTTGCATTCTTATCGGTGACGGGGAGTTTCAAGTGGCGGTGGAAGGGGTGTTTTTTTGCAGTTACAAGTTCCGGGTGGCCTTAGCGAAAATCACCACAATTGACATACAGGTGAAAATTCCAGAGAGGTTTCTTCAGGGATTTATTAATGTGTGTAGGGCTCTGTTGATGTTTTGGGAGTGGATTGCAAACAACTGCAAATTTATCCGGAAATCGGTCCCGGAACCGTGCCTAACGTCACCGTAGGACATCGAGAGGCCGATACTCCCAAAGTCGGAATGGTAATAGGAGTTGCGGGAAATGTTTTTAATTGCGTGGGGTTGACTTGGAGGGGAAATTTTCTCGGGCATTCTTAACGCACTTTACTGTATTTATCTAACTCCCCACATGTAGGCAGCACTAATTGCCAATTACATCCCTCACTGGCGATCAATACGACAAAAACACGCGCTATTTCTTTACACAGGGTTTGCTTCAAAGACATATTTTTTCCGACAGGTTTTCCACTTTCATCCACAGGTTCCAGGACCATATTCAGGCTTTTTCATATTTTTGCGCGACGTTTGATTTTAAATTTTATACAGATTTAATATACAACGGACACCTACACCTAATACTAGGATGCGACCGACATGATGTATAAATTAAACGTCCCAAGTTCTCATTAGTTTCATTAGCGTCGCCAGTTGTTTCTGGCCCGTTTAAGCTTTAAGAATAATGAAATAAAAAAGATAAAACTTCAAATTCTTAATAACAAAGGATCATAAAGGCAATCAAAAAAATATTGAAAACTGTATTAAAATAATAATAATAATACCTAATAATAATAATAATAATCATCGAAGTAGTGTAAAGGACAATGATGTAGATGATAATTAAGGCTCCTTCAAAAAAATCTGCGGAATCATATCTCTGTCTTTAGGCGTTTGGCTTTGAACGTCTTTGGGGCCTAAACCATTAAAAATGAAATTATGGTATCACTCACTTTTTTGTAAGAAATTTAAACCTCTACCTACAAGACTCTTCCTTACATTTTTATCGTATGTACGGTGTTACGAAAAATGTGGGACAGGCGCAAATAGTTAATTAATTGTTTTTCTTATGTTGGTTGTGAATGTTCCTGCCTTTTTGTAGTGAACTAGTTGAATTTAAAGTTAAAACAATTTGGAGTCGAAACGGTCTAACGCTCGAAGCACTGAATTTTGGAAAATGAAAACCGAGTTATAAATCTTGTTTTGTCTCTAAGGGCCGGATTATAGAAAGCTCTGTTAAAATTTAATTTGTTGTTAAAAGTTAACAACGCGAATGGACTAATCAAATTGCTTCAATTTGGTCACGTGATCAGTTAATCACGCATTTAATTGCGAATTAAACTAATGACGCTTCTATAAACCGGTCCTTAGTGTTTAGTTGTTCGTAGTCAAAACCAGCAAATTCCATGAACTATTTTTTTCTTTTTCAATTTTTGTCATTTGATTACTCTCAGAGCTGATATCAGTTATATCCAGCAATCTTTTATGTTTGGTATCGTTGAAAAGCCGTTTTATTTGTCTTATTCAAATATTTACAATTACAGCTAAATCCGTTGATAAACACTCAGAATTTTCCTATTTCCTGCACGCCAATCGGAATATTTTACGTATATACATTTTGAAGAAAATAATTTAATTTTGCCTGGAAGTTGTTTCTAAATTAACAAAACACGGAAAAGTAAAAATTTTGGAACATTTTTGGTCAAGTTGAAAACGCAGTAATTTTCGCAAAAACAAATTTTACATTTGACCACTCCAAAATCCTTAATTTGAGTCCGTAGAAATTCTTCACTTCTAATACCCTTACTAAAAGCTTTCCCTGTACAATGTCGGATTAAATTGCACTCTGAATGTTAAATTATCAAAATATTAAAGAATCTGTGTATTATTTTTTTAGAACGTCTGGTAGTTGAAGTTTGCAGTTTAAGCAAAACTTTAAATAATGTTTTAATAAAAAAAGTTTGGAAGTTTGCGGGGAATAACTCGCGTTACGAGTTGATGTACTTTGTGGAGCATCTAAATAGCAACAACTTAGTTTTAATAATGGAGGAGTTGGCCTTTTGTCTTGCGATCCTTTCCAATATTTGTCTTGGTCGTGTTGCTGTAAAAACAGTGGGAGATAATTAAATTTTACATGATTTTTCAGGTGATGTTTTTATGTGCTTTTCAGGATACTCCGGTTACGTTTTTATTGCCTGGAGGTTTTCAGCGAGACTGGCAATTAGAGATTTACGGCCGGGTAAAAATTCTACCCCATTCGTTCTACGTTAATCTACAAGAGGGGTCGCATCGATGGCCGCATCCCAGGATCCCGTTGCATTTGAATCCACGCTTTAGTACGTATTGATGAATTTTCAAGTAAAAAAATTCCGCCGGGTTATCCGATTTAGTCCGGTTCTAATTAGACGACCTAGCCATCAGTGTAGTGTGTTGCGATGCATTATTAATTGATTTAATTTGGTACAAAGCTCAAACAACTCGCACTGTAACAGCGTTATAACGTGATTTATTTAATTGGATAAGGGAACAACGTTGCTAATTTGCTTAATTTTTCATGGGGGTAGGGTAGGTGGTTGCTGAAAAGGCAACGCAATTATGCTTAATGTGCGTTATCTAATCGGGAAAAAAATCGAAGGGATTTTCTTGGGATATTCCAGGCATGGGTTCGGGGGAGCCCTTGTTCGTAAGGAACGCTTGGATTGACGGAGGTTGGGGTCAAGAAGAGCGCACTCCTGGATTCCAATTTGCGCCCGGCTCACCTTTCACTATGGCAATCCGACGAGGGAACGATCATTTTTCTGTTTGGATAGACGGCAAACTAGCCGGAGAATTTAAATTTAGAGGAACCGTCGACAATATTGATACCGTCCATATCGAAGGGGACGTCGTTATCTTTGATGTACGTTTAAACCAGCCGAATTAGCCACGGTTTAAACGCTTCTAATTAAAACATACTAGTTTTATATTCAATTAAATCGACTGCAATTATTACCCTTACGAATGAGTGATCAAAGAGCGGCCATCAAATGTGGCTATTTAATAAGCATATATTAATATATAAATAGTAATTAGCCAGAAAGAAACTGTAAATATTTTATATGAAATCAACAAATAAAATGCATGAAAACTATCCCTGTGTGTTATTTTGCGAGAGAAAAAGTGATCCGATAAACACAGCAAATTAAATCCATGTCATCGTAAACAAATGTCCTAATAGAGCAAAAATTATTGCCGAATAAATCAGTTCAAAAATGTGCACAAATTTAATTATTTCAAATTGGCCGTCATTGTTAATATTATTTGGAAATAATCAAACCAAATGGTGACTAATAGGTACCATTATGTAACCGACAATAAATGTTTGTTCGAAAACCGCTAATAAGATTTTATATCATGAAAACGATGACTGATTTCAAAATTTACTGAAATTTGTATTTGCATGTTTACATTAATTCCATTTAATAAAAAACAAAGCACGAAAATCCTTTATAATTATGTTCACAAGCGACAGACAACCGATTCTTTGTTGCGAGGAACGTAACAAAAAATTACAATTAACTCTGAATTTATTTATGTTAAGTTTGGCAACCAGTTATTTTTGTAATGTAATGCTTGAATTATTTCTGAATTAGCTGCGCGATCAAAATATTTATTTAGTGAGATTTGCAGATTTGTAACGAAAAATTGTGGGATTTTAAATTTTAAATAAAAAATGATGTGGAAATGTATGCAAGAACACAAAATACTACTCTAACACCTCCAATTCCCTCGAGTAATTGGATTCCGCATGTGAAGTCCATTAGAAAGATTTGAAGAGTTTAGTTCTACTGAAAGATCGTATCAGATTCGTAATTGTTAACGACTTTACCTCAAGACTGAGACTTGGTTAATCACCGGCTTTATTTATTTATAATTGCTCTCTAAGTTACAGTAAAGAAGTGTACGTTTCGGTTTTATAATTATAAGAGAGGAGTATTAGAATGCAATTAATTTTTTTGCCCGTTTTATGGGAGGTCACCGGAAAATTCCAATTAACAAAAGGAGTGCTCGACTCCTGTATTATCGAATTTTTCAATGGTTCGAGTCCAGGTGAAAACGCCATCGTTTCTGGTGTTCCAATTAAAGTTGAGTGTTGGTGCTTTAATTAGTGGATGTATTGAACGCATGATGTGATCAAGTGGCAATACGCTAGAAATTTAATTTCTTTGTCGAATCATCATTAAATCGATGATGGGTGAACGGTTGTGGAGTCGTTGCTTTGCATTTCTGTAAATAAACCTTGTTGGTATGATGTTTGCGAAAAAGCCTCTCTCGAGATCCAACGACGTCTAATTTACTTAGCCGGTTAATTGTATATCGAACAGTATGGAGGACCCATTGTTATGCTGATAACAGAACGCGTTTTCTGAGAGGAGGGTAGACCAATTTCGATTATTCGCCGGCAAATTGCTCATTTGCTTGCTCGTTCTTGAAAGTTAATGGAACGTATTATTTCGCCGGCTTCGAGTAATTATGCATTATTGTAAATTGGAAATTAATCACAGACAGGGGTCGCCCTTTAAGAAGGAAAAAATCGCTCGTGAGTGCTCTTATTCCGGGCTCTTGCCGCGAAAAGACGGCCAGAAGAGAGTGAATATTCATCAAGGTGGGAGAGCTAATCTACGCACATCTACACACACTAATTAGTATTGTAGGTAAAGCGAGCAGCTCACATCAAAGGAGCACAACTTTACACAGCTTAGATGTATAATAAATGGAGAGCTTTGTGATATCATCATTAAAACACCACGCTACCGGCATACCGAATCATTCCACTTTTTACATTACATATTCCGTTGCATTAAGGATAACACAAGTTTTGAATTATTTATGGACGTCATATACGAGTCTCTTCCCCGATAAGGAGTCAAATGCAAATTGCACACGCCGAAGGATCAACGCAGAGCCTGCACTTTCAAACGATGCCGCAAACCTAATCAGAACTAAATCTCAAAAAGCTTCTGCAAGGAATTTGCTTTATGACCGGAGGCTTTGAACTGACACAACTTGCAACAAAGTTTATTAACAATTTTCCTCGAAATGTACATTTTCTAAATGTATTGTCATGGCTTTTAATTAATAAAAGTTGCGGCGATTTCACTCATCGATTCCTATTCAATTAAATAACCACTGGCTGATTTAAAAGTTGTAGGGTTCTGAATGCAACTTCATTATGATTACTTCATTAAGTTTTAATAAATGGACAAGGATATAAAACAAGCAAAATGAATAATTATTCAGGTTTTAGCTTTTAGAAATCCTTCATTAGTTGTATGAGTAATAAAACAAAAAATAAAAAGAACCGATTTATACTAAAAATTTTGCGATATTTTTCAACAGGGAACGACCTTAAAAACAAAAAATTAAGTTGTCTATTACTTGTTTACGAATACATTTTTTGTGTGTCATATTAAAAAGTTTATACTTTGTACTCATGTACTGAAAAAGAATAAAATTTGAAGCGTTCAAACAGATAGTTTTAATATAAACACATATTACCAGGAAATGGAGAATTTAATTCTTAATGACACTTGTATTTAGTGCAGTGACGAAGTAGTATTTTAATAAATAAGTCTAACGAAGATTAGGCTCATTCAAATAATTGATTATGTATTTTGCTATTGATTTATAAAATTTATTTATTTTGCGTTTTAGTCTAAGCTCTAAAAATACAGTGAAATTTTATTAAGGGTCGAATGTAAAGTAAATATATATATATACGAGTGTCATGTAACAACTTAATAATTCTAATAATAATTTATTAGACAAAATAAGTATGCACAATTTCAATTCATTGGGACAACAGGAACCCTTTCAAATTTGTCTCCGAAAATATGAAGCAGACAGACAACAAAGCAAGTTAAATAAAAGCTTTTAATTAGAGTTACTTCTACCAGACACAGTTAAATAAGATAACTGTTAACTAATTAACCAGTAACCAATAACGTTAACTCTTAAATAAATGAAACATTTTATGTTTTAACAACCTCAGATAAGTAGAATTATTATTATTAAACTAATGGCCGGAGAAATTTGAGCAGTTATACATATTGCATTATTTGCATTATAACGCTACTGTTTCTATGACGGATCTCGATACACATATATCGGCCACGGCCGTTATAATTTATATACCTAGTTATCGAATTGTGATTTGATACTATGATTTTTTTACGAAAACAATTGAACGCCATACAGACGACACGCAAATAACAGACTCGGTTGATTATAAAATTACGTTACTGTTTTTGTACGTTTACCTCGTTACACCCGCCAAAGTTAAGTAATTTGAAATAAGGTAAATACGTAAATGAAATGTTCGACGAAATTGCTCACAAAATTTCGAAGGGAAAAAATTGCTGTTTGCCTTTTGTTGGTAAGTGCGTAATGCACAATTCTATGAATTTTTGTTTGCATGTGCTGAAATATCCGGCTGAAAATTTGCTTTAACATTCCTGTGAACTGGTTCTTTGTGTATGAAATTTTCTGCATAATTGGAACTAGTTTTTCGAGCCCCGAATTTGATCATAGTGAGTTTAAACGGAATCAAAGGACGAGTTTGAATTGCACTTTATTCGAGTTTCGTTTGAATACCGTTGCGCTGTAAACCGAGCATTCAAAGAGTGACCGTTTTGTACACAGGAAGGGTATTTTTATACCGATGGCGTCGCAGTAAGCATTGTTACCATAATTTCATTTGGGTATTCTTGCACAAATATTGAATTTAACCGTGTCTGGGAACGAATTTATTTAATTAAGTGTACTGTTATCGTTGTACGTGTTTACTTGAAGCGACCGCCGTATTTTGCGTTCAAATTACGGACTTTATAATATAAACAGTGGCATGGCCGGAGTTAATTTCGGTGAATAATCATTTTTACGCCTCAATTTAATTCAATTATTCGCATCCAACGAATGTAATTTGCACAAATTCGCAATTTATTTATTTGAGAGACTTGGGGCTAATCGCGTTATTACATGAGGATAGTTCTGATGGCGGATTCTCGAACCCCGTCACAATAATTAACAAAAATTCGTTTTAGCCGATTTTTAATCGGGGCTTTGCACTTCCCCTCCCCTGGAATCGATAATTTTACAATCTTACGACTTGGACAATTTATTGTGATCGAGATTGAATCTTGCGAATTCCGTGAAGTTTGCAGTGAGGCCGCAGGCCTTGCGTTATTATGATTTAGTTGCTTTAGTTAGTTTAGGGTTGGACCCTCTCGAATTTTATCAGGCTTGCTGCATTCTCCAAGTTTTAACGGGTTAAAAGTGGGATGGGAGCTTCCGCTGCATTACGATTTATTCGCAAAACTAGGCTTTTATTCTCTATACGTATTTTTCGCGGGGTTATGAAATTGTTGTTTGTTTTAATGTTGCGCGCTTTTTTATCACCGAGACCGAGTTCGGGGCAGATAAATTAACTTTACGTGTTTATATGAACTATTCCAGCCACATATTTTATTCTGTTCCAGCGCCGGATTGGATCATAAACACGATGCTGGAACTGTATGTGTGTGGATGTATGATGGAATTAGCGAAACTGGAAAAGGGCTCGCCCGGTTTAATTTTAAAGCGGCGTTCCTTCGCAATTTTTGCACTCTAATTCGGACTTGTTTCGCACATTTTGCCCATTATTTTTTAGTTGAATTTTTCATCGGCTGACCCCAGTGAAACTGAACCTGAGTTATTATGCGGTGGTGGATTAAATTTTGCTACTAGTGGAAGCACCAACAACTAATCCCTCTATTATTATTAGTAGTTGATAATTCGTCTCTGATCCATTAACTGTTAAATGCTGCAAAAGCGGCTTACCTCTGTGAATTATTGAAAATAAAATTGCTGGTGAAAAATGCGTGAGTTTGTGTGGTATCGTGCATCATATTGCGTTTTGTGGTTTGTAATTAATAAAAATCATCGTGAATTTGAATTTTTTATTGCTATAATCAGTAATGAAGTCGAGCATTGAAGGTTATTTGAGTTGCGTATGTTTTATCAGATTGTGGGCGTAGGGAACAGGTTGAATTAAGTGAATTTATGATGATGTGGAAATATTAACGGGGCGAAATGAAAAATAAATAGCTGGAAGTCGAGCGCGCTGTAATAAAACACACTGGGACGAGCTAATAAGGACAAGTTTTGGACTTCTTTGTCGGAGTTAATTAGTGCATTGTTTTATTAACAGGATTTTGGTGTGGTTATGAAAGATTTAGGACATCTGCGATGCAGAAACGGCGCGGATATTGTCGACGGCTAACGAGGGAAATCTAGCAGTTCAAAAGTGGGATTGCTTATAAATAAATCAGGATTCTTGATGCGCAATGCAGGGCCGGTCGATAAAATCGACAATGAGAGGAATTAGCGCAGGTTTTATGAAACGAAATATGGGCGAAAACAAACGGCGAGTCCACCACTCGAATTCGCTCCCTTAATGGCGGACTTATTGACTTTGGAAGGTCTTCTTCGCATGTCCGCCTTCTTAGTTGTCCATTCCGAGACTGGAAACGTAATTCGATTTGTTGTCGGCCGCGTCAGATGGATTGGAAAGACAACATCGTCCGACTCGAGGCACTCTTTGATCCGTGCTTTCTAATGTACCGTGTGTTGTTTTATGTAAGGCGCCAAATTTAATTTGGAACACACCGGAGAATCCAGACTTGAGAGCATGAGCCATGAGAATTTTCCCAGCACCACGTAAAACTGAATCAAACTATTTAAAAGCCGAGAAGTTAGGAAAAATGTGCATTTGCGTTGCTTTGTTTTCGGCTGGCGTATTTTTATTATGCTGAAAAGAGTTTGTGCAAAGTTCTTCCATTTGATCGAGTCAGACCGAGACGGAATTATGAAGATTTAATAAAAATATTTTCAATTTGAGCTCAGTTGGCTCGATTCTCCGAATAACTTTTCTCTAAACGCATTGTGAAGTTTTCCTTGAAAGTTTTTCCTTCTGACGGTTGTCCGTCATTTCCATGTAACCGCCGTGTGTAATTTTTCGGCTTTTTTTCCTTAAACTATCATCTTTGGAGCTGATGGTTAAAGTTTGGTTTTGTGTGAGGGAGCGATTAAAAACTTGTTTGGCCCGAGGGTGAATGAAACTTGGCGGCGTAATAAGAAACAAGCAACCGCCCCAGAATACGAGAAAAATGCAAGGATAAGGAGAATTCGAATTTAGAAAACGATGGGCGAAGAGTTTTCGTGATGCAAAGCATCTCTCCTTGACATAACGAGTTTCGTGCGTGGGGCGTAAATAAGAGACAAGGGTAAGTACAAGCCCCGAGCAACGGCTTTAATCTGTATTCATTGGCTGCAGACGACAGGAAAGTCTCACTAGACGCCTGTATAATTGAAAATGTGACGATCGTACGTCGGGAAATGAGAATAATCCAACATCGATGCTAATTACGCCGGGCGAATTTGGGTCAACAGCTCACCCCTTTTCTTCCCTCGCTGTAAATCTGTCGCATTTCCTATAAAAAATCTCACCCTGGTGTACAACAAACACATGGAAAAATAAGCTTCGAGGGCCGTATATTTGGAAGTCTCGAGAGATCGGTCGCTTTAAATTCTCTTCCGATTCGGTGTCATTCTGTTTGGTGTGATTATAGCGAAAAATTGACGGATTAAATTGGGCCCTGGATGACATTTATAATTGCGTTGTATGGAGATATAATTTTTAAAATGAATTCTCGAGTGTAATAACAGAATATCGAATCAGTTTCAAACACGGATGTTTGTCATAACTGCGGACGGATGATTCATCTGCGTTCTTTCGCATAAATTCTGCATTTGCATAGATGGTTGCGGATGGAAATGGCAGCACGGTCGGCCACACCACCACAGCTGCTGTTTCTGCTGGACAACCGACAGCATTTTCAATTAAATTGCAACAAGGCCCAGCATATTTATAGCTAAATCGCTTTCTTTGCATTTTATAAATTCAAATTACAATAAAGACAAGTTTTTGAGTTCTTTATTTTCCGTGTTCATGTTTTGTATCTACGTAATAATACCTACATATTTGTCACAAAGCCGGGTACAATAAATACTTGAATTGAACGAGAACATCTTGAATATCTATTTTGTCTGTTTCCATTCTTTATTTGAATCATGAAAAACATAAATAAAGCTACAGTAGACTCCAGTTACAGTTATAACGTTAAAATGTTCTATTTTATTTTTTTACTATTCTTTTTTCCGGACCGTTTTTTGCATATTTTAGATTTCTAAAATCTACTTATAAATTAGCAGAAACATTTAGGGTAACTCACATAGTCATCGCGCCTAGCAAAAGTAAAATATAAAACAAAATCCATTCTACATAATACATAATAATTAAGTAAATTAAACTTGAAATAGGGAATTGAAAGAGGCCACGTCAGGTCAGGTCAAGGCACAATATTTTACGTGAATTACCCTGTAACAATTTTTGTGTACCGTGCGAGGTGTGAAAGGACATTTTTTTCCCAAGAACGTTTGTTAGAAATTTAGATAGAAATAAAATTTTCAATCAATTTGTTACCAGTTACGAATTTCTATAACAGACTGGTACAGTACTGAAAAAACAATATTGTATATTTATAGGTAAATCCGGAAGAGATGGACCACCTTTTTAAAAATGCCAATATAAATTCCAAAAGACTTTTATTAAAACAGCGGATGATACAAATATAACGAACAATACTTAAAATATAAAAAAACATAAATAAAATGCTAATATCATCTATAAATTCTGAGAAAAAAACATAATTAAAAATTTACAAATGGTCCAACTCACCCGAACTCTACGGGTGAGATGAACCTCAAGACCGGGTCAGTTGAACCATACAGGGTGAGATAGACTATATTTTAATCCCAAAAATATAATTATAAGACAAAGTAATAAAGCAATATTGAGTTATCTTTTTTGCCACATTTTTCACACAATTGGGAATATTTCATGCATGATTCGTGTAACCAACGATTGTATTAATTTAATGCATTTCAAGTTTCAACCATGTCATCACGTTTGGTAATTTTCGCATACTTTTCCCCGCATCCAGTGCAATCGTTATATCACTCCAGGAATTGATAGAGGCACTGTCATCAGTCATCACATAAAAGATTGATTGTTATGAGAATCTGAAGTTGTGATATCTTTGCCTTTGACAACTTTTTTTTTTGTTTTTTGATACTTTTTATGGTGCTTTTCAAGAGAAAGAAAGATCTTGTGTTTGATTTTCTTTTAGATTTTTTCCTATCATAAAGATTTTTCTTTTTTGCATGTGTTCTGGTGAAGTCAAAACTTCTGTTAGTGCACGACCTGGAGACCTGGTTTCTGATTTCTGCGGCTTTGATTTTAATTACAAGAATAGACTAAATAATAAGATCTAGCTTTTTGCCAGGTGTTAGAGTTTTCAACTTTCGTTTATATTTTGTCGGTAACGGTATTCTGGAAAAAGTACTGAATTATAAAGGTAAAACAACAAGTTACCAAATATAAACGTGGTCCATTTCACCCCAAGAACGGTGGTCCAACTATCCCATTTTAAGGGTGAGATGAAAACAACATTTGCTGTCAGTAAAAAGACATTTAAAGTTATGTAATCTTAAAAAACACTTCAAAATTATTAGTTGTGCAAATTAATTGTTTATAGGTGCTTACCTTCATTATAAATCATTCCTCAATGGGATCACACAATTTTTTCCACACTTCCCAAATATCTTTGCAATATCACTAATTTCCGGCATAGACAGTTAACCATAGAAGTGATGAGTCAGCTAAAACAGCCATCTACCTTTCATGGGTAAAATTAGTGCAGTGGTCCATCTCAGGCCGTGGTTCATCTCACCCGGAATTACCTAAAGGATAACTTTCTCAACCACTGTTCACCAATTTATCAAGTTTGACTACTCTGGTGTGTATTCTAGGTACTTTTTACTTTACTAATTTTCTTGGCGGTGCAATATTGTTTTTCTCTACTTGTTACTATGAATAACTACTAAATCTGTTTACTATTAAGAAGTTCGGTTATCTAAATTCGAGATCTGGTAATGTGGGGATGGAAATTGCGCAAAGTTGGTTTGTCACGTCGGTCTCTATCGAAGGGTAGCCATTAGAGTGAAAATCCCTAACGATGTAAGTTGATATTCCGGTTGTTGTTCCGTCGTTCGTCCGTAATTACTCCAATTAACAAACGGTTTTAATGAGGAAAATATGATACGATTTTGTTTCCTGTACCGTTTGGATCGATATTAACGACGCTCGAGTGGGAATTATTCTTGTTGGCCTGGAGGCTTGTCTGAAATTGTGTTACCATTCGGTCGGAAAACTAACACAATTTGTCCATCAGATGTCCGTGTTTCTTGAGGCGCTTTCAGATTTCCGTTCCGTGATCAGAACCGACTTCGGAATGCATTTAAGCCGCGTTATGATGGATTACCGGACAAACAATGCGAGCATCATCTTCCAAAACCCACCACCGCGTGTTGTGAATTATTTATGGTGGCGCTTTTTTCTATTGAGTGGTCTATCGGAGTGGCGCAAAAAAGCGCTTCTCTAATTTGAGATTCCGGCGAGCGATGCATATTTATGTCGAGTCTCGTATTCATGTTGAAATAACGAAGTAATTTCCCGGATCCGAATCTGATAATCGGCGCGATATTTCCATAATTGCGTCGTCTTTCTTGTCAAGTATCCGATAGATGGCAGGCGGTGCCGTACGTAAGCGCCAGGTCCAATCTACGTGATGAGAAATGTGTTAATTCTATTTAATCTCTTCTTCCGCAGTTTGCAAATTAAAATAAGGGACCGCAGTCGCCGATAACCGCCGAGGCCTCCGAGAGATATTTCGGATATTACAATGATCCGCTTATGAAGAATTGAAACGGACCGAATTCGCTTCTATTAACTTTGAGAATTGTTTAATTCCTTAAAGCAGCGGCCGTTTCAACAACTTTGCAGTTTTATAACTTCGATTCATAAGCGAGTTTTGCTTTTTTCAACAATCGCATCACAAAGAGCCGATGATGAGGAATTAATGCACAAGACGTGGAAATTAGTGATTTATTATTCATTACCGATCTCCACCTTGGAAAAGATCAAAAGGAAATTATTTTTTAACTCGAACAATATGTTGCTTAAATTAAACCGTAATTTATGCGTTTAGGAGCACAATAGATCCAGAGGGAGCTTCTACAGCTCATATCTTAATTAATAATTGTGTAACCGCTAAATTATTTAGAGTTGCCTTTTATTCGGTATTGTTCATTGTTAGGTTCCTGAATTTCATTTCAGGAACATTGACACAATCTCATCATATTTCTGGTTCACTGAAACTTACAACGTTTCATGTAAATAGCAAAGGCTCCCTTTCCTATTTCGGCAGACATGTAATTGTATAAGCTTGTAATATATAGCTCTGCAATTTTAATTATGGAAATTTCGAAGCAAAATCTCGCTAAAACAATGCAAACTTATTTTCGTTGACTCGAAAATAATGGAATCTGGGTTTGGTACAGCTTTCGTTTAACCGTCGATCTTTTTAAATATTTAGCGCGTATCGGCCAAGAGTTCGGCGTTAAATTCGCATTAATCCGTCCATTAAATTTCGGCTAAGCGTTTGGTGTGTTAATTATCCATGCGATGTTGGGGTGTGTTTTTCGGAATGTGCTATCGCATATTTTATGAACGTCCGAAAGTGCATAATTCAGAATTTCGACAACATTCAGTGTACATTTGTATGCCTCGAATCTAACAAACCCAGCAGATATTTTGATTTATTCAGTGGCTTCCTCTGTTGTGTGTGTGCGAGTGCAAATGGAAGATAAGCCGGAAAATGTGTGTGCCGTGAAAATATAGCATCACGTTCGGGAAACAAAAAAGAATTTTTCGGAACGTCGGAAATGTTTAATTGTAAATTCTTGTGCGAAAATTTATTTTTGGTATCGCCGGTGGCATCCCTGTCGGTGCAGATAGCACAGATATTTATTATTATTGCGAGCCATATTGGCCCAAGTTCGATTTCCGATGAAACGACCGAATAAATTCAAACATTGTAACTTAATATGGGGGACAAAATGGCACAACTGCAAGCGCATTCGGACGAATTATTCCAGAGCCGTAATTTCATTACTTTTCGAATGTTGTGCCAATGAAACCCCAACCTGGCAAACACGCCGAAATTATTGTTAAGCTTGTTTGTTCGACACTCGATCATCATCAAGCTTTTAATTTGTCAAAGCTCTTTAACCGGATTAAAAACTTGGCCACGTCAAAGAAACTTTAAGATTTTTCAATATTGGTTTTAATAATCTCGGAGACTTTTTGTCACAACCTGTGGTTGAGAGTTAATGAGTTCATTAGCGATTGATTGATTTGCGAATTTGTGGTGGGAGATGTTGGCGAAATAGAAACAAATTTGCATTTCGGCACATAACCGTTTTGCCCTCCATAATTTACTTGAAATTGAATTAGGCACAAAGCCTGGAACGCGTCCGACTCAGTTTAAGAATTTTTTACGAGAATTAATTTCCTCCAACAATATTAAACAATTTTCATTTAAGTAAATTTTAATTATGAAAGCTTTACATACTTTGATTAAACAGAAGGAATTCCTAATCTTTGACGTCTGTGTTTGTTTTTTCTAAGTATGATTCCGGCGCGCATTTCGGATGATTAAATCTGTAGTAGTCGTTGAAGCTTGTCGCGTGTCATCGTGTTAATTGCCTACATTACCGAAACTATTACTGAAATCTAATTACGGCAATATGCCAGGAATTCTGAGACGACAATTATCCTAATTTGCACCTATTATATCCCGTCTTAACTATAGTTTGCCGCTGCGATTTAATGTCGAGATAGACTTAATTGGAAAGGCATTTCGCTAGAGCCGACACACGACGAATTCCGCCAAGTCTTCACTGACAACTTGCATTTAGTTTAAAATTTGCGAAGTCTATTGTTTATTAGAAACCTTGCGCAAAGTTCGGCCCTCGTTAAAAGTAAATTCGAGATAAAGACGTCGTCTTCAGAGAATAATTACATTGTATTTCAAAGTACACTAACTTGCAACTAAAATAAATCCGAGACAGAGAGCGCTTTGAGCTTTGATTCATAAACCGCAAGTTAGCGTACTACGTCGGATACAGTCTTGTTCTCAAATAATATATCGGTATTTTATTTATAAGGCCTTCATAACTCTTCTGCAGATACTACTTGTTCAATGACACTGGGGCTGTAATCCTCTTTTTCCCCATCATTCAAAATAAGAAAACGAAAATCTTTGTTTAATTAGAAATAAATCATTAAATGCTCCACTTTAAGCAACTTTATTAAAATTTTAATGAATAGCCGACAAACTCCGGATTTATAGTCGTGCGATTGCTTTTTATTGCTTTCTTATGTCGTCAAAAGCTAATTTAGAGCACATGCTTGATTCATGTGAAAATAATTTGTTGCCGTATTTTTGTAGAGTACCGTGAAATTTTCAGCTATTTATGAGGTCAGGTAAGCCAGTTAATGGTAGTATCTTACAGATTATTGTCCTCGGAGACGTATAAAACTAACTGTTCTAAAGTTCTAATGTTCGCTATAATAAATAACTTGCAAGCCACAAAATAAAATGCTCTTGTAGATTGGTCGAAGTGAAGTGGGTGGGAATAACCGATATTCAAACCGAGATTTGTGTGTTAGTCGGCAATGATTAATGTCTACACGATCTTCACCACAACTGATACATCTTTCTGAGACTGTCGTAGATTTCCTTGATTTTTCTGCATCCGAATAAATTGAATGTAGTTGTGAAGTTGTGGTGGTTTTAGTTTGTTGATTCGACGGGTTATTTATTTCTCAAGACTAGCATTTAATATTGTAAACATCACGTCGAGGAAAACTTGTCGAGATTATGAAATAAAAGCTGCTTTTTTGAGTTGTGTAATGATGTTATTTTATAGTTTTGATGTTTTGAAATGTTGTTTGTACTAAATAATAAGGGTGAGGGGTGGCAAGTGGGCATCGCCATATTTGGAGCGAGCCATCAAAATGAAATGTGTTTTAAGTCAACGTTGACAAAGCATTGTTTGTAGAACGAATGTAAAATGAAGAGCGTGCTCGTGCACAAAAGCAGTGTTTTTATAATGAGCAATTTGTAGTTGTCTGAGTATTTGGAGTTTTCTGTAGCACACAGCGGAATAATAACGAACTGAGCGCAACATCAATATCCATGAACGGGGCAGGATTATTATTAAAATTCGCGTTGTGAGACCGGAAATACTTCCGATTAATTAATAGAGCAAAGTACATAGTTGGTTATGTTGGAAATTTTAATATCAGCTTTCGCTCATTTGCATAATTTCAAACGTTAGTACCTTTGTAAATTTAATAACCGGGACACGTAAACTTTACATTCTCTGGAAAATATCAAAGGCAATATTAAGCCGCTTCCCCTTGGTCGCTCCTTTTCATCCACTCAGCCTTGTTTTGCAAACCAGGCGCTAATTTCGACCCTCTCATTTATTTCATTAGTTTAAATGAAAGTTCTTTGACGATGACTCGTTTACTTGCCTTCCAGAATTGGCAACGACGAATATTTGCTCGGATATTGAAAACCTAATTACATACGCACTGATTAGCGAAACGCACCTAATAGGGATTTTTCCAACCTTTCTCAAGCTGCAATTTGCATTCTAATTTTCTTAGACCCTACCCGGACCCAAATTTAAAAGAGCTGACGCCGACTAGTGCACGAACGCTTCTCAACACTATTTCAAATTTCGAGTCGGTGTTGTCAAAAAAGCTCTAATTCTTCGCATTTAATCGTTTCATGACAGCCGCAAGTCGCTGACGCGTAATTTCTTTCATTTAGGTCCTGATGAAGATAGACCGCTTTAGTAATTTGTGTTTTGTCGGGACGCGCCGTCCTGAATACAGACATATTGGAGCACGGGGAAATTAATAGCAACTCAGCGGCTCTAATTGTCGTATTACGTGATGGCACTCTTTAATTTTTTTTCCTCGTATGGACACCATTCCGATTGATGGATGCGATCCGATGCGGGCAAACCGGATGTTAATCAACGATATTTTATCGCTCTTGTCCAAGAAACATTCTCTTACAAAAAGTTTGTTGACTGTGTTTTGAAATTCAATTATGTTGTGTTTATTTATTTAAAAAAAATCAATTGATATGATTTTTAGTATTATTGTTACTATGTTTTTTGTCTGGGCAAAAATTATTTGAGTTTTTATAAAATAGTTAGTAACTGCTTCTGTAATGAGAAGACACAATAAAGATTTTTATATAATAGATGAACTTGAGTTCAGTAAATCCGAAGAGTAAATAATTCTGACAACAAATAATTATTACCAATACTTATAATTCCCCTATTACTCTCTTTCCAATATCAAACCCTATGGAAAAGTCACTTTAGGCTCAGTATTTTTAATAATGTGGAAACAAACATATTGTACGATTTTTTAAAACATGATTATTTTTTTTTGTTAACAATATTTTTCTTGCTACATATTATTATTTTCAATGTGTTTCTTTCTGTGAGGGATCAGTGAGTGAATAGTCAGTGGATATGTATTTTTGGTGTGGGTAAAATTTGGGGTAGGAATGCACGTGTCGCAGAACGCAGATTTGTTTTCATTTGTGCGTCGGCGGAAAAAAATGAGTCGACGAAAGACTGGCATAAATACACTCGCTTGAAATTGAAAATAATAACCTCGGGCTAAACTACAGGGAGATGACGGGATTGAGTTAAGACAACGTGAGGGAAATAAAAATATAGGGGGAACTGCAAGGACCGAGTTTGCTTAGTGTTATTTCATTTTAATGTCAAAAGTCGAGGAACGAGGGGGACGGGATGTCTAATCCGTCCTGTTTAAACGTAAAAAGTTACAATTCCTGATTTTGACAGGTCGGTAATACGGCGTTTCAGGATCGAAGTAATTGCTTTGACTGCTAAGGCAACGTTTACCCGCGAGACAAGCCGCGGTTTGCTATTTATGGCTTTGGAATGCCGCAACAGTAAATTGCTTTTTCACTATTGGTAAGTACGTGATGACTAAAATCCAATTAGAGCAACTTTTGCGCTTTTTTTTCTTTTAATTAAAGCAGTGGAGGCGCCGGGATGAAACTATATATTTATTCTGCACGAACCTGGTTTTAGTTTTAGAAAAAAACTGTTTACCCCGAAACTCTCGAACAGGACGCGCGACAACTTTTGCAAACAGCAAGTTGGAAATGAGCTGCGAGTGCCGTTTATTAGCAAAGTTGAACGAAACATGGTGAAAAATTCCAAGAGATTACGTGATTAATCTCTAGAACAGTCCATGTCTGCAGTCATTACCATTCCCCCTGATTTAATTAAAAGGTAATCAATGTGGGGTTATGCAGTTGCAGAATGTTTGTAATCCTGGAGGGGTTGGAAACGTGTCCGCATAATTAATACATGATTACACCTGCAGGTGAATTAACGCCGAACTCCTCCTGCCAACCGAATGCAAGCCTTGTCGGCCAAAACAAACACCAAGAACAATCGCATACAAAAAACATCTCTACGTTTTTTGGGGGAAGGCCTCTAAATAATAAAGCATCAAGCTTACGGGACTCGTGGGATTATGCTGATGCGGATTGTTAAAAATTTATTTGAAAGCAAGAATAAAAATTGCATGTTTAGCAAAGTGTATTGCAATTTAAAATTGCAAAATAGACGATAAAAGCTCGATGATGCTCATAAGTACCGGCTTTTTACAAAACGCAAACTTTCAGTTGAATATTTTTCATACGAGCAAGATTAGCCTTGCTTCATATTCTTCAAACTTTGAGTTGTGAGTTGCAAATCCGCTGACGTCGAGTGCGAGCAAATGCTCAGATTTCCCTGTAATGAAAGCTTGTTCTTGGGTAAATCCCGGGATTGTTTTAATGCACTTATTTCGCTATGTGAACGATACGTTTGCATTAATCTTATCACAAACACCTACGGGATAACGCTACTAAGGGCTGAGATATGTGCGCAACTGTGCACCACAACAATAGTACAACAAGCTTTAAAATATTGCTGAACTTGCGTTTGTGTAGCGATCAAACAAAAAATGGCGGATGCGCCGGGCAAATGCATATATTTACCGTTTTATTTTTGATTGTGTGGGGAAATAAAGTACAGAAAAATTCAATTTCCTGTTGGTGTTGGGCTTATGGAGATTGGTCGCGGTGGAATAATAAGCCGTTGTCAATTTATCGAAGAAACAACTTCCTTTCGGCCATAAAATATCAAATGTTTGCGATAAAAGCGGCGACCTCATCATTTGTGCTAGCGCCTTTACCTTGCAAAAATGCAATCGAAAATCTGCCTCGACATAAAATTGAATTCTGCCGGTCGATCGGGTCAATCTCGTTTTTGCACAGGCATTTTTTCCCAGAAATTCCTCTATAAAACTAAATGACAGCGCGCTTCTCACGCATAACTCCTTATCTCTGGCTCGAGCAAACACAATTTTTAAGTCTTAGGCGCCAAGCGTTTATCTAATCCAGGTACAGGACTTTGCATAAAAAATCGGCCTTTTTTCGGTGTCCACTTGGTTTATGGCGAAGGCGTCGTCGCCTTCCGCTGCAATTTACATCCTGTCGCCCCCTTGGCCAGACATCTGCAACGCGTAAACAAGGATATAGAGGCTTCCGTGTTTCGGAGGGGTGGTTGTGGGGTTGGAACATTGCGCCTTGCCGGCCATACATCATCAGGGAGAACAGAGCACCATGCTCTAGTCATTTATATAGCCTAGCTATTGGATCGGCCGAGCCAAGTTATTGATGGTGACACGTATTAAGCGAACCTGTCATCTGAATTATTTTTATCGAACTTTAATAACAAACACGTCACAAAAAGTGATTATGAAAGGCGGCTACAGACGACGCTTTCCTGTTTGGGGACGCGAATGATTAATCAGTGAACGATAATTAATACAGACCTAGGACAGGTGATACAGAAAATGTGCACAAGCGGTTTTTTCCCTTTTGGCGCACCCACCAAAAATTGCGTTTAATAACTAAAACTGTTACCAAAATACACGGGAAAAGGCAAATATCTGGCGGACTTGTAAGGAACGGCAGAATTTTTAATATTTCAGCAGACGCTAATACAGTTTACTTTGCTTGAAATTTCGTTAAAAATTAATAAAGGTAACGTTTTCATTTGGCTTAAAGTTTTGAACATTTTCTAATTTTAATTAGTGAGAAGTTGGCAAGAGTTTTTATATTGTCAGTGAGAATAAATAAATAATTTTGCAGTGGATTATAAATGACTTGGTTTCGCTGTATAGGAGCGATTTGTTGGTGTAAATCATGTTTTAAGATAAATAGAAAGCTGTCTCGTTGTTTACTCGAGTGCGATTTTAAAAATATCGGAAACTTTATGATGTATTACTGCAGATTCGCTCAAGATATTTAATATCAAATAACTATCCATCTCATGGAGAAAGTATTTCTCATTTATGGAGGCTTTCCCACACCCGTTCGGAATTTATTCTCGCCTCCGCTTCAAGTTTTCAAACGAATATTTCCTTGAAAGCCATCCACACATTCCAATATCGTCCGAAGCATGGTCAGAGATTTTCGTTCAGCCGCAGAATATCGAGTCATATTAAACCGCTGTGTTTATGAATGCGTAAAACATTCGTGCGTATCCGAAAACGATTAGGCCCAAGTGGAGAGACACCATTAACATAATCCGGTGCGCCATCTTGGGTGCGGTCCTAAATAAAACACACGACGGTATCGACAACACAATAGAAGAAACCAATATCAGCGCTAAGACATCGCAATGAATCTCGGATGGAACGCCTACCCGAGCGTAAATACTTTACAAAGAAGTATTTATTAATATTGAACTTGATCCGAAAGAAATATCAGACATTGGGAATGAAATACTGCAGACCACGAGATTAAAACAATAAAACATTGCGGCCTTGCTTCGGGCTACATCGTTGCCAATTAAAGACGGAAGAAACCAATCGGGAAGTCTGGCTATAATAAACATTTACGTCGGGTTTAATTCGAGGGAGATATTTGCGGAACGAGTGACTATTTAATTATTTGATTCGGTTAAAAGGCCGTTCTTTATTCCAACGGCCAGATTTGTTGCGGCTGTCTCTTTAAGAAAACAGATTGTGTGGCTTGTATTCAATTTGCGAAGATGCATCGTCGGGAGGTTACCATAATTGACAAATCCGAACGCGAAATATCGCATGTCCATAAAACACGAACTTAAAGAAATTATCATTGATTGTATTAAAAATGGTGGATGCGAGGGGTCAAATTATTGAAAGGATTCATCTCGTATCAAAGGAGTAATATTTATAATGTCTTTTAGCTCAATATGGGGATTTTCTTGAAGAACTTTATGATGCATCAGCAATGATTATTTTTCTCATAATACGAGAAAGAAGCGCTCCTTTGATACAATGGCGGATTTTCTTTATAAAACCGAAAAACCAATTTTCGGCGTTTCCACTAGCTCTTTTTTATTAGAGAGTATTACGCGAGTGGAACATGTCTGATAAAAAATTTCTGTAAATAATATCACCTCATATAGCCGGCAGAAGTTAATCTAGCGGTTGATGCGTTTCGTCATCCATCGTCACGCCAACGATAAACTTTTAGATTGTACGTTTTGTCACCGGTGATCTGCGGAACATTAAGAAAAAATTCAGCTTTACGTGAGCCAAGCATAAATTTTTAATGCCCCGTCCGTGCGCCTTTTTATTAAGTTTTATGGTCACTATGCGTCCCATCTAATAAAAATGTAATTTTGCACAATCTCGCCGTTGTTTTCATATCTAATGATTGAATAGAGTGGGCTGGTAAATAAAAAGAATCGAAAATGTCCGCCTCGTGTTTTATTTAGGACGTTGGCCAATTTATTTGGCATCAAAAGTCGTCGAGAATCTAAACAAGAGAGTTACAAAGCCAACCCTATTATCTCCGGAGCTTTTTCGGAAGGTCCTATAAATAATAACTAATGCTTTCTCCTCACGTAACTAATCTATGAGAACAGGAACGCCAATAACTGCCAACTCATCAATCCTTCTGCAAAAGATTACCCATTAAAAATTCAATCTCGCTTTCGGCCGATTAAAAATCGACTCTAAGATCATAAAAGTCACTTTTTTCAGAAAAAAGTGATGTTTCAGCGTTGCGTGTGCTGAAAAATGTTCATTGTTGGTTTAGCGTTGAATTGGCAGCTGAAGTCTTGATGTTCGAACATTACGAATTCGTCTAAAGTTATGTCTCAAAAACAAGAAATAAATGTCGTCGGTGACTCTCTTTCATTTCCTTCGAGCTATAAGTTAAACACGTGTGAACGGAGATTAGGATAATAAAAAGTTTGTATCATTTTGCCAATAAACATGGAAAACACGGGGAATATTTATGTGGGGTATATCCCAGTTTAACACCACACACGCTGAATTTTCGCAAATGTAGCGAGATAAACGGGATATTTGCAGTTTTGCTCCCACTCGAAACAAGTAAAAACAAAATTATATTTTGGTACAGTTAATTGTGGAGAATTTTCTAGCGACCGTTATCAGCGAGTAAACACAAAGAAAATCTGCGATAAAATTCAAAGTAGGACTTTGTCAAGAAATCCAATTATTTCCCAGCGTCTTTTTTCAGCGTAATGTCCCTCTGCCATGCGAGTTTCGCATTAAAACCGTCGAGTTTTTGAATGATTGCGCGACTTTACAATTACATTTCAATTATCTCGATATGGCTAAAGAGGCGGTTTTCGTGCTCGCTACCTGTCTGAATTTTCTCGAAATAGTGTCTTATTAAAATATCGCAACAAAAGGACGCCGTACAATGGATAATCCCCGGCCGACACCTGTCACGGTGCTGTCAGCTTCCGGCGTCTGACGTTTCCGTTTTTAATCTAGCAGATATTGTTTACCAAGTTAGCTGTTGCTTGAGCCTGGGGCGGCACGCGCGCACCAAGACGTGATCTATCTCTGTGTACGTGTGCGTCGAAGCGACGGCAACGATTTTGAGGGGTAAATTCGGAGCAAATTGTTTGATTTATCGCTGTTTTGGTCTTAGTTGTTTCCCAAGAAGTGTACACGTCTGATACCGGGCACAAATCATCTCTTTATACGGCTACAAAGACACGTTTCCCAAACTTTTTATTAGCCCGAAAAGAGATTTTTACAACGGAACGATTAGACGAAAGTTAGCACGAGATAAGCACCTAATTTAGCGTTTTCAATTTGATACGGCATAAATATCGGTGAGCCAAGTTTTGAACTAGTCGGGGGCTTTAGGGCATATCTTCCTGAAATGTTTCGATTATGTGTTTCTCCAACCACGGAATTTCCAGACGGGAGAGAACTAATTTGAATATTAATTTGCATAAAGCGAAAACTTGTAATAATTATTGCTAAGTAAGAGTTATTGCACAAATTGAACGAAAATTTCTACAACCTATGTACTGTAACAAAAAGTTATCAGCCTTACCCGGCGCATCCACCAAAATTAAATTTAACAAGATAGTCAAACAGTTGTTTTATTGCAAAGTAGTCAGTGGAATAATATAACAAAACGATTTATAGTTATTTATTATACAAGACAATAAAGAGATTGCTTATCTACGAGTGAAAATATTAAGTTCAAGAGTGACGAAGTTACGAGTGGACTTATATCACAAATAGATTGACAAACTTTATGGTCGTGAAATGATACAACATTTTTGTCTAAAGCAGGACCTTAAGTTTAAGAGAAAAATGTCACTGTTAATTTTTGTTATGTTGGAATTTGTTAATTTAATTGAATAATATACCATGCGATCATTTGAATTTATAATTAAAGTAGGCGGTTTTGTGTCTTTGTGATTGAAAAACTTAGGCAAACGGAGGGAAAAAATATATTCTAATTGAATATTACAGTTTAAAACATTATTATTTGACTCTTCAGCTTGATTAATTATCACAATCGGTGTTTTCATCTAAGTTAAAAAACTGACAAAGCCTACTTTAATTATAAATTCAAATGATCGTGTGGTATTACGATATGAAACGAACATTTTACGAAAATTTTTAGGTTGGCAGGAAGCAAATTTGCGACCGTATTTTTGGATATTTCACTAATTTCAGGGGGTGTTCATGCAAGATTACCTTTATCAACATCTATATTCGTGTTTTTTGACAGAAATTTTAGATCAATCTTTCACTTTCAAAATTAAAACCAATCGTCACAAAAATCCCTAAATCGATTAAAGTAAAAATTTGTGTTCAAAAACGGCAAAAATAAGGCAAATTACAAAAAATAGTATAAAAAAACTCGTTTCATAAGATTTTAAAGCACTCATTCTTTAAAATAGCTAGTGGCAAACCACTCGTTTTTTAAACTTGAATTCGTGCTTTAAAACTAGTCTTATGAAACTTGTTTTTCATATGCTATTATAGTTACTTATATACCAAAGGAATTATAAGGGTGTTAATGACCGTGGGCAACGAGTTTAGGCCAGAGGGACAGTATGTTGCCCAATATTATTAGCAGCCATTTCCCGTCATAAATAAATAAGATAAATAATTTTATTTCTTACTAAAATAAATTTGTACAAAAAATAATAATTTTTGTGTCAATTTTTTAGCATTTTTGACAGTATTGACAATGTTTTATAAATAATTTGTCGCTTTATAAAAATGAGTTAAATAAGTAATAACAGAACAAATTGCAAAAAAAAACGAAGAAAACACTTTTAGTTTTAGTTCCGGCAAAGTCTGAAACATTGCAAAAGAAGGAATGTGTTGAATAATTGAAGAAAACTGGTTGGAGGAACTTAAGGATTCATATTTCCCTCCTTAAAGTTTCAAGGGAATTATGACTATCTTTATGGTTTCCGTAACTAAGACAATCTTTGACTACAAGTCAAAGATTTAGTTTAACATTAGCTATAGAAAAAAAATTATAAATAGATGTGATGGTATTTCTTTATAACACATTAAATGTGATTTATAATAGCTTTTCTCTGTTGTGCAACTTGAGACAGTTAAAAGATTGCTTCATTAAAGTTTTCGATATTCACAAAGTAATGTTAAACCTATTTTCCGTGGCACTGCTTGACTCTGTACATCATTTATTTTTAAACAAAGTAAATCTTACTTTAAATGGCATTTCTAAACTAAAAGCTATATTTAAACAAAAACATAACATTTATTTTAAACACTGGTATATAATATGGTATATAATAGATATCTGGCTTTTACAGTTTAATAATACAGGGTGATTCTTAAATATACCGACAAAATTTTATCAAAGCTTTCCAAGGATAAGCAGAAACGATCTGCACCATATTTACGTTTTTATTTCGTAGGGGTAGAAATCCCTTAATCCGTGCCACTTACGACGCTCATGAGTTCAAATTAATTATATTGGAAAACATGTGCTCGTTTTCATCATGAATATCGATAATAAACAGTGATCATTGTTGCATTGATCAAGTACGTTATCATCAGATGATTATCATGCTTTCCACTAACTGTGTTAATACTTCTTACGAACACATCAGTGGCGTACGCTTTATCTCTAACATAACTTTAAAAGAAATATTTCCAAAACGGTTATGAAAGAAATTTTTTTACTATTTTTCCCAGCATGTACTCATTTCAGACTACCATGGGAAGAATTTTGTCGGTCTATTTAAGAATCACGCTGTATATGTTGCTGAAAACGTCCAAAACTATTTGGAATTAGTGGCGTTTTAAAAAAATACTTAATGAGTTCGAAATGTTGGAAATTAATAAACTGTTGTGAGCTAGTTATTTTTCCAATAAACTTTTTAATTAAGGCTTATTCTCTTGATAGTTGGTTAATTAAATTAGATTTTTTGAATGGTAGACATTGTTTTGTGTGTTATTAGTGGTGTTGATGAATTTATCTGATGGCCAGTTCGATCTAATTTAATTTAGCGAGCGTTATATAAATCTCTTCAAGCATCTCCGGAAAAAGAGCTGTAGAGGCGGTATCAAATGGAGTCTACGGCCACAAGGGAAATTTTCGCTAATGTTGTACGTCGAGGTCCCCGTTCGAGTCCCGCGTGACCCAAACTGTTACCGGAACAAAAAGTTTACGCCACACTCATCACACGATACGTACTTTATCAATTATCACGCCATTTTACTGCCATTATTTGGATTACGCCATTCGCTCACACGTTGGTGCTCAGCAAAAACACGTACAGAGAGGAATTTTTTAATGGCCTGAAAAGAGGCACCGTGCACGCTTTTAATTCTCTGATTGAACAGTTGCCGTTGTTTTTATTTTGGCTCGACGGAGCGATTTTAATTTATAGCGAGTGCCAAACAATCTAAAGCTGCATTTTTTTGAATAAAGCGGGATTTGTTTAATATTTTTTCGTTATAATAATGACCGGCTTTTGGCCACAATTCGGGGGCGGCAGTTTAATTAAATCCGGGTGTGAAAAGTGGCGGCGAACGTGTTATCGAAACGGAACGCCAACAGCAGGTAATGTCGGTGTTATAACCGTGGCTGCTATCTGTCGCACGTGTTGCCATCCGTGCATAATGGCGACTTAGAACGAGAGCATCATTTGTATAAACGCGTTCCCTAATCATCCCCTGGGGGCGGCGAGAGCAAACACACACTCACACAGAACCGGCTTATAAATAAATCAACGGACCAAAAGCATTAGCATATGATTGCCGAGCTCTGAATATCCACTTGTGCCGATAAGACGTGATAACAGTCGACCGGAAGTCACGCCTCCCTCTTTATTGCTGTCCAGGAAGTACGTGTGTATACCGCGCCTGATGAAAGGCAGTTCGTTATTTTTTACGAGGGCGGAGTTGCCGAGAGCGATTATTAACATGTGTCAGCCACCGGGAGAGATTTATTTTATCTCAACTCGGATAATTATACACCCTTTCGATTATTTATAAGCCAGAGATATAATCGCGGATTGTTTGCACAAGCTTCGTGCTGGAAATGCATATCCAATAAAGCAAATGGACGGGACGACACAAAGGTAGTGCCATTGTTACACTACGATCACCTGCTTCGAGCTTTCACGATGATGAGAAACCAATTACAAGATGTGCGCAATATTTGTTCTCGACAGTGGCGTATTCACTTATAAAAATAACAGCAAATAAAAATAGTATATTTCATAACGAGTGTGGAAAGTGAGCGATATCGTGCGAGTGAGAATCTCACGGAAAGCTCACGAACAACGATAGACACTTTCCAGCGAGTTTTGTCCTACGACACTGAAGAAAAGCCATTCATTGAAAAAAGATTTCGATGAACCGCATTTAAAATTTTATCTGCAATTTGCGTTGTATTGGGAACTGATTCATCAGTATATTCTTCTCGACAGCAGTAGATTTTCATCCACCGTGGCGCTTAAGAGTTGTGATTTCGGTTGACCGCCGAAAACAGTGTCCTGTGAATAAAGTTCTGGCTTTTTAAGGTTCAAATAAATGGCAATTTGTTTAAGGAAGCTGCAAAGTTTCTTACGTTTGTTCACACCTACCAAGTTGTCTTGCTTCGGAGCTCTCCTTGCATATAAACAGAATACCAACACACTTGATAAAAGCAAACAATTACGTTAGAACCGTGCGTTATAATAACGCCAGGTTTTTGAAAGATATGAAATTGTCAACTTTCGGGTCTACTAAATTGTGTGAAATTGACAACTTTCGAATAGTGTCGTAGGAAAAAATAGTTTTATTGTGTTTTATTGCAATTCATATCATTATATTATAGTTTCACGAATAGAAATAATAGAAAAAAAAACAACTATACACTATACTTATGTTATGTTATGTTATGTAGAATGTAACAATTATAATACCTGCTGCTTTACACAAGTTGACGAGCTCTACAAAAATAAAAAGCACTCTAACTACATTCTCCGTATAAATCTAAGTCGTGCTCCACATTTAATGACTCCTTATTTCTTGAACGTTCCATTTGCTATTATTTGTTTAAAATTACGTGTAGAATATCCTTTGTTTTGCTTTTTATTTTTGCAAAAAACTTGTTAACCGATGATCACATTTTAGGGCCTTAGGGTTCGTTTCACCAATGATAAATACATTGTCATTTAGTTACTTTACCAATAATAATAATTGTTGTGTATTTGTTACATAAAATATTGTTTTACCGCACTTTTGTTGGTTGTTTATTAATTATTATCTAGTTATAGTTAACTGAATTAGTATATTAAAGTATTAGTGGATATTGAGGTCATTAAAACACGCGCGATTTTAGAGCAAGTGTTTTAAAGACCAGTTATCCACGAAAACTTTACGTTTGTTTTTATTGGTACACTTTGAAATCATAAATACTGATATTAATATTACCTGTGATATTATAAAAATTTGAAATAATGTATATTGGGTTCACTTTCATAAAAACCATTGTGGTGCAAATAGCGTACTCTTAGCGTTAACTTCTATATGAGTTGTCATGGTAACAGCTTAGTCATTTGCACCACAATGGTTTTTATGAAAGTGAAGTGAAAGTAATGTGAGTTCAGTATACCTTTCGTTGTCATGGAATTGATTGTCATTATTATAAAAAAATCATTAAAAAGTTGCCATTTATTTTCACATTTCTTGGATTATTGATGTTGCCATGGACACTTTAAAAAACGCGCGTTTTTGAAAGTTGGATTTATACACGCTGCTGCGTGCTTTAAATAAGCAAAATAGATTACTAATAAAAAAACAATATTTTTAGTAGTGACAGTACAAAATTCGTGAAATTTCGAATTCGTAATGAAATTAACTGCTCAAATTTGGTCCAGTTGGTGAAACTGTAAGTTTTACATTTAAAACATGATTGTTTTATCAAAATATCTTGACATGGGTTCGTTTCTAGGTCAATTTCTCTGATTTTTGCTAAAAACAAAGTTTTTCAAAAGATCCAACGGCTATTAAAAACAATAGCCAATCGGCAATCACTTCTTAAGAGCTTAACGAATTATTAATTTCGTTTTCTCAAAATATATTGTCGTTGGCTCGTTTTAGGCAAACCATTCGTAAAAAGTCTCTGAGTTGCAAATACCGCAGCTTATCAAAAGGGACTGTAAAAAATAGTAAACTAGAGTTTTTGTGAATGTGTCTATTTTTTCAAAATATATTTTTCAAATAAATTAACTTTGGCCAATTTCCCACTTAAAAACGATCAAATATAATCATCGCCTTTTTCTGGACAAAAACTGCGATTTCGTTGAAATAAATTGATTTCAAATCCTTTCTAGCGTAAAAAGGTGCCAAATCGCTTTAGAACTGTTCAAATACAGGGTTATTCAGTATAAATGACGACCCTGGCACATATTAAGGTGCAACCCAAAATGCATCTTTCACTTGTGCCTGGATTCATGTTTAAATTAATACATAGCGATGAATCCAAGTTTGCTAACAAAAGTTTCAGTTGGTGACAACGTGACAGTCTTTGACACATTTTACAGCTCTTTAAAAAAATGCCTCGGTATTCATTCAGTAATAACGAAAAGACTGATATGCTCTTAATTTATGGGGAATGTCGTAAAAATGCTGTCGCCGCAGTTAATCTATACGCACAGCGTTACCCAGGTCGGAGGACACCAACGGACAAAATTTTTAAACGATTGGAGATGTGTCTACGGTTTAATTGGCCTTCAGATAAACGCAGAGGGGTACGAAGAGCCACAGACATTGATCATGAAATGGAAGTTTTGGAAATGGTCACAGAAAATCCCCATGTAGGACAGAAAAGCATCGCAAGACAGGTGGGAATTAGCCAATCTTCCGTTTCACGAATATTGAAAACAAACAAGTTTCATCCATATCACATGCAAACTGTTCAAGAATTGCGCGTTACAGATTTTCCAAAAAGGCTAAGATTTTGTGAATTTGTTAGAGAGCAACTAGTGGAAAACCGTCATTTTGTCAGAAACGTTCTTTTTAGTGATGAAGCATTAGATTACTTTCTATGGGGAGCTGTGAAAGAGCAAGTTTATGCAACACCGTTTGATGATATGGTCGAGTTACAACACAGAATAACACAGGAGTGCATATCAATTGGCCCAGAGGTTCTGGCACGTGTTCGAAATTCATTTTTACATAGGATCGAACCTTGCGAACAAAGTAATGGTAGTCACATTGAACATCTTTTGTAAACATTTATTAAGTTATATTCTTATTGTTTTCGTTATTATACTTTTGTTATAAAGTGTTTGACTTTTATTTTTCAAGATTTAATATAATTGTTATTATTTCTCTTGACGTTACTTGACAATTTGTCAAATCGCAAAGGGCGCAAACTTGGATTCACCGTTTTTCATTAATTTGAACATGGATCCAGGCACAAGTGAAAGATGTATTTTGGGTTGCACCTTAATATGTGCCAGGGTCGTCATTTATACTGAATAACCCTGTATACAAAAACGATTTTTTTAGTTAGATACTTTTTAGTTATCTGCTAGTTACTTTAAGTAAGTTTATTTTTGACGATTCCTGGCTTAAAAAAGAGCGAGATTAACTCAAAATGGCTAAAATGGCTTATTTTATTCTAAAATAACGATTTTAGTACTAATTTTATTGAAAGATTCTTAGGTTATTATATGCAAAACATGGGTTTTCCAGGAGTTGCTTTATTTTGGTTTAAAACGACGTTTTTGGCGAAAATAATGCTATTTAAGCCATTCTTAGGCTATTCGTAAGCAAAGAGAATCAACAGTTTTCACCGAAACAACTCCAAAAATTAACTTTTAATCAATATTAAGCAAAATATATAAAAAAGTAGGTAAATTTTCTTTGTGTTTTGTTTTGATTCATGTTATTTATATTCATATTGGTTTCATGAATGGAAATTATAGGAAAAAAAACTTTAGTTATATCAGAATGTAACAATTATTATTAGATATTATTTAAAAAATACCTGGTGCTTCACATAAGGTGACGAGTCTTACAAAAGTAAAATGCATTGTTTAATTACATTCTTACCATTTAATGTCCTATTCAAATTGTTTATAATTAAAAAAAATCTGTTTATATTTTGTTGAATTTTATGATTTTAACTTTCCAAACCATTTTATGAGGGATATAATGAGGGTGGTCGTAAAGCTCTTGTTACCAAAGCGACCAGATGGTAAGCGACCCTGGAATCCTGTCCCATAGCACGCGCTGGTAATTTACAATACACTTAGAATTGAGGAGCTGGGGTTTCTTTATAACTTAAATCCTAAAAAGTTAATCACCTCTATTGCACCATAAAATTCAACAAAATATAGACGGACTATACATGTAGAAAAATTACATGGAAGCAAATTTTGTCTTTGTTTCTAGTATACATCGTTGGGCAAAAGTATGGAACCAAGCGTTTTGTGCTTATAAACTATGTATCTTACAAAAAAACTAACTAGTGCATTATCAACTACTTTAAAAATGTGATCATTTTTCAAGAATAATTTTTTTCGACTGGTACAACACGTGTTTACGAGTAACGCTTGTTTGTAAAATAATAACTCTAATTATTAGCGATCAGAGACGTTGTGACGATTTTGTGATTGGTGAATTTGAAAAACTAATTATTCAGTTTTTAGGATTACTATCTTAATCCAAGGTTTTAACATTATGATGCGCCACTGGATGACAGTGACTTGGTCATGCGCACAAGGTTCGATTTTGGTATCCTTTTATTGCCGATCGTGCTTTGGCGCGGTCTTCACTTTTTTAAATTCACCCTCCGTCCTGATGATTAAAGGTCCTTGGACACAACCATTTCGGCCAAGTTCGAAAAACCTTCGTAATGACTTCGAAACACAAAATTAATAATTTATTTAAGAAAAACTATTGGTTAAAAATTAATTTTATTAAAGTAGAAGTTATTTTTTGAGCATAATCTTTAACCAAAAAAATCACCGTAGTAGGGTGCCATTTGAAAAAAAACTTTTTTTTTAAATAACTCGTAAACCAAAATGATTTGGAAAAAAATTATTCTTGAAAATTGATAACATTTTTAAAGTAGTTGATGATGTACTAATTAGTTTTTTTGGTAAGGTTTAGGCACAAAACGCTTGGTTCTATACTTTTGTCCAACGCTGTATATACAGGGACATTTTTTTAACTCTGAACATAGCCCTATGTTCAATCTGAAAGAAACCATATCAAAGCATTTAATTTACGTTACCAACGATACGTAAAGGTAATTATTTGATATCGAGTTATTTGAACCAATTTGAAGTGATTTCGAATATTTGTTAAAGTAATTTACCATTCCTTCCATGCTACTATTACCTGATGATTAATAAATTTCATAAAAATTAATCTTTCTTTACTTAAATAATCTTGGAAGATTTAATTGACAAGTTGAAATTTTTGACAGCGCGTAGAATAATTAGTTGCATAGCAATACTCGCAATGCTTTGATCTGGTTTTTTTTCAGATTGAACATAGGGCTAGGAACTCTACATAGGGCTATGTTCAGAGTTAAAAAAATGTCCCTGTAGATATCTAACGCCCTTAAACGAAATTTGTTAATACGCCACTGGTGCGTCTTTTTGAAAAATTGAAATCCAATTAAATAAATGGAATGAATGACATCTACCAGTTTCTTATTTCTTTGTATCACCTAAATAGAAGCTTCCACCTGTCTCAGGAAAGCTTTCAAGTTGATGAAAAACCAATTACAATTCATCATCTAGGATAGCATTTTGTTTAAGTCGTCGACAAGCTTTCTTAAAATCGTTTCTTATTTCAAAAGGAATTTCTAAGTTGACTTCCGGAAACCTCCGCACCTCCTTGGGAGATTTTGTTTCGTTGTCGAGTCTTTTAACACGTTGAAGCGATTCTCCGGAACGAGCACTTGAAGTAAACAACATCGATTACCCTCGAACTCCAAAAGGTGCCATTCGGAATCCAGGTGTGTTCCTCGAATCGGATCAAGAGTCGAAATGGTGTACATTTCTCCTTCTGTAATGGCACATTTCGTCCCAAAATTAAAAATGTGCATACATTTTTCGCGCTCTTGCGTACATAAGTTGGGATTTGGGCGGAAATGGTCTCATTTTATATTCTCCTATTCTTATTCCAATCGACTACATTTTCGATATTGCCCCATGCGTTATGCCGTTCGTGCACTTTATCATCAAAGAACCGCGCGAGGAACAATCACCATTTGAGCGGCCATCATCTTTTACAACCCACCCGGCTAACTGAAATATCAATTCCTCCTCTGCATGCGATCGATGCCGATGGATGTTTTACGATATCGGGGGCTTATTTGCGTGAATTAATGAAGATCCTGATTTACGACGCTTGCTTATCGCCAATTAGAAAATGTGCAAGTTTGGGGTTAGTTTCAACTAAGGACTTGCACGGATTGGATCGCATTTTACGATCGCAGCGTCTAATATTTTTGCTCTAACTGGCAAAGTTTGATAAGTTATTTTGGCAACTTTGGGACAGTTTTAATCATAAACGACTCTCGCCTGATGATTTTCAGCTAGCGAATTTTACGACAAATCGCTTTTTGCCTGCACCTAGAGCTGAGTCGACAGAATTTTGGCATCTTGAGGGAGATTATGTATATACAATAGGTTGGTGATGTTGCGGTTTCTCGGCTAGAATAAAGGATTGGGGGGTATTTTAAAACATGTAGCAGCAGGGCAAGCATTACCCAGTTCATAAATCATAAACAACTTGCATAACAATAAATCTATATTTGACACAACAAAAGAAGAAAAAAATGATTTATTATTTACCTACGACTGGCATTTCAGAGATAATTTATTTCAATTTGTTTTTGGTAAGATTGTGGAGGCGGGGATGTGGTAAAAGTAATTTAAAAGTAATTTCGAGCACTTCACTTTCCGATAACGAAATAAGACAGTAGAGAAGGAACGGTGGCTTTGTCTCGGTCGCTTCGCCGTGCTTGCATACATTTTTAAAATAAATGCGACATTCCGGGGAAACACATGTACCAGGCGAACGTAATGGGGATGGCAGAACGTGAGAGTTTTATTAGTATTGTGTTTTGGGTCGGATCGAGTGCGATAAATCGCCAACGCAACTCGTTTTCTAATTTCGCAGCAAGAGTAATGTTCTTGAAGCGATTACTTTTTAAAACGGCTAGGATTTTTGCGTTTTGTCAAGTCGACACTACGATATCGCAAAATGTTCGAGTCAGCGCTTTGAGGGCGCGGGAATAATGCATAAGCAATCTACATTGATAGCGTTTTGATTAATGGTTGATACAAAACGGCCGACAACAAACCAATCTTCCGACGCTCTAATCCTTTCTTGTAAAAGACGCTACGGTTTTGTAATGAACCACCCGCTACGAACAGTAACGAGCTTTGTTGGCCCCGAAACGAATTCTCTTCTTCCCTATCAACATAATAGTAGAATTGCGCATATTATTTCTTTTCACGGGACCGAAATTCAATCAGCGGCCGAACAATAATCCCCGGTTCACCTCCGCCTATCTAATTGCGAGGCCCTTCATAATGTTTCATTTTAATCGCGTTGAAACGCAAATCGAATCGTTCACACCATCAGCACTTGATTTATACTAACGAAGCTAATTGACTTTTTCATTTGGATGGCGAAGCAGTTTCAGCAACATTCGGAGATCTACATGCGACCTAATTGACTTCATAAGGATCAACAGTCTTCCGCACGGATACGGGGATTATCCTTGGGATTCTTCGCGCGGATTTTCGGACCAAAGCCGTGTCTGATGTGTGCAAGGAGAGATTAAATATTTACTCCGTAAGTGCACATCAAAGAGCAAGTTGCATAGTGGCAACTGCAACATTATTTACTCGGATAAAATAAATGCGAGTAAAGTTTCTGATTAGCCACATGCCAAATTTGGGCAAAAGTTGTGTTTTTATTGCCGGTCGCGACATTAGGCATCTAATTAGGTATAAGAAATTTATTAGGCGCTGCCAGATGTTTGCAAATATTTTTGTTTGTTTGGAAACGTAAAGTTTGCAAAGTTTGGTAATTGTTAAATCATGCATGGAGTTTGTTATCGATTTTACCAACCGTTGATATCATATAGGGAATAATTTGATTTTCTGTTGGAAAAATTGTTATTGGCATGTTTTCGGAAAACACGCCGCTCCATTTACTCGTGACGAATTAAAACGGTCCGTTTTGTTTTATTGCCCTGTTATGATTAGAATTCATCGAGTTTTGAACGAGAAGCGACTTTAAATGGAAACGTAGTGCCACTGTAAACGTCACAATCTGTCTTCTGTCAGAGTTATTGTTATGTCTTAGTTTATCTCGCTGCTAGCGGAGGCGACAATAATGATAAATCCTTCAGATTGTCTCAGAGTGACGGAGGCTCAACACGTCGCCCATCTCTTGCAGAATTTTAATAGATTCCAACCGAAAAAGTTAATAAGCGAAATGACTTTGCGACGCAACGTTTTAGACCTGCCGCGCAATCATGTATAGTGCTAAAAGGACCATCAATCAGGTCCTACAGGTGACTCCTACGACGCAATCAGGATAATGGCGTGGCGTCGTACAGGTGCACAATGTGAGAGCACGTTACACGATAAAAAACAAACCTGAAAAGAATTTTACGCTTTTTCCGAACTTATTCAGTTGCTTGCTTGCGGGAATTTGCAACTTTATCGATAACAATTACTCTTATTGGGCGATGCTACGTTGCAACTTTGCTGCCATCGACCAGGGTACCAACAGGCGGCCCGGGAAAATTTAAAACCGTCCACTGATAACAATAATAACATTTGGGTCCAAAAATCATTAAATTTTGCTGTTATCCGTTTTTCTCCAAAGATACAGAACAGTCGAAAAATCTGACTAAATTCTGTCAGAAATTGTATAATATAAGCTAAACAAAGTTTTTTTTTGGAAATTTTGCCAAACTGCACCAAAAAATTACTAAATTTGGCGAGCGTCTTAATATGTTTTTTATTCAATAATGAATTAATGATGCAAACAATTATTTGTGAAATTTCGTCAAAAATGAACCGAAAGTTAATAATTACGTAAATTTGTGTCTAAAATCGGATAAAATTTAACTTTTGAAAAGGTTAAATACGTTTTTCTGTTAAAAACTTTGTTTCTTTTATAAAATTTAGCTAAACCGGACCGAAAGATCACGAAACTTATCACGAATTTTCTTCTAAATAAAGTTTTTTTAGGATGTTTGATAAATACGAAAACCTATTCCATACAATACGGCTGATTTAATAGTGATTGAAACTCAACCTGTCTAATAGACGTTGATGTGCTCTTTAGAATGAAATAAGACTTTTGGGTTCAAGTCTTTTAATTTTGCCATAATCGACGTTTGAAAATTGAAAATGTTTAAGGTTTTTAATACACTACGATCCTTCGAAAACTCAAGAAAATGAATGTTGATAGCTTAAAAATTGTCCGGAACTTGGCAACTTTCTTGACTCTAATTGATTCCCGGATCGTCTTTCGTAGTCATGCGTCAAGATGGTTCCATTTTTTTGAATAGTAATTGTTTCTTAGGTCCTGCACTGATAATGCTGTTGTAATTTATAATAATATCGAAAACCATTTGAAGTCAATTATTTAAAAAACAGATAAAGTCAAATTATGTATTATTTCAGTAACTGTTCTTTTGTTGTTTTGATTTTTCATTTTTGTATTATTATTTCTATTAATATTATTATTTTTTTCGTTGCTTTTATATTATTAAGAACACTACTTTTTCTTTTCACATTACATTAAAAAATTATACAGGGTGTATCAGAATACGTGTGTTAATTTTACCACGTAATAAAACTCATCAAACGCAACAACTTTTTTATATAACATTTTACAAAATTTTTATTTATTATTTTAACAGTTTTCCTGCTTTTTTGTGCAAACGAGCCGGTCAGTTTAATAATTAGTTTGTATACATAGCAACAATTTTTATTGTTGTTTTAAATTGTTTATATTGTCCGTTTCTATAAAAACGAAAATAGTTAGGCACTCTTATTTTTGTACCCATAGGCGGATACACGTTTCAATATGATGTTTTCTTTTACAAATTTTAACTAAATCTGCGAAACTTTTATTGAAAAATTACAAATAGAAAAAATGTTTTAATTGTTGAGCTCTGTTACACGTTAAAATTAACACAAGTATTTCTGATACACCCTGTATAATTTCCTGTTTATTCTGTTTATGATTTTCTCTTTGCATTTATTCTTATTTTAGTTATTTTTGGTTTTGTACAGGTTGCTCAAAAACTGGCGCATTAACTCAGTGGTACATTGTTGAGAGGCATATGTTTTTGAATTTAAAAAAATTAAAATTCATCAATGAGTCACAATTTGTAGATGTGCCAACACTGGGGATTATTTCCTAGGAAACCGTTTCAAAATTAATTTATTCTTGTTACTGATCAAATTCTATTGCGATTTTGTTGTTAGACAACAAAATAATCGATTTCTAAGTCTCAAAATCGATTCAAATCTGATAGATTTTGATAAGCTTCTTACATTTGTATAAGGTTTTTTCTCCTAGCTAAACTAAAAAGTTTTTAGCCGTTATCGGAGTTTGAAAATTGATTTTTTTAGGGTTTCTGATAGATAATTTTTTTTATTCTTCGACACTGTCAAAATTTACGGTTTTTCTTCTGTGTAAGGAAGTTTTGACAACTGTCAATACGAGACATCAGGTTATTTTTAGCATTTTTTAAGCAATTTTAAGCCTTGTTGAGTCTAATTCGAAGAATAAAATGTTGTATCCAACTCGTTTTCGTGTAAATCGGTTCATTTCTTTCACCTCATGGATGTTAAACGTCTCGTTAACACTCGTCGTTTAAAAATCCACTCGTGAAATAAAAACCCGATTTACACTCAACCTCATTAAATAAATAACTATTTTATTGGTAGAAAATGATGTTGTTTTTGTCTTTTTTGGAGTGCTTAATCATGTTTTTGATCAAAAACTTATTCTCTCTGAAATTTTGCTAAACTCTGACGAAAAATCACTAAAATCTCACTAATGGATTTTTCAGCGCTTTATACCTGTGCGTGGTAATTTTTTCAGTCTTATACGATGTACATAATTTTAGCTTACTTTGTTGATCGATTTTGCTTATTTTTTAAATTAGGTAATTTGATTATTTTTACTACTTTAAAGGAGAAAAGGTACCTCACAAGCTTGCACTCTACATTGTAAATTATCGTAAAACCGAAAATAGAAGTTACTACTTGTTAAAGTTTTTTGTGTTAGTCATAATTATTATTCATTACATTGGGGGCACTCGTTTGCTCATGATACACTTATAATTTAGTTGCATTTCTGTTTTTAGAACAAGAAACAAAAAAATTCACAATAATTCCCGGCGGCCTCATACGCCTCTGCACCGACTGAAAAATTATTCAGCAGATGACCAACAAATGACGCTATTGCAGGATTACTGCTCACACAGAATTAATCTTGCACAAGGTTTCGATTTTTTGTGGTGTAAATTCCAGCGAGTGAGTCAAATTTCGCTGGCATTTGTAATTGAAAATGATCGAGACGAGATATTTTAATTCTTTAAATTCCTCAAATATAGCACGGCTGTGTTTTATCGTTCTATCCGACTTTGTCGCAAAGTTCACCTCGAAAGTAATGTCGACGTCACCTTTAAAGCGTCGCGATTTTTCTGTTTTTGCGTCTTGATCGGAGCGCTGCTTTGTTGCTTTTATCGAACAATTTTCGGCGGTTTAAAAAGGGGCTCCGTGATGTATGTACATGACTTTAGATTGATCATAGCGTGCTGGGGAGGATTAAATCCATTAGCCACCTGGATGCTGTCAGGGAAACTTACATGGGTGACAAATGACGATCTGTACCGAAGATGATGATGAAGTACCGGAACATTGCTCCGCTTCTCCGGCTAATGCACCGCTCTCTAATACACAGCCGTTCTTATTGTTTCAATCCATCTGCTGGAATGACTGCGACACCAAAAGACCCCACAGTAATTATACACGCCACTGGAGGCGAAGAAGACGCTATTATTATACCCGAAACAGACACTGTCCTGTTCCTTTCTCGTAATTCTATTTAAAAAATTCCTTTCATGCTAAATTGGAAATGCATTCTCGACTTTTATTAGGTGTGGAAGCGACTAACAAGGCCTCGGATCGCCGCCGATACATCATTATTTCTGATTGCCTGTGTACGTTTCTTGCAAATTGCTTTGAATAATAGAAGACGTACCATTGAAAGAAAGACATGTAGCGCCGTTTCTTCTTACCATTATTTGGGTCTTTTATATATTGCACAATGGAGCGCGCCTCGAGAATAAATTAGGAAGATTAAATTTTATGACTTCACTGTGAACGATGCGCCATCAAAGATCGCTCCTTGATTCATTATTCTGCTGACGTGAGGCGAGGCAAACATCAAACAACGGAAAATTTTATTCCGCACAGGTGATATCGATTCGAATTTGGGAAGGAACCGACAAACGGATTGAAATGATCGGGAAAATTCACTATTAACGCCCCAAAAAAAGCAAATATATTCTTGACTGCATCAAGTGGAAACGCGTTGATACAAAGCTCACCTTTTTAGCAAAAATTAAGCCTAGTTTGGTATTAAGGAACAACCAGAAATGTATCTCTTTGGTTTTCACTCAAATCAAAATTCGAAAAATGTATGCTACTAGGAAATTAAAAAAACTGAGAATATACAGGGTGTCTCGCGAGGTAGTGCATATACTTTAACCATAGATTGAGCATTAAAATTAAATGGACCCATATTTTTTAGGTTTGTGGATTTTGTGGAATTTTTTTGTGGAATTATTAGCCCCCAAAACTTGTCCTAAAAATACAGATTATAATTTTTATCTCTACTAACACTTATCCAATTTTTATAAAATTTGGCATACTGACGTTATTTCAAACACTCATTTAACAATGCAAATTGTAAGGTTGTAGGGCATTGTTGAAGAGGGCTACCCGGGTCCCCTTGACATAAATTGTTTCATAACTTTGTAGCATAAATTAATTTAGCTTTGGTACTAATAATAGATTTTGAAAGCCTATTCCATTTAGAAACTTTTTTGTCTCTTGTAATTTTTTTGTAAAATCTACTGTTTTCGAGTAAAATAATAAAATGTAAAGATGCAGTCGATATCAGCATCAGCATCGCACCTAAGCGGCTATGATTCCAAACTTCTCAAAAGTGAAAATATTATTGTCAAATTTCGTTTTCAAATTTCTGGCTTGTAAAATAAGCAACCATAACGGAAAAAGTGTTAAATGAGATTTGACAATAATATTTGGACCTTTAACAGGTCTGAAGTCAAAGCCGCTTTGTTTAAAAACACTGTGGCTGTGCTGATATCGACTGGATCTTTTCACATTATTTTACTCGAAAATGGTACATTTTACAAAAAAATTACAAGAGATAAAAAAGTTTCTAAATTGAATAGGATTTTAAATTCTAGTAGCACCAAAGGCAAACTAATTTGGGTTACAAAGTTATGAAACAATTTATGTTAAGGGGGCCTCGGTAGCCCCCTTCAACAATGCCCTACAAATTTCAATTTGCACTGTTAAAAGAGTGTATAAAATAATGACTGTACACCAAATTTGATAAAAACTGGATAAGTATTATTAGAGATAAAAATTATAATTTGTATTTTTGGGGCAACTTTGGGGGCTAATAATTCCACAAAAAAAATTTTTTCAAAAAAATTTAAAAATATGGGTACATTTAATTCTAATGCTCAATCTATGGTTAAAGTATATACACTACCTCGTGAGGCACCCTATATAAAACCAATAAATTAAAATGGAATTCTACTTACACGGTGTTCATTATTGACCATTAATTGTTAAAATATTCAAATAAATTTGCACTAAATTTATTGATTGGACCCCCTACATTACTTGAATTATTTCCCGAATGAGAAATGAGCTACAATACGAACATGTTTTTTTTAAATGAAACGTTTTACCTATATTTTATTGCATTTTTTAATGTAGCTGGTGTTTTTAAGATTAAAAATAAAAAAGATAACACTTGTTTACAGTATATCTGTTGCCTCAGATTTTTTGCTGTTATTCAGTAATTGTTGGACGCTGATTTCAAAACTTCAACTCAAAACTGTAACTCAAGTTAGTATTTCTTTAAAAAAAGGACGCAGCTTTTAATCATTCGCTGAACTATTGCTTTAGATTTTTTTGGTGTTGTTGAATGACTGTTGGATGCTGATTTCAAAGCAGCCACAGATTTTTTCTATCAGTTCTAGTTTTCGAAATATAGGTACTCATATTAGCATTTATTTAGAAAAATACACATAGCTTTTTTGGTCATTTACTTATGTGCTGTCTCAGATTTTTTTGTTGTTGTTGACAGTTATGTTGGACACTGATTTCAAAACAGCCAACAGATTTTTTCTACTAGCTCTAGTTTATGAGATGTTGGTAGTGATTCATATTAGCACTTTCCGCACTTTTTATGGCCAAATTTACACTTCAGATTTGAAATCTACACTCCAAGAGTATAGGGGCATTTCACGTGAAGCAGCCAACGAAAAAAAATTGACAACCTGAAATTCGGTCATATTTACGATAATTGTTCTCCTAGAACGCATAATTGTAAATACATAATGATTTTTTTTGTGTGATGCTTATTTGTGAAGATATTGACTTCTAAAAAAAATATGAGTCATAGATTTTTTGGAAGCTTTTATTCAAAAAACTAATGCATACCAAAATATTTAAAATAGTGCTTTATATGGAAAATTCTCTGTTCTGTTTGATTCTGAAATCCGATTTAGAATTTGAAATTTTTTTTGTGTAGAAAACCGGAAGTGAATTTTCAAATCCGAATTTTAGTAACTTGGACCGTTTTTTTTTCATTTATTTTTATTTCAAAAAATAGCTTATAATATATAGATTTTACACTACAGGGTGTTCCGTCTAAACCCCACATTAGAAGTATTGAAAGTTTTAATAAAGATATTTATCTGAGAGTGGTTTAAAAAACTTTAATTTCTCACCTTTTTTCATTCGTTTCCATAGCAACCTATGAGAAAAGGCCTATGGCCAATGAATTTCTCAATCCCAACAAAAAGGTATTGTAACTTGAAAACTATTAAACATAAGTATAGGGAATGTTAACACAGATCGAAGCAGAATTAAATTCTCTACCATCTAGTGAAATAAAACTTTTGTCATTTCATTTGAAAAAAATGAGTTATGGGTGCTTAAAGTTTTGCAAACTTAATTTTAAAAATTTGGAGTTTGTTATTCTTTTTTAGAAATTTTGAAAACACCAAAAGAAAGATCTAGGCTTCCTCTTTCAAATGAACTCAAAAATATTTCCAAATTTTTAAAAATCGCGGAGTTATCGATTTTTGAACTGGAAGGTGCAAATCCAAAAAAAATTTAAAAACCATAAATATTTCGTAAACGGCTAAATTTAGGTATAGGAACAGCTTCTGAAAACTACCTTAAAATAACTCTAGTAATTCAAAGACGCATTAAAAAATATAGCATCCCATTTAAAATAAGCAAGTTGATAGCGACTTCCGGTATAACCGAAGTGCTGCTATCTTGAGAATATTTTCATTGAGCAGGACCTAAAAGATTATGGTTTTTTATGTGGGGTTTGGACAAAACAGCCTGTATATGTCGTAAAATGGGATTTTTATTCGTTTAGGAGATATAGTACTTAATGTACACAAAAGCGCGTAATTTCTTACGTAAACCGGCCTATCACGTACGTACATTAAGTACTGTATCTCCTAAACGAGTAGAGATCCCATTTTGCGACTTATAGTGTAAATTCTATTTACTTTAAGCTATTTTTTGAAATAAAAATAATTAAAAAAAAATGGTTCAAATTACTAAAATTCACATCCGATTTTCTACACGAAAAAAATTTCAAATTTCAAATTTGAGTTTAGATTTAAAAAGAACAGTGAATTTTCTGTATAAAGCACCATTTTAAATTTTTTACTATTTACTGTTTCATTAGAAATACAGTTTACAAGAACGTTCTGCTTAATATTTGGTCAATTTTTAGAAGTCAATAACTTTTTAAAGTCGCTCACAAAAAAATCATCACGTATTTACATTCATACTTTTTAGGAGAACAATTGTAACCGAATTTTAGGTTGTCGCATTTTTTTGAGTCGTCCGCTTGACGTGAAATGCCCATATACCCAATCAACTGTTAAATTTGCGACTACAGACAAAAAGTGAAATTTTGTAAACCAGTGTAATTTAAGTCAGCTAAAAGAAGAAATTATGAGCTTCAGTGCTTTAACATTTATTCAGGAAGTTGCAATCAAGAATTTCAAAACATGATGAAGTTTCTTAAAAGTTGAATAACTTAAAATTGTTAAGTGCAACACCCTATTTTTTAGTTTTGCATCTGAATAGCTTTTAAATTGTCTTTCTTAAAGCACTAACAGTTAAGTGTCTTATTTTACTGATTACTTGAAATACAGGGTTTATCAGAAATACGCGTGTTAATTTTAACGGGTAACAGAGCTCAACAAATAAAACATTTTTTTTACTTGTAATTTTTCAATAAAAGTTTCGCAATTTTAGTAAAAATTTGTAAAAGAAAACATATTGAAACGTGTACCCGCCTATGGGTACAAAAATAAGAGTGCCGAACTATTTTCGTTGTGATAGAAACGGACAATTTAACAATTTAATTTAAAATAACAATGAAACTTGTTGCTACGTATACAAACTAATTATTAAACACTGACTGGCTCGTTTGCACAAAAGAAAGGAGGAAAACAGTGAAAATAACAAATAAGAATTTTGCAAAATGTAATAATATAGAAAAGTTGTTGAACTTGATGAGTTTTATTACGTGGTAAAATTAAAAGACGTATTTCTGATACATCCTGTATATTTAACTTTAAACATAAAAAAAATTTCATAAATTCATAAAAGTGAACTTTTCAACTAATAATACCTTTAATGTTACGCCTAAGCCATTATTTGGCCTTTATTACAGTAAAATAACTAAACTTTTAATATTTATGGCTGGTGTCTAAATCTCCGTCTAATTCCCAACAAATAATCCGTGGCGGAGTTACTATAGTTTACTATCATAATGTGCATTGTTGCTGAAATTAACATTTAAACTCAAATATTTTTTTATTCATTTCCTTTAGACATTTGAAATTTTATAATTTGATATAGACAATTTAATAATCTCTGATAAACAAAAATAGTGTGTTCCCATTTATTTTTTTAACTTTTTTAAATTATTTAACTTTTATCGAACTACTTTATTTTTTACGGTCTTAATTACAAAGCGTAAACAACTAGTGCAGAATTAAGTTTGAACCTTCCTCTTTAAAGTTGTGAAAATCTTATTTCTCTATAATATTCTTAGTTTTTGTGTAATATATTTTTAGAAAGATTGTTTGCAGGGAATTAATACCAGTGTCTATGAATTTTGTATATATTTTTTAAATGTTTTAATAATAAATACCGTGTATATTTGACAAGACTTAAACAAACCGAAAAATAATGCCTTTTTGTGTATTAATCGTATGAATATTTCTCATATTTTAAAATATTATTTTCCAAGACTATTACCTACGAACCTCATGAAAAACTGTTTGTCGTATTAATTTCCAAAAAGATTTATAAGAATATAAATAATAATTTTTAAATTATTTAACTTTTATCGAACTACTTATTTATTTTTTACGTTCTTAATTACAAAGCGTAAACAACTAGTGCAGAGTTAAGTTTGAACCTTCTTCTTTAATGTTGTGAAAACCTTGTTTCTCTAATATTCTGTTAATGTTCAAAATGGTTTTGAATTAGCAATTTTTCAAAAAATACCAATTTAATTTTTGCTCATTTAGAAGAAAAAACGTTTGCAAAACTGAAAACTGCGTAATTAGATTTTTGGCGGATGCAGACTATGCTGCAGAGAGTAAATATTGCCACAGTTTCTTTGATAAAAAAGGAAATGAAAAAGCAGAAATAGTTTTGGCCATTTCGGGCGAAAATCCGGAGTTTGGATTATTTTTTTGATTATTTTGTCGCTACAAAAAACCCCGCTTTGAATTTCCACTCACTCTCAAATGGTTGAAACGGTCACTCGTTCTCCGTTTTATTGTTTGAGACAGTTGAATCCGTAATTAGAAAAGTTCAAGAGAAGACGATTTCGTTAAGGACAACGCAAAATGTCTTGTTGATCTAAAAGTTTCAAGTCAAACAAAGAAAGTAAATTAAGAGAGTGGATGGATTAATGTGTGTAAAAAAGTGTGCGAGTCGTGGCATTTTTAAAACAAACATTTGGGGAATTCTAGTTTTGTTTTCTTAGTGTTAACGAAAGAAAAATAATAAGAGAAAAAGTCAAGATAATATTAATTCTGAATTGGGGAAGGAAAATCGTTATGGATTTTAATTGAATAAACAAGAAAATCGTAGAGAAAAGCTTGGAAATGTCACTAATCCTGGCACGCACCGTGTCTTTGTTGACTTAGGACGTAAATCGTTTTAGTTCGCTTACTATTCGAATCGGACGTTTTTAATTTATTCCCGAGAAAATTTCTCAATCACTTGTGATGAAAAACGAATCGTAGGTACTCAAATAATTAAATTTTTTCGAGCACAGGTAATACTCTTTAATGGTATGAAACGACGGAAAGTTTCTCCTTTGATCAAAAGAAGTGAAAAAATTGTTTCGCATGGGGAAAATTAATTTATTTATATTTTGTTTACGACAATAAAGCAAAGTGAACGACACGATTTTAGCGATTGTGCGTCATAAAAACCCACACGCTAGACTAACAAATAATAAGATTTGTGGGTATTTTTCCTGTAATTTTAAACGCAACGCAAATGATATGTCATAAAAGCGGCATTCGGAGTTCTAACGTCGTTTTCCAATCGCCTTGTCGGTTCGGTTTGATTGTCGACGCGATAAGTACGCCACAGTTGTGTTATTTTGTATCCGGGCCCAAACTCAATCAAAGTTTATGTGTGCCTATATACAATTCGAATCGAGTGCGTCTTGGTACAGCGTCGCGACGCACCCGAGAAGTGTAAATAAAGAAGATAAACAATGTGTTTCAAATTTGTTGCCTTTCCAATTTTTCACCAGAGATAATCTGCTATTTTTCCGGAAAATTGACTTGTTCCCTCGCAAGACAAACACACTGCGACATCACTCGTTTCGCCGGAATTGATTTCATTTATAACCGCCGCGAAAATTTCAATCTTGGAATTTTTGATTTTAATAAAATCGGGGCGTCCCAAGAGACGGAGCGGCGGTGCGATTTTGTCCGGACCTGCATACATATTGATAACTCGTAGCGTCTGATAGTGCGGATCACAACGCTGAATCATAACCTGAATGCGAATATGCTCCACAGCGGGAAACGGAAAATCACAGACAATCGGCCGAGAACGCCGCAAAAATTTGCGATTTTTGGCGAATTAATTCGCTCGTGATTGGATGAGTGTTGTTGAGAAGTTTGAGATTGAAACTCGAGCCAAGCTCTTCTGCATCAAGTAACGACACTCGATAATGATCTTACGTTATCTCACTTAACTCTCAAATATACAGGAATTTTGTAACTTCGAGCGGATATTATAAAAGACGGTTTGTTTCTTTTTCAATACGTCTGAAGCAGCGCTATATGTTCGTAAGTGATATTAAACTCGAGATTCTAAGAAAAGATTTTGGATGATTAAATTTAGTTCAGATCTTAAGATAGCGTTGCGACCTGTTTTACCGTATTGTTTTCAAGTTCCAGGTTAGGAGTAAATTAAAATTGTAACGTATTCGTAATTAGAAACTTTAGACAAGTCGTCTATGCTCTAAATCCTATACAACCACCAAGTAAAATGTCTCTCAAACAAACTATTGATCTTCCAAGTTCAAATGTAGCAATCCTTGTTAGAGTTCCAAATCTGTTTGTCAAGAACTAAGACAAAAAATCCAATCGGCAATTATAAATAATGATATTCCAAAAAATACCTTTGATACTCTTCGAGCATTTTACCTCAATTTATTTTTGTTCCGATTTAGAGAAATTATACTTTCCGTTTGATCTCCGATTCAGTCGTTATTTCTTTTTGTCTTCGCCTGTCACAGTCGGATAAATCTATAATTTCTCGAACAATGTTTATAGATTTAGTTCGTTCTATTTTTCCCATAAACAAGTTAAAAAAACGGCTGTAATTGTCCTATGTGCATCATTTCAAATCCCTTTGATTCTCGTGCAGCTCTCTATCCATCAAAGGCCGCCTAACGAGCGCAAAAGTTCGTTAGAGGAGTCTCAGGCAGTGAAAAACGCATCTGCTTGACGAGGACACGAACATTATTCGCAACAAACATTCAAGTGTCGTAAAGGCCTTGCGCACACGGGCGCCATCTGCAAGCGGGCAATTAGTGGGCTGCGAAGGCCGCAGAACAATACAGCCTTGTCTCGTTGAAACTTCTCTTATTTAACGTTAACATATTTCGTCGTCCTATATGTGAAGCGGCTCTCTTCTATTCCCTCCTCTAATTTATCTGGCCGCGAGTGTTGACGTCAAATGTCAGAGACTTGGGGAATTGCTTGGTCCCACAGTATGTTTTCTGATGCGATATCGCAACACAACTTCGCCCAATAAAAAGAATCCAGACGCGCCGAGCCAGGCCAAGAGATGTCAACGGGGCTCTAATTTTCACATCGAAATGAAATCGCCACCAAACTGTAAATTTCGCGAGATTGCAGCGATTCCAACATTTTATAAATATTTTGGTATCATAACTATTGCAACCTTTCAAAACTTTAATAAAATCAGTCATTTAACATAGAGCCACAGTGCATCCTTAACTAAACTGATGAAATGAAACAGAATTTTTTACACTTTGGACTAGAACATGAGACTAGAACAGTGGCGACAATGGTGGTTTCGATTTTCATTTGCTAAAAATTTCAAATCTGTCATTTTAAAGTTTGCCAAAATGCCTGGATGTGCTGCAGTCGGATGCAAAAACTCAGCAAAACAGGGATTTAAAATGAAACGTTTTCCTAAAGACTAATTTCGGCGAAAATTTTGGGCGCAAAATGTGAACAGAAAAAATGGGACCCCTACAAATTTCTCTTGTTTATGTGAAGTAAATTTTGAAAACGAGTTGATGGTACGCGAAAGTTAAAATGGAATGCTGTTCCTACTATTTTTGTTCCTAATAACGAGTGTTTCTCAATCAGTCCTTCGCCTAATCTATGTCTAGAACATGTAGGAGAATCTGACACTACCCTTGTTAAATCTCCGGAATTGTCCTTGCAACCTGATCCTGTTAATGAACCTCCTGGAAAAGTTTTGAAAATCTCTGAAGAACTTCGTCCAGAAGTACCAGATTGTACGATTCCTTTTTAAAACATCCTAAGATCCTTATTTTTTAGAAAACCAATAATGAACAAGTCTGCTAATACTGCTAAACAAATAGACAAGTATGATAAGCTGTATAAAATTACATTTTATTTTATGCTGGATTTGGAAATTGTGTTTCGAACAAGTATGTAATCAAGATATTAATTTAAAGAAGTTTTTTAAAGAAAATGACCGATATTTCATGCGCAATTGATATTCCATCGTGTCATAAAATTCGAGAAAAACTTTTTATAAGGTTTGTAGTACAATGTGTTTTTAAATGATTCTCATCTAGTTAAATTTGAAAATGGTTTATATTAGCTGTTTCAAAACTATGTAAACGCCAACGTCGCATTTTCTCTCAAAATTAGTTGTTATAAATTATTTATGCACTTCAAAAAGTTAATAGCAAATGTCATTTATAGTTTCAATGAGAGATCTAATCATTAATAACTATTTTATATTTCTATCAACCTTACTTAAAAAAATAATTTGGTAAAATGCGACGTTGGCGTTTACATAGTTTTGAAACAGCAATAAATCTCAAAACTGTCAGTTGTGAAATTCACAACTTGACAACTAATTAATTTTAAATTAAATTAATTAATTAAATTTAAATTTTTTGTTAAAATGCAATTAAATTGTTAGATTGTGCAAGAAAACACTTTTATTATCCAAACTTATTTCCGAATTGGAGACTTAATAAATGGAGAATGGTAATATTCGGTGTCTAAATGCCTGTCATTAGTTCTATAAAGCAGCATTTTTGATTTTACATGAGAAATTCACAGACGACTAGATGAGAATCATTTAAAAACACATTGTATTTAGGTTGAAAATTGCAAGTAACAAGCAAAAAAATTTAAGTCCAAAATACTCTAGCAAATCGGTACCTGGTTGGAGTTTGTAGTTAAAATTGTTACTTGTTTACTATAGTAAATTAGAATTTTTTTGTACTGGTAGTATTAATGTATTAATTAGCATATTATTTACGTACCAAAAATATTTTTTTATTGTTATTCAACTTACTTGGTTTATATTCGACCTAAATTTAAATAAATAAGATACTTATATCTTTTCACATGATTTGCTTTATTTCTTTTTTATATTATTATATTACACTGGCCCCAGAAATAAATAATTTCTGTTCTGATCCTGTTTAGCAATCAGTCACGATAAATAAGCAACCTAACATTTTTTCCTTTTTTGATTTTAAACAGATTTTCTTTTCTTGAAGCAGGTACCTATTTTTTAATTTTAAGTTGCCTACTTACCGTTCTCCACTGTTTAACTTATGCAACTTAAAATTCACGGTTAAGAAAACCCAAAATTTGACAAAAGTTTAGTGGGCTGTATAATTTGTTTTAAAGTAAAGTCACTGTACTTTGGACTAGTTAACCCCTAAATGTGTTCAAACTCACTCTACTCTTTAAACTATAAAATGAGAAATTATTTTTTAATTCCTATTTTCTGTCCCTGCATTGACTATTCAAAGTAACGAATTTAATTTCGGAATAGCAGATCGGAAATTTAATTAAAGGCACGGTATTTGTGGTAAACATTTTTGAAATGCGAGTTTTCCACATATAAATAGTGTCGAAAATGGTGGATGCGCCGGGTTAGTTATTTAAAATTTTAACGTTGGGGATTAGGGTGTTTGTGCCGGTTTTTCAAAAGGAGAGTAGCATTTAATTTCGTGTAAAGGAGATTTTTGATGCCGTTGTAAATAGGGCTCGGTGGATGCATCGTCGTCCCACATAAATTTCATTATACGAAATGAATGCTCCTAATTGCTTTGTAATTGCCATTGCTGAGCACCATGGTATAAAATGAACACTTACGGTCTGATTTCCGACGAGTTTTACAACGTACGCGCAATTTGCGTCTTTTGGGTAATGCACATTTCCGCCCCAGTGCTTTGTCTAAGTTCTATCACGCGGTTTCGAGGAAATTGTTACGTTATTTCGTAATTACCAAAAACTGTGGTGATTTTTGTGGGATTTGTACGAACAAATCGTAGGGTTTTGGTTGCTCTTGCGTAATTTTACGGTTAGAGCTATTTTGAATGTAATATCTCTTCGATTTAATATATTTCTGGAAAAAGTAAAAGAAGAAAGGCCGCTAAAGTGAGTTGCCAAGAACATTCTTTACTTCCTCGGGGGGAGGCAGCCGTCTAAAAAAGAATAACAAAAGTGTTCCATCACCCGAGTTTTCAACTAAATTTATATCAAAGTTAAAGCATTGTAAATCTAATATAGAACTGTTCCTAATCAAAGGTAAGAGTTTTCTAACTGTGTTAGGAAAACGTGAGCTTTCAATCCTCCTACGAGTTTTCATCCGCAGGCTGCGATACGTGTTTTGCCATATAATTTTCCTCAAATTTTTTCCCAACAAATGTTTGCATATTGGCTCGAACCCAAAGCTATCTGTTTTTACTGCAAGTGAACAAATCAAAGAAAAGCTTATTACAAAAGTTGGTCTTCGATATATGCAAAGCACAATATGAGCAGTAATGGGATGGTATAAAAAAGATGAGAAGAAAATCTTATCCGAATGGGAGAAAAGCAATATGCGCTTCGGCTCGATCAAAGTCGTGATGTCCCGTGTTTACTCGGCCCACACAAAAACTTGAATCCAATTTTCCACTTGGTATCCCGCAAAACTTTCTTTTACAGTTTCATCTCGGAAAATAAAACAATTTCGAACATATTGTCGCATCGGAGGTCGGGCTTTCGCGGTGCGAATCCATCGTTAAAACATTTCCAAACGCGGTCCTGATTTTCCCATTCTCTAACAACTTTAAACCCCACTGTTTTGAATGCAACTACACGGAGAGAGTTCAGGTAAATCCGGTGTATTGTTTCCGGCATTCGCGCCGGGATCCGCGAATGTGTGGGTATCAATTGAACAACATTACGATTGTCTACAGATAAAGCTTTGTTTAACGCCTGTTTTCAATCATGTGACAAAGAAACACACCTTCACCAGAGGGGAGGGGGCTATTTTAAAATTTTCAATTCGATACAACAATCCTACTTCAAATAATTAACCACGAGTGGCGTTTTTTACGCAGGCAAGTCCAATTCTTTTATTATTTTTGTCCTGACTGTGGATTTAATCGCTCCATTAATTTATTTAAATGAAACACTGGACAAATGTCACTGTGGCTAGTGATAATGGACATTACATTACATACACGATAAATCCATTTTCCATCACGGTTCGGTGTATATTTAAAGAGTGTAAAACATTTGTTATAAATAAAATCTGGGAAAAGAATTAGAGTCTTGATGTTGGCATAAAATCGTTCAATACTCGATGCCAACTTACACAACAATAAATTTGGTTCTATAAGAAAAATATGAGCCAATAAAATGAAACAACAATCTCGAACGAATCGAGGAACGTCAATTTACGATATTAAATCGAATCTTCACTCGAGTAATTTTTTAAGTCGTTTGGTATACAAAAGCCTCAATTTCCCTCCACGTGGACAATCCGTATAATCTATTCTGGCCTAAATAAACAACAACGGACGTAAAAGACAAAGTCCCAATAAAACCTCGGGGGTTAAAACGACCTCGGCTCAACCCGTTGGCACTCAATCAAGTATATGATTTGTAACAAACTGGCAATTAGTCGGTTACAAATCGCCGATTTCGTTTCCGCGTCCTGCTAGAATTATGCAAAAGAGGTGGGCTTTTTCCATGTATAAGAAATAAAATAAAACAATTCGCTTCAATAAAGCGACTTGATAAAGTTTATCTAGCTGCAAATTTAGCAATTCGGGTGCATTCCGTCGCTTTTAATGTCAAACTTTCAAGAGCTTTTCCTCTAATTAAAGCTCGGCAACTATTTCGATTCGTCTGAAAATAACGCTATCTTTGGTTGTTTTGGAAAATCGTCCACCCTTATCAGGATTTCCGATGACCGGCTCTATTTTAAAATTAGAACTAAATGAATAAGCGTAAATTCAACAGTGGTGCAATCCTTTTCATTTCAACACCCTCATTAGGGCCAGACCCGTCGGAAACCCCATCATTAAATTAAATTTTAAATTCGTCGAAAGACTCGACGGAATTTCGGAGCGTAATTATATGGCAGACTGCAGGGCCGGATTGTGAGGGATTATCTCGTACTGGTGAAGAATAATTAGTTGTGTTTTGTGCAAAAATATTAATTTCAGCGAAATGTGTAACGTGACGCTTGTTAATTCCTGTAAGATTTACACTTTGTTAGTCTTCGGTTCCGAAATGTATTTACATTTCATTACGGCACAAGACCCTCGTTTGTATCACAAAAATCGGGATAAAGTACGTCAAAATTGCTCTCGCTTACAAATAAAATTTAATTGTTTGGAATTTTTTATCTACAGTTTTACTGCGGCTTGGGATTTCCAATACAAGCAAGCAGTGAGTGAGGTTTTGCATGTTTGGAAAACCGGATTATGTGACCTCTAAGGTTATCAAGAGTTTGTATACACATAAAATTGAAACGCAAAGATACGGAGCCTATTCGTATATTCCGATTCAATTAAACATGTGCGTTTGCAAAACTGTGTTATTAATCGTTGGGTTGGGAGGTTGTTTTCCGAGTCCAGTCCATAATTATCGGTCATTGAGACATTACAACATTCCACAACCTTCAATACAAGCATTCAGACCTCGGGGATTCAAAGTGAGCATCCCTCATACTGAAGGCATCCAATTATTCGCCTTTCATGGAAATATTAATAAACCCCTGTACGGACTCGAGGCCGGACAATTTTCCCAAGACGTCCTCCAAAGAGAGGGAAATGAGTGGGTGTTCCAAGACTCCAATGTCACATTAAACGTGGGAGATAAAATCTATTACTGGCTCTTTATCATAAAAGAAGGCTTAGGATACAGATACGATAACGGAGAGTACGAAGTGAAAGGTAAACTTCACTCTAATTGAACATATATTTTTAACACATTTTTTGCAGTTGTAGCAGCCGACGAATCAGAGGTCACCGATGATTTCGTTTCTTCTCAAACAACCTCTGTGACACCGAATCTTGCCCCCAATCTCGGCATTTGTGAAAAGGTGATGGTAAATCTCACGCGGAAGCTGCTCGATTTGCAGCAAGAAATTGAGTCCCTTAGGGAGACGAACGATATTTTGGAGGATATGGTTCAGAAGCACAGTGATACGGCAACTACACTCACTTTAGACGGGTTGATGATAAAAGATGACGACGAACTGGTTTCGGTGATTCAAGCAATTATTAAAGATAAACTTGGCCTAAAAAGCAGGATTCAAAATGTGACAAGGAAGAAGAATGGAATGGTCAAGTTTCAAGTGGGGAGTTTGAGAGAAAAGTTGGAGGTTGTCAAAGCGGCCAAAAGGAAACTCAAGTCGTCGAGCTTTACGATCACGTATTAATTTTTAAAACCACATTTACAACAGAAATTGAGGTTTTTGTAAGTATTTCCAGTAAACAAATGTTCATTCCTTACATCCACCCATCATTAGTTTTTCTTTATTTATTATATTAATCATTTAAATTATTTTGTACGTAATTTTAATAAACCTATCGTTTGAGTACATTCTTCTTGTTTTTGTCCTACTTTTCTTTCGTAAAAGGGGCAAAAGACTTTTCGAACAAAAAATGTCAAAGTCGTTTATATTCGAATTATTTAATTCAACGAAAACCGAATATTTTAACTTGAAGCGTTAAAAGTCGTGTTGTTTTTTTACTTAAAAGCTTGTTTAAAATAGAGTATGAAGAAAATCAAGAGTTTTAACCTTAAACTATGGAAAGTATTTATACAGAATACTACTGTATACCTATATTTGATTTTTGAATAATACATAAGTTAATTTTAGAATATAGAAGAGTGATTAACAATAACTTTAGTATTGTTGTATGGAACTACACTACGCGGAAGACAGAGCAACTTTAAAAGCTATCAGTGCACAAGTTTTATTTTTAATTGCATTTAAAATTCGTAACGATCGGAAAATTATGTGAATCATCTCGTAATCAACCGGAAATTGTGTCACCCTCAAAATTGTACTCAACTATCTCCTTGTTTTCAACGAACTGAATAACAACTGGCAAAAATTGCATTTTGCCTCAACAAAGGTCTTTTTATCTTTTTCCCGTACGTACGGAGTAAAAATGATCATAGTTCGAGAAATGCCTCTTTCGCAACCACATCGAAACATAAAAGTAAGTTTGATTGTACTTTGTTTACGTTGTCAGACCCAAATAGTAGAAAGTGCCCTCGAACAAAGTGCCACATTTAGCCCGAATGTATTTATGTTTTTGCATATTGAAAAAATGAAAGGGGATAAATCCCTGTAGCTGGCAACGCTGACTCTGATTAGTGCTTTGCTGGTGTGTAGATGATGTGAGTTTCCACTTGTATTGTTACTATAAAAAAGCACATCTGTTTAAAACACCTGGGAAATACCGAACGAATTTTTCAATCGTGGTAGTATATTACAAAAAGAGAAGAGCCGTCATAGGTATACATCCGGCTCCATTTTCCAATATATGAATACATGTAGAAATAATGTTACATCAGCTGGAATTTCTATCGACCGTCCGAGTCCTTTTTAAAATTTATCATCGTTTTGTCTATTTTATATTCCACAAAGTGTTCTAGCAGCCGTTCGCCGTCGAGATCCGTCCTCTCACCGGAACATGTTCTGATTATTTTTAAAACACGACCAGCGGAAAAAATATGCCGCATGTGCGGTTATCAAATTCGTCTCGGTAGATAAATCACTCTCGGTGATATTTATGCAAGTGGGTGACAAGTCGTAATACTCCGAAATTGTTCATGTATTATTCATCGAGGGTTAATTATCACACCTAGCCGAACGTTCATTGGACGGAATCCCCGTCGAAATTCACTTACCATACGAGAGACAAATTTCCTTCCGATATATCGGCTCGTTTTGCATAAACTTAAGAATTTGATATGGTAATTAATTTGTTATGTCGTGCTACACCTTCCGACATGCGATTTTCATAAGACGTAATAAATTGTTGAAGATTTCGACTCGACAAGCTTTCATGCGATACAAGCATAACCATAAGTACCCCCGATTGTTATTGCTTTACTATTTAATTCCCATCATGGAAGTTCATCACGCTGAGTGAGTGTGGGCGAAATTTAACAACGATCAAACACGGAAGTACACAAATTAAAATTTTTACTCGAAATCAATACTCCGCCACTCATTCCTCGATTAAATTTTTTCGTTAAGCCGCCTTAAGTCTCTAATATTGTTACGCGGTATAAGATGGTGTAATTGCTACGGTTTATAATTGGACTTTCCGATGTTGTTTAATGAGAAATCGATTCGATTGAGGATATTTTATAAATAAAACATAATGCGGGGCAAATTAACCGGAAAGAATTTAATTAAGAGTTGGTTGGTGGCTGCTAATTTATTGAATTGATTGTGTCAGTGTCTCGTTTGATATTTGCGCAACGCCGCTTCAAAGTGCCTCGGATTTCGGCTTGTTTTCAACTTCCAGGGTTTTTGGTTTGCGTGAAATCAAATTTAGCTAAAGTGGAAATTAAACCGTCAAATCTGGTGATCGGAAGTTTGAAAGAATTTTTTTCAACTCGATACAATTAAAAAGTGATTGAAAATAAGGGTAGAAGTTTAATATTGTTATAAACAGTGCTGCACAGATTCAAAATTCTATATTTCTTTTGTGTGTTCCTTTTACCGAGTCAACTTTTGTTGTTTTATTATTTTATCAAAACGGAGTGTGGTTTCTGGCTGATGTAGTTTTTATATAGTTATTAAAAGTGCATTAGATTTAAAAGTGTGGGCTAAAGTCTGGTGTTATTTTTTATTTATCAATTTCCACCGCAGCGTGTGCTGTCAAGTTGTCTCGAGTCCCTGGAGAAGCTCCGGATTTTTCCGGACCGAATTGACCTCTGCTTTCTGTCACCTTTAATACATTTTTAGCGGTGGCGCTTAGTGTCGATACTCTTCTTCCACTGTCACGATTTCGCAGATTCCCAGTCGACGTTGAGCCCATTTGCCGCGTGTTCATTTAGTTCAATCAGGGACGCGGAAGTTTTATGCCCTGGAGATATTAGTGCGGCATGCACTTATACACTTTTCCGGAGTGAAAAATGATGTAGGAAATAAGTTCGCGAGAGATTTCCTTTGGACGTATGTTGCGACGCCACGGCGCTTCCCGAGTAATTGTTTCGCGAGGAAAAATATTCCGATTGTAGGCGCGAGATTAAAAAATAAATTTGTTCGAGGGGGACGAAATTTATTCGGAAATGCGGCGCAGCGGTTTGTATTACGTGTCGCTGCTTTGAGATATTATCGAAAATTATGTTTCGCTCTTGCTGACATATTCATAATGGTATTAAGAAGTTGCGAGAACGCTTCGCACGTCACCAATTCTAATTAATCGCTGTTGACAATAAAAACGACAAAGGATACCATTTCCAATAGTCGGACGCTTAGCGGAACGATCGATGTTATTTATGACCGCTATTAAAACGTTTCAACTATTGCTAAATGTTGCTAAAAGCTGTTACAGACATCAGATTTGTATGGCCAATTGCGACACCACGTTCATCAAATCGGAACCGGCTAACAATCCATCATTTTAGCTTCTTTCCAACTTTTTACTACCCTTTTCAGATTTTTAGACGTACTTATTTCAAAAGAAATTTAATTCTTGAGTTATTTTCCGCGAATTTTTGCTGTAAACTTAAGGGATTTCTGTTTCTTCTTAAATAGTGCGGTTTTTATCAACAGATTTTTTCAAAATTATTTGCGATACAACAAAATCGAAGAAACCGAAAACACCATCCCATCCTGTACAAAATTTTATCCTTGAATTTTGTTTTTAGTTTCATAGAAGTAACAAGAGATTAAAGCCTTACTTATTTTTTGACTTTGTTTTGTTGATAGATACCGGTTGATATTTGGTGGGGCAAATTTGGATGAATATTTAAACATTTTCTGAAAATTGGTTGCAATAAGCGAGGGTTGGTGTTGTATCGTGCCATGAAAGTCGGCAATAACATGGCAAAAATGCCTGTCGAGGACGAATCGTCCTGAAATCCGTGCCGGTGATAAAACCGTAATCAGGAAATTCCTGAACCTATTTTGTTTTATGTGTTGCGATATATGTCGGTAAATAGCGGAATAAAAATATCTCGTGTGCTACAGTTTACGACGCCAGTCCCACTTCCGCTTATTTAAGTCGACTCTTCCAAAAAGTTTAAATCTAATATCGCTTCTGCCTGTCTCCGAGGAGAATTCAAATCGATCAATTCCGCGGATTTTGACTTCTTTGTCTCCCGATATATAGCGGGAAAAGATGATACCGCCGAAACGAAATCGTCTGTTTAAAGTCGCCATTTAACAACAAATTGATTTCCCCCGAAAATCACTGAATAAAATCAGCGAAAAAAATTGCCCCAGTGACGGAGAGTCAATTTATGTCCGTTTTTTGGCTTCCTTCTCCCAAAGGAGACGGCAACTTCACGCGCCAACTTCTTTACTCGCTTGTTAATGGAGTTGGGCGATGGACGGCCTCGGAACGTCCGGAATCTCGTCCGCAAAACGAACAGAAAAGGGTCAACTTTGCCGACCTACAAAACACTAAATACCTCGGCTCTGATTCCGAACCGCTCGCTCCTAATTTAAACTTTTCTGCGGGGGAGAAATCGCTTATTTGATGATGATACGAGTTGATAAAATTTTTAATGCGCGTGAAAGCGACGACCGGATTAGGGTAGGTGACAGGTCAGTGTGTTGCCTTTTCGACTTTTAATTTGAATGGATAATGCGGCGTTTCTCAGGAAGTATAAAAACGATATAACATTTTTTTTTTAATTTTCTTTATTTTTGAGTTGATTATAAATTATAATGATTACACTGTGTAACACAAAAAATGTTTATTTTTTTTTTTGTGTTTTTACAATCTCCCAGAGCTGCAAATTACATATTTGCAATTTTTATTGCTTAAGTGTTGGTCCTTCAAATTTTATAGCAAATTATTTTTCACCCGTATGAAACGTAAGAACTAAGGTACTGGATGACAGCATCCAGTACCTTAGTAAGAACCATTCAGTAAACAGGCATGGATGACCGGATTTTTTAAACAAACTTTAGGAGCACTCATTTTTCTGTTATTAATAACTAATTTGTGTCTTTTACGTTACATTTAATCAAGTTTGACGTTATTTGGTGGCTACTTATTGGTCTTTTTCATGGATAACGTTACAATAACTTATTAAATTAGAGTAAACTGTATATTGTCAATCCTCATTTTTTTTTGTAGACCGACACTAGAAATGAATTGCGACCAAAAATTTATTCAGAAAGACCTATACTTTCAATAAACACTAACATTTTAAAATAAACACAAAAAATTTCACTTTTTGTTACACAGTGTTAGAATTCCCATTAGTTTTCCTCCCAGCCACTTCTTTGCTCATGTTTTGTTAACAAAAATATTCTGCAGTTTATTCTTAAATTCGATTAAACAGTTCTTTCCGTTTTCTTTTTTGGTTGTGTTCTTGTATAATAATTTCGTTGTCCAAATTTAATTTGCTTCCATTGGAATTTTTCCGACATCGTAATGAGATTATCCTGCCATATTATTTTCCTCAAAGATCAGAACGGAATGAAATCTAGAAAGGTCCAATTGAAACACAAATAGGTGTTAGTTGCAAAGTGTAGAGGTCCTTTCGCATTGAATTCGAATAATCGGCATTGTATTGTTTAAAGTAACGCGGTGGAAATGGATAAAGTGCCGGGCAGCGGTTACACACCAAAGTCCGACCTTCTCAACGCTTCAGATAATTTATAAGGGCTAGTACATTTGCTGCTAACTTAATTAAATTTAGATTAACTATACCTAAATGGCCTCCCAAAAACTGTAATCTCTACGAATATATCTTCGGCCGGTTCCATTGGCGTAATAACATGCTGAATGGGACTCCCTCTGCCGGACGGCCGGCACTAAATCATTTCTCGCTCGCTTTAACTCGATTCCGATTGAATCACGAATGTGGTTAGAAATTCCGAAACGAGGGCTGCTGCTGTGTGCGCTACAAAACGATATGCATTCATTTGTATGGAAATTCGTACATGCGAAATTTGTGCATGATATTAATGCGATGCGTTTAACGCCAAAAATTGACTCGCTGAAATGAATCAACGCAATGGACGATCGAATTGCATTTGCATAATAACCTGACCTGACCTGACTTTGTTTCAAGTCGAAATAAAAGAAACTCACAGGAATGTGTCGGTTGTTATGTGCACAATTTTTACAATTGCATGTTTGAATGGGTGAACGTTTATGGCAATAAAAGAATCATTATTTGAACAACCAACTATTTAAAAACACAGCCTTTACAAAAACGGCAATTATTGCCGGTAAATTGCGTTTTCTATTGTTGGCTTGTATAAAAAGTCATGAATGTCACAATTATTTATACTGCAATCCAATTAGCAATTATTTCGCCCCGTAAAAATTAATCGATTAAATTTTTCTATTGTTAGCAACACGATTTTGCAGATTTCACACAGTAAACTAATTTAATTTCGCACTTGCGTGTATATGTACCCGTTTTTTCTTCCCGGGTGAGGTTGTGCATCAGAGATTCCAATTCTGCTCGTTAATTGGTTCAATTAATTTATTAATGTTTGAAACTAGCATCATACGCTGTTGCCGGTTTGCATACTTTACTGAATCAATACTCACCAAAATGGCTTTCTTTTGTTTATAAACTTCTTAATTTATACACAAACTTCATTCAAATAATTGCCTCGGGGCATCAATATTAAATTATTTTTAGAATTTTAATATAACAGGCAAACTTTTTCCTTGTTTTCGAACATAAGAAACGTCTTAAAGCAAAAAGGGAATTCCTGGGTGGGTAGTTAATTGCAGCGAATGCGACCGGAATATGATTATTAATAAATGTTGTCTTTAAAGAGGTTAATTTTCATTCGTTTTTTGCCCGTCTTTATTGCGTAAATTTGCACGTCTTGAAAATTTGTTATTTTTAAGGAGAATTCAGTTAGAGTTCGTCGTTGGCGGTAATATCGTTCTTGAAACAATGACATAAGTGGGTTAAGAGTTAAATCCTGTTAAGTTTTTGTCCCGTTGGTTTAGATTTATATCACGTCTAGGTACCTACGTAAGGATAGATGAAAAAAGATTCCTACTTTTATAAATTGGACGTTTTTATTTCCCTACGAAATTTATACATCAGACTAACAGATGGATATATAGGCACAGCCATCACATACACAACAACATTTCGATTAATTGGTTTTTTGTTTGTCTCTTTTCGTGAATAATTTTCTGAGAATGGCTCTAGTGACGTAGAAGAACAGGGCGAACATGGAACCGGCGACCAACAAGAGGAAAGCGATCACATCGAGAAGGAGATATTTGTAGAGAGGCATGTCCACAGCTGCAGTCCGCATATGGTGCGCTCCTCGGTGACGTGCGACATATTCGACCCAATAAATGGCGGTTTCGAGGGGTGGAAGTGGCCGGTCCCTGAAACGCGCTGAAAGCTCCTTCGCTTGTTTCTGAAACCTGAAAAAAGCCACCGATAAAAAATCTGCCATAAGTTTCGTCTGGAAATACACACCGTGGATCGAGGATCGTTGTGAGCGCTTTGAAGATTCTCTCTTCTGTTGCTTCGGATAAATGCAAAATAACTCCTCCGCCGTTCGCTTCCAGCGCTCTGGCATTGGTGAACTGATCGCCATATTGCGGCATCACCACCACCGGAACGCCGCAATGGACAGCTTCGGTCGTCCCCAAGAGTCCTCCGTGAGATATGAAAGCTTTCACGTTCGGATGGCCTGCAATATTTAACCGTTTTGCATCTCTGACTCGTGTCGGGTTATTTAAAAGCATTTTACGAAAAATACCACATTTGCACGCTTATTTGAATCCTCTTCGGAGCAATTTCGTCCTTTCGACACTTTATCTCGCGATTTATATGTTTCGTGATCGAACATGTCTGACATTCAATGTTTGCCTTTAGGCCGGCTCGACTGAAATCAGAATGGTCGGACTCATAAAAGTATTTGCTACTCTCGGACATAAAACCCGAAGTGCGTGGTTTATTTCTTCCGAGAGGGTTTGATCCTAAATGGCGCAAAGTAGGGCTCTAAATAAATATGGCGCATCTACAAAGTGGGGATCTTTGTCCCTGTATTTTGCTTCAGAATTATTACAATAAAAAAATTGTCAAAGAGCGCTTTGAGAGACTCTTTTGCTGTTTTCGAAAAGATGTATAAAGGTTTTTTCTTTCAAGTTATTCAACTTGGCAGCAGGTCATTTTCAAGTATATGACAAGATCTCTCGAGACTTGTATTCAAACGTAGCGGGAGTTGGATAAATAATCGGCTCTTGTGTAAAATTGATTTTTTTGTGTAAATTGAAGTAAACAAATAAGCAAGAAACTGAAGTGGTATTGATTGAAATAAAACTAGGAGAGATGCGTTCGTGGGCTGCATGAAATAGTTGTCGCTGAAAGAGTGAAAATTGGGGTTGGTAAAATGAGTGAAGAGTTTTCCAAAGGGAAGTTTTATTATGTGAGATGTCAGATGTTGGGGCCGCGCCGAGCGTTTCAATATTAAAACGTTCAGTTCGGTTTTCAGTGTCAATGTCATTTTTGCATTTGGTGGTTTGAATTATTGAAGATTTCTTTCCGTCGGTCGTTTGTTTAATACTCACAGAGAATGTCAAGCTGAGGCATCCACTTCTGGATCATTACGTTGTCTGGTTTTCCCGACATCGTTTCGTTCTCCCATTTCCAAAGGACTCGCTGCGGCAAACGTCCGAAAGCTTTCAAAAATTCGCTTCTTTTCTCATCGGGAAACGTGTGCCCTTTGATCATCGAGCCCAGACTGAAGTAAATAACTCCGTAGGCGGATTCGTTTATCCATTTCTCGAGGTTCTGCAATAAATCGTCCAACGAATTAAACGTTTCAAGGTCTGAATATGGGAATTATATCGCCATTATGTACTAAATCGTGATTCAATGCCCTCATAAAGGAAGTCGATAAAGTTAAATAATAAGCCAGAGCTTTTTTAAAGGCGCAACTCCTGATCCGGGACCATAAATTCACATATACACAACGCCATCAATCACCATCTCGCTACAAGAACGCCATTTTACAAACGCGAGAGAACGCGTCAGATTTAATAACTCCGCGTCAAATTATTAAACAGTGTAGCTCCAATAATGCAAACCTTGGCCCATTTAAACTTTAATATAACTTAACGAGTAATAAAGCGGAATTACGCGCAAGATCTCCCGTACAACAGCCAAGTCTTCTAAATACTTCTTAGAAAACTCATTTCCTGGCTTATCTATTAAATACAATCTTCAAGCAACTCTGTTTTCGACGTGCCAGAATTATTCAACCAAACTCCATGAATTTTAACCACACATGTGGTTGGACAACACTGTCTTACACTGCTAAAATAATAGGGCCAGGGTCGCTGAACCGTTACATCATATTTTCGCAAGAAATTTTCGTTGAGATGTTGTTCAGGAAACGGCTGCAATTATCCTTTTGAGTTTCATCACGTCTATTCACGACTAATTGTGTACAATTATGCGCTTTGGACGTTTATTATATGAATTGAATTAATAAGAAAAGGAGTTATTAGGGGCATGAAATGAGGGAAGAATCGGAATAATTTCAACGAGCTGGAAAATTGCTGAAAACAATATTTAACGAGCTGACAGGATGTGTTTTTCATAATTGCTAGTGAGGTTACGACCTAGTGGAAATAACGGTAAAACGAATCAATATATTTGATGCACACTCGCCCATTCAATAATATTCGTACGTGTTTTTAATTTTTATTTATATTTGGAACAGAAACACGGAAATAACCAAAAACTTACTTGTGGTAATTTTTTCATTCCCACAATATGAACTCCGCCAATTTCAACTACCGCGGGAACTAGAGGACGTGGCAGATTCAAAGTGAAATGACTATTTACAAGTAACAAGCTGCTATTAAAAACTATGTCTTTGAGAGACGGGAAATTATAAAATCTCTTCGCAATTTCTTCCCCTTTTGGTAACATAAAGAACTCGTAATAGAACGTTTGCCAAAGCCCCAGTATGAAATTTTCGATTTTTTCCCAAAATGACATTCGGTCGGAAAAATTCAAAAGATTATTCGGAATGTAAGCCGGATTCGTGGGATTAGCAAATCTCTCATTCGTCCAATGCATAGCAGTCGACGAACTGACCCCAATCACCGGGCTTTTAAATTTATGCAAAACGCTCAAAAAGCAATCACAATTGAAATATTCAGTCAAGACAACGTCGAACTTTGTTCCACTTTTGAGAAAATCCTCAAGTGATGGAGAACTAAGATCCTGTTGACACATGCCAAGCGAGAAATTGTTTAGTGTTCTAAGAATAAACCATCTCTCTGTCCTGAGACCCTGATAGTCGTTTAGATTAATCCTGTCAATAAAATGAGACGAGGAATTTCCTAAAGTGATGTCGATATAATTTGGAAGAGGTGTCTTCAAAGGAAAGTAACTGATTGAAGTCACTTCGTGTCCCTTTTTTGCTAGAGCTTGGGTCAGCGTGAGGAAAACATTAGCGTGACTTTTGCCCCGATGTGGAAAAAGTGCGAGGATGCTGTAGGAATGCACCGACAAGAAAATTTTTAACAACACAACAACTTCGATCAACATGTTGCACTTGAATGCGCTTTTCACTGCATAAATAATCCCCTTATCTTGGGTGCAAGAGATAAGTTTTATCGCTTGGGTGCATGTGCAAAATTTATTTCGCCTGACTATTTTAAAAATGGCAAACAGTGGGTTCGCTTAATAACAGGAAATCAACTATTATGTCATGAGAGGAGGACTTTGGATATCGTGATCGTAGCACTATAATTATGGTTCATTGACTCGAATTTTTATTACACCGAGTCTGTCTATTTACCAGAGAGATAATGAAATTGTTTAAGTAAATAATACTTACCCTTGGCAGGGTCTTAATTTTATTAATATGTATTCCTCCAACTTCTACAACTGCAGGAACTAAAGCTCTGGGCAGGTTTAAACTAAAGTGAGTGTTGACGAGAAGTAAACTACTGTTCATTATCACGTTTTCAATTGGAGGTAAATCCTGGCCTAGATATTTCTTCGCGATTTGTTCATCATGTCGTGAGGCATAATACGTAAAAAACATTTGATGTACAAAGCCAACGAGGAGGTTTTCAATTCTTTCCAAAAAATTTAACTTGTCGGAAAAGTCCAAGAGATTATTTGGAATGTATGCAGGATGAGAGGGATTACCCAACCTTTCATTCATCCAATACATGATCGTGGAAGAACTGATTCCAATCAGTGGTGCTTTAAATTTGTGCACCAGTCCGAGGAAACAATTACTGTTAAAATATTCCGCGATGATTATGTCAAAAGTTTCATTTCGTTCAATAAAATCTCGAAGAGACTTAGATTGGTACCCGATTTCGCATGAATGTTGAGCAATTTGATGCAAGAGATACGGCTCTAGCCATTTTCTCATACGTCTTTCTTGATAATCGTCAATGTCAAGGATGTTAACTAAAGGAGTCGTGTCATCTCCAAGTCTTACGTCTGTATATTTAGGCATGGGAGTTGGCAAAGGGAAATGACTGACGACTGTAATCTCGTGGCCTTTGAAGGCTAAGCCTTTTGTCAGTGGAAGAAAAACGTCGACATGACTTTTACCAGGGTGGGGAAAAAGCGCCAAAATTTTGTACGAATCGGCCACGAAAAAGAAGTTCAGGAACAAGATTATAAATTTTAAACACATGCCACTAGTCGCGAGTACACGGTGATGGGAGATTTACAACTGACTTGAATTGCCTCGGAACGGTTACGTTAGCGTCAGCTGTTGGAAAACTACCAACTATTTTTTATTTATAACGGGGCGGGAACTTATAATGGAAAAGCGCGTGAATGAGTTTACTTACTTCTGGTATTTTTTTTGGTTTATCAATGTGAATCCCCCCAACTTCGATTATAGCAGGAACTAGAGGTCTCGGCAAATTTAAACTGAAATGTGTGTTTACCAATAATAAACTGGCATTAAAAACAATTTGTTGGAGCGTTGGTGTTTCATATTCGAGGTATTTTCGAATCAGAGTCTCATCCATGTTCATTATGATTTTGTCGTAAAAAAAATGATGAAACAGTCCGATTAATAGATTTTCAATTCGTTGAAAAAACGTCATTCGGTCACCAAACTCCATGAGATTATTTGGAATGTAGGCTGGATGTATGGGATTCCCGAATCTCTCATTAGTCCAGTGCATGATGGTACATGAGCTAATACCAATCACTGGCGCTTTAAATTTGTGTACCAGCCCCGCGAAACAATCACTATTGAAAAATTCGACAATGATCACGTCGAAGGTGTGCTCATGTCTGAGAAAGTCTTGCAAGTGAGACGATTCGAAACCAATTTTGCACGAATATTCTGCAAATTCCTGCAGTAGGTGTATAATACCCCACTTCTCCCATCTCGTCCGCGCTTTATTGTCCATATCGAATATGTTAATTAAAGGGGTGGTTTCGTTCCCTAGACTCACGTCTGTGTAGTTGATTTGTGGTGTTTTCAACGGGAAGTGACTGATCACGGTAACTTCGTGACCTTTTCTTGCTAGAGCTTTCGTTAAAGGAAGAAAGACGTCTACGTGACTTTTCCCGGGATGAGGAAACAACGCCAGGATTTTGTAAGAATGGACCAAGAGGAATAAATTTGATAACACTATTAACGCGTGCAGAGACATATTGCGCGACTGCTAACAAACGACTACAGTTGGATTCGAGCCAATGATTTATTTTTACTGTTTGTGTGCCTTCTTGAGATAAAGGGTCACTGTTTGTGGCATCAAAGGTAGCAATTCGGAATTAGTTTTTCAGATAACAACTTTGAGACAATTATGCAACTTGAGATAAGACGGGGATAGTTTTTACTGTTTTGCAATCAGAACGTATTATAACTTCGCCTTGATTACGACGGCTATCGAACTTGAGAAATTTATTAGAGCATAATTTCTTACGAGTAAAGTTATACTGACATATCAAATTTAATCCCAAATGCTCATTGATTAACAAATATTCGTATTAAATTATCACTCGATTCTTCAAGTCATGCTCAAACCGATCAATGTTTATTTTCTTTATCACTGTCTGATAACAAGCGAGACAAGTGTAAAAAACGATTTTTGGGTGAAAATACTCGAAATATATCCTTGACCTGGGATATGTCAGGTATTTAAACTTCTCAAAACTATCGATTCAGAACTTACATACTTTTAACGTTTTATTTATGGATAAAATTGTAAAATACCCACCTGCGGCACCTTCTTCACGTTTCCGATGTGTATTCCTCCAATATCAATAACAGCAGGAACTGCAGGTTTTGGTAAATTCAGACTGAAATGAGTATTGACTAGGAAGACACTTGCATTGTGTACAATTTTCGTAAGCGAGGGAAAATCTTCTTTGAAGTACATTCTAGCGATTCTTTCGTCGTTAAATCTCAAAATATAATTGTACAAAATTTCATGGAGCACTCCGAGAATCGTATTCTCGACTCTCTCAAAGAAGTTCATTCGGTCACTGTAATCCATATGAGTGATGGGAATATAAGACGGATTGTAAATATTGGCAAATCTTTCATTAGTCCAATGCATGGTCGTACAGGAACTCAGGCCGATCAAATGCGCTTTAAATTTGTAAGCGAACGGTGCGTAACAATCCGTATTGAAGAATTCCATGATGACTAAATCGAAAGATTCGTCACTGTTGAGCAACTCTTGGAACACGGGCGTTGATAGACCATCATGGCAGGTATTCACAGCCCAATATGCAAGCAGTACGTTGTTTAAGTACATCTGAATCCTGTTACCCAACAGTTGGGACATGTCAATGGCATTTACCAAATCTGCCCCCGGGTTTACGATTTGCATTTCTTTGAGTGTCGGGATATTATCGTTAAATTTATAATGACTTACGAACGTTACGTCGTGGCCTTTTAATGCCAGGCCCTTCATCAAGGGATAAAATACATCCACATGACTCTTAGCCGGATGAGGAAATAAACCCAGAATTCGATAGGAATGACCCAGCGTTAGGAACAATAAGAGAATTGGCAAAGATGGAGCAATTCGCGCCGACATTTTATCTGCCGGTTGTGTAACACGAAAACAACTCGGTTTGTTGTACACGAAAACACTATTGATATTCACTTGTGAATCTACGAAGTTGCACTACTGCTACGTCATGTAATTGATGTAAACTAGAGGAATAACCTCTCACTGATGGTAATAATAACCGAGCTGTGCCACGTCTGTTTACTTTGCGTGTAGATAGTAACAGAAATACAGATACAGTTAGGTCAATAAATATTTTTATTTATGCAGGTAGTACAAATTAATTACTAATGTCAAAATTAAATTTATTGAATTGGCGCACCGATCAGACAAGATATGCAAATGTATTTATTTATGTGAGTGTTTATTGCTTTTGTAGTGGCAGTGCCACTTAAATCATTATTTTATACAATATCGCAACAAAATCTACCTCTGTTTCGTATTAATTCTCTAATTTGATGATATTAGATGTAATTCATTGTGAGGCGTTTTCCTGGCTGCCTAGTAGATTTGATCCATTGTCTGTTCGGTAGTAAAGAGGCAAGATTATCTCGACGGAATTATCTTATATTGCCCTGTTCCGAGAGTGTAATTTTACTTTTTTCCATTCCACCATCATCGGTAATCGAGTCTGAACGCCGCGAATGTAAATAATACTTCCCAAGTTGGTAGGATATTACAACGGAATTGGTTTAAATAAAAATCATCTCGCGCTGTTTAATGAGCCGGTGGTACCGAAGGAGAACCGGTGGATTCTTCGGGCCGGAATTTCCGTCTTTCGTAATATTACAGCATCGACTAAAGCAACCGCGGTATCTTTTAAACTAATATCGTTGTATCTCGGCATTCTGAGGGAAATGGCTAATAACCGTAACTTCATGTCCCTTCTCGGGTAAAGCTTCCATCAAAGCTTCGGAAACGCAATATAGACTTTTACCAGCTTCAGAAAATTGTCTTTCAGTTCTAAAACAGATCCTGGTGGATTTTTAAATTTATTTAAATTAAACTCGGGTCGAGCTGCGCGTCCATTAAACGACACATCGACTTTTTTTATTCGGAAGAAAACGCCAGCAACAAGTTCGCCAAGGATTTAATCACGGGGATTTTTTCGCAAAAACTTCTAATTAATTTTTTCACTAGTCTGCCAATTGAAAATTTGCTCGCAACAAACGGACATTAATAATTCCCCATCTAATAATTTTTATCTCGTTGCCTCGTCGGAGTTGCAACTTACGGAGTACTTGAACCGTGAGGACGTATATCTAGCAAGACTGCAACCACTTTAAATACTTCAATTAAAAACTACACGGACGTAAATTCGCAAGGACTGACTCCGACGCAAAACTTTGAACATAAATGTAATTAGGATCTCAAAAACTTAATGATGGATAGATAAAGTGGAGCTTAAAACAAAAACTGAACGAGTACATATCATGAAAAAACCTTTTCACACGGTTTCAAATCTAATTAGAGACGGCGAAACTTGGTTAGGGTGAAATGTCGCCACATTGTCGTAACTCCGGGCTTGTAAAACTGAAAAGTCGGAATATTTGCCTGTCGTGGCTAGAACTTATGACAAAATATTGTCAAGTATGGCCGAAATAAATCCGTAAACGAGATTCAAAGTTGAAGACGGGATATCGACTCGACCGGAAACGAATCATCCAACAAGTTCCGGTTTGGAAAAGTCCGGATGCGGTGGACTGATCTCCACAATCTATTCCTAAGTGAATAATCAAAGACGACGTCCTATTTGGTCGAGAAGCTTTTTATTTTTTGCAACACATTTATTAATGTTTATTGGGAAAGAGAGGCACACGCCCGTTTTATGATAATTTCTCTTTACTTTAGGGAAATTAAATAATGGAACAACAATAAAACAAAAAACCGTTCAAAAATTATTATTGTGTTGAAAATTCAAGCTGCTGGAGCTTTAGCCCAGTTATACATTTTCAGGGATCATCCGGGTTGTTGCTTTTTACCGGATTTAATTATTGCATCGATCTTAATTAAGTTTATGGGAGTATCTGGAAAAACCTGCTTAGGTAGCTAAAATTACATCAGGATTAAGTGTAATAAAGTCTCAGTTACGTGATTATCCCTGTCGTTAACGTCGTTATTTTAGTTTGTAATTGCACGCACCTGGTTATAAAAAGAACATTTATTATTTGACGTAAATTCTTGAGAAGTAAAAAACAATGTTTTAATGAAATATCTCGGTGATTACATCGGTGTTATGACCGATTAAATGTTGTTGAATCATATGAAAGCCGGTGTCACAAGTCTTCACTTTTAAAAAGGTGCGAGATTTATTAGACACCGAGTGGTGGTAATTAGGGATGAAATGAAACCGCCGCATACACAAAATAAGTTAAAGCTTTATTTTACAATTTAATTAAATACAGATTTAATTACAATATACGACCCATTAAAAGCCAACAATATGGTAATAATATTATTTTGAAAGCTTACAATTCCAAGGGAATAATAGTCGAGAAGCTTTTATCCAATTCAAAAATTACATTACACTGATAAAAAGATATGTAAACATTTTATTTTCCATAAGAAAAACGTAACGTCGAATGAAAATCCAAGAAACTCAACGTACCTTATGTACAGAATATCACGCTGAAAGTGACGTCTGAAAAAATACAGTTCTTAACAAAAATATCACTATCGATCGTCATTCATATTGTCAGAGTCTCGTGGTTGCCGAGTGTTGCAATACGGGGTGGTCCCAAAACGTCGGCGTAGAGAAGCACACGTAGCACATTGATACATTTCTCCTTATTTCGTTGATAATAAAACCTGGAGCGTTTTCAACGCTTTCAGTGTCAAGTCATTACGCTGTGCAGCTTATGCAGATTCGTCAACGTGGTGATGTCGTCTGGCTGAAGTCTTAATGCCTCCTTGTAGCTGCTGGCAGCTTCGCTATATTTGCCGTTCAGGTGGAGGATCGCTCCCAAATTCGTATGACTGCGAGCATCCTGAAAGAGAAAGTTCTACCGGGATTACAAGGACTTTACGCTGCTAATATCGACAAAGTACTCTCGTAATACGCCGAGATGATTTTTTTGGCAAAATGTCTTAATGCCGTTTCAGTTACAAGAACCTCTTAACCCTTTATTCGCGTATAATTAAATTTTGAACGATATGAAGATGAAAACTCATTAAATATACAATTAACAGAACAGACTTTTGGCAAAATTGCTTTCAATTTCACTTTACCCCAACTGTAAATGTCATAATCGTAATTAAGGCGATTTAGAAGAAAAAAACGCGTTTTTTAGGTAAGGCGTTGAAATCTTCCGCCAACTTAACAAGCTGCCACTACTAAAATTACTGCAGAGCTTCATTTCCATTTTATCATATCCTTCTAAGAGATTTCTTTCTTTAGTCAAGCCGCTTCGATCGGTGCGCTCTATCAAATCCGAATAAAAGTTCATAGAGGTGTATCGAAAAGATTCCCTATACTAAAGTTGTTTAATCTACTCACGGAAGGCTTGAGGTCTACCGCCGTTCTGTACCAACGTTCTGCCTCCTGGTGCCTTCCCGCCTGCCTCATCGCCGTCGCCGCCGCCACCGCCAACTCGTAGTCGTGTGGCCGCAATTCTGCCGCCTTTTCGTACATAACCGACGCTTCTTTATAACGGCGCCGCGACGCCAGGAACTCACCTGCAAATAAATTTTCATTACGCTAATTGTGTTGCATATCTCGCTGATGAAGAAATACGGAGAATTTTGCGCCGCTCGCACTAAACACTCATTTTCTAGGATATTACGGAAACATTCTGAAAGCCTAACCCGCAACAACTTCCAGCAGGTTTTACATCCAAAGCGAAATATTATAAAAGCATTTTAATCAGAATCTGGCAAAACAGTAGAGTAAAGTTGGGTCTTGTTAACCATAACTAGTGAACTTTTGTCTTTTAATAACAGTTTTTTGCGACTTTAGGGTAAAGATATTATGAGACACCTTTTTAAAAAATTCACATTTTTTTCAATATAAATTCTTTTCATTGGGAATGATATTTATTTTCATCAGGAAAACGCAGTAACGATTCGAATATGTATTTTAGTTTAAAAGTTTGATTTTGTCGGATGTGTGAAATTTGCCGGTTTTTAAAAAAGGGTTCCCAATATGAAATAGTATGCGTTCTCAGTCTCAGGGGCTGATTTCAAACTTGAAATCAGCCCGCCAGACTTCTCACATTAGGGAACCAAGTCGAAAATAACCAACCGCTTTACTGAGATATTTTTTATTGAATAATATAAAATAAAAAATAAACATAACAAACTTCCTAAAACAAACAGTTTTTCGTAAAGCAAATTAACATTTTCTATAAAAATAAAAAATAACACTGAAAACAAATTTAAATTTAATTTACCTTTTATAACTCATAACAAAAGGCACAGAGAAAGCTTTTTGATTTAATTTCCCCGCATTGCGTCTGCACATCTGTGTCTCATATCAGGACTCGAAAATTTTTGGATTAATCGAAAGAAGTATAAAATATATCGAACAAGCGGCCTAATAATAGTTATTTATTGTATAATTTTAGAAAGCATTTAGAAAGCTAACGCCCTCGTGTTTACTCATTCTTAAGTGGATAGAATGCGACTAAAACACGAATGCAATACAAGGTTTTATCCACAATCACCACATTAACAAAATGGGATTAATGGAATTTAAATTTTAATTTTTTCATTATTTCACTAGTGGAATAATAGTATATTATGATACGAGTTTTATAACACGTATTTTGTCGCACGCACGGAATTGGGGCACGACGAGTGCAGCGAGGAGTGCCATAATGGAGTAAGTGCGACAAAATGCCTTATAAACGAGATATCATACAGCATTTTTTCTTTGCACCTTTTTTGACAAAAAAATTCAATTTCGAAATTTGGGGAATTTTGTGGCAGTTGACAGCATTTGCGTGGGTCATGAAATAAAATTAATAATTTGGATCGTCATTAGTTTATTCGTAAAATGTATGGTAAAAGTATCCAAGACGTTTTGCAATGTAACCCCTCAACGAATACGGGCTTTTGTGGCAAATACGCGGAATTTGAAAATTGGCCTAAAGAGAATGGGATCTCAAATTACTCACTTGGACTGGCTTTTGAAGTTATGTTTGTTATTACTCGAAAGGTGATCGAAGAGACTACGTATCAGGGATGGTACAAAAGCCTCTAAAGGTTCGAATTTGATTCATTTGATTAAATTATTACTTGAAACAGGTGCCGATCGACACTGACAGTTCTCTCAGATAATTGTCAAAAAAGTAGGTTGCCATCATTATCCAACTAAATTACCCTGGTTTTAGTGTAATTATTATAGCACTCCGTTGGTTATTACGATACGCAAATGGCTTCAGTACGAAACCAAAGTAGAAAAAGTTACTTTATTCCACTAGTGGATAATAGGTCACTTTATATGCTTCATAAGTGTGGATAAAACTCCAATTATAATGTGATTGTAGACAAATAAATATTACATAATGTCAGCTCTATGTTAATAACAATCAACACTATCTTGTTACTATTTTTCATCTTCTTATTCATTTGTACGATGAAAATTGTAGTGACCGGCGCACAGAAAATTGTGGCACCGCTAACTGTTTTCTAGCACTACTCCCTCGCTGTTGATGTAGGATTTCGTAATGAACTATTGGCAATATAGAACAGTGGTGCTTTTTTTGAAAAAAGCTTTAACTTGTAAAAAAGCCGGTGTCTCATAATAGGCATCTTTACCGTACTGATAGATATTTTTGGAGGGGTGAGGTGAATCGGGGCGAAATCACACACGCTGGCACTAAAAGATTTCGTCTGAAATAGAGCACTTAACCGAATACTATTTGCATCTGAAATTTTAACGGCGCTACTTTTGTAACGGCGCCGCTTATACGGGCTTATTTATTGGCCGAGTTTTACCACCTTGGGGCTGCTGGGATTGTAATTGAGCGAGGTAACGGCATTTCTCGATTTTACTGCTGAACATTAGCGAGCGCGCTATAGGTTTTGATCGTGTTGTGCGCTCGTTGAGTGTGTCCATTGATTACCCCTCGGCTAAAATGCAAAACTTGGATTGTTCGTAACCCAGAATTTTTTTTGCAATGTGCGGAATTTGCAAACCGAGTGGCAGCTCAGCGTAACGAGGATTCCGGTGCAATTCCTCAGCGTCGCTGTGGGATTGTCCTCAACCGCAGTCTGGGGACTGCTCCGATGAAGTACTTAGCAGCCCTGTGGAAGTGTTAAAGTCTGGTTTTGTTTGTAAGATTTGTCGAGTGCAAAAACGTGCCTCACGGTTAACAATAACGCTCTACACGACGCATCTCTGGGATTTTACCTCACGTTTTCCACCGGCTCGTAATTATTTTTAATGCGCCCTTTCATCCCTCTCTCTCTCTCTTTAACGACAAAAACTTTCGCAAACGTATACACGAATCGGGTTCGTCGAGCCAATTAAAAGTTAAGATATGTTGAAACATTCGCTGCAAACTACCACCGAATAAGCTTTATATTCATTAAAACGAACAGATGGAGACAAAACCGGGACGTGCCATTGTTACGCACATATTTTATATCAGTTCCTAATTAATATTGTCAGAACACACAGCGCTGAGATATTACACCGAGTACACATCGACTTTAATTATTAGCCTCGAAGGGCTGCTTTTCCGCACCGTCACACACACTTTAATAAGATCGAATTTTTGGGCTCGTAAATAACGTTTTGATGGCCTATAATGAGTAAATTCCCTGCACTTGTGGATTTTATTGCACATTCGGAATCCGTCACGTCGCATCTGCGATTGTCTCGTGCGTAGAGCCTTGCAATTTTACAATAGTTCGTGTCCAATTATCTTGAGACGAAACCGATTTTGAAACGTTCCGTTGTAATTTAATAATCGGAGGCGAACAAGTCGTTCACTTGGGACGAACTCGCCCTCGTTTCGTTCCATCGATCGAGCATCAACTCATTACCTAAATTGATATCGGTCTTAAAACATTCGATATCGGCCGTTTCGATTTCAAACCTCTTGGAAAAAATGCAAACGCCGACGGTCGCTTTGAAGTGTTTAATAAAAGGAGGGAAAAACCGTTCAAACATTGTTAAAAAGCGAATGTTTACTTTTGAAAATTAGCCCGGGATCGATCATGGTCAACAAATTAATTATCTTCATTAGAAGGGTGATTTGTTGAATCTGTGCCAATTAAAAATTACTCCGCTAGGTGTTTGATCGATTAGTAACTTCTTTTGGGCGAAGAAACGCCCCAAATCGATTCGTTTATTACGAGTACATCACGAAATTGAAATGTACATCCAGGAACGGGGAATAAACGTCTACAATACGTTTATTTTCGCATTTCCACTGGAAATGAAGTTGCATGGTAAGCTGTTGTATATGCTGGAACATAAATATGTTAAGCTGAATTTGTACATTTCAGGAATGTGTCTTCGACTTGATATTAATGTATTGTGATGCGGTCTCTTCCGCACAACTTTATTCCTGCAAGTAATTGTTCTTTGTTTTCCGGACATTTTAAAAGAATTTTATTGTTATTACTCCTTTGCGCTAACGCAGACGAAAAAATAACGACTAAAGCGCTTTAAAATGGTCGGTATTCATTTTAAAAAACAAGATATTTACAAGATTTACAAGCAATTTGTAACTGGATGTTTTTTCGTCGATAATTGGGTCACCTGTCAAGAGACTACTAATGCTATTAACTCAAATTAAACTTCCATAAGCACGTGTGTGGATGTGGTATTGATTAGTGTCGTTAATGGGACAAAGGTAACCATGGCGAAGGTGTCTGTTATCGGAGACTAAATAACAACAGTCTTCTAATGTGCCATAAACTGTTGTTCTGAACGAATTATTTATGCACAACGTATTTTTATTTACTTTTAGCCCTAATTTATGGCCAATTAAACGTGATAATGGGTAAAAATGCAACTGTTTGTTTTGTTGGGTTACTTTACTGCGGTCGAATGTGTACACAATAAGTGTGTTTTAATTGACGCAGCAGTTGGTAAATCAGCCAAATGCAGTCACTTATTAGTATTACGTGCGTAAAAAGTCCTTTATTATGTGATTTATGAAAATTTTTTGCGGTGAATGTTCATTATGCCAAAAAGATGCCAAACTAATGAACAAACGGGTACAGGGGAGCGCTTAACAGCGTTAACCCGGTGTTCTTTTTTGTGTTATTTTGCACGAGCTCGGAGAGCGGAATTGAATTAGATCCAGTTTAATTTACTAACCGTAATGGTGGTAGACGCTGGGTTCCTGGGGGGCCAACCTTTGGGCTTTGCGAAACCACTGTTCGGCTTCCGCCGTTCGGCTCACCTGCAAGAAAAACTGCACGTTACAACGCTTTTCCCACAGGAAATAAAGCTTCGCTCTCAGCGAAGTAAAAAGCCTCACCCGAAATGATTAAGTAATTAAATCGTTCGACGTTCGGAATATTTAAATCGGTAGGACAATTTCCGGAATTAAACGGGAAATCAAGCGTGCAATATCGCGAACATTTCAAATATTTGCCATCATTAAAATTCAAATTTTCCCCCTCGGAATGCGCACGCCTTACGTTAAAAATAGATGAGCTTTTTGTTTTTCGGAGCGCGCACAAAAACGCATTATCAATTAAGTTTTATTTGTGTATCTTTGCTCGGATCCTTATCATGAATATTTAATATTTCCATCTCATAAAAGAGGTAAGATTACAAAGATACGGCAGGATGGGGAACAAGTTTACTTCGAGCAGAATTTTATCACCGCGCCGGGTTAATATTCATTAAAAATACAGTGGTAGCGGTCGGTTATTAAAAGATGTAACCGCCGTAAAAACGGATGCCTTTTACAGATTCCGCTCGTATTAATACGCCAGATTTACTTACATTTTTGGCAAGCAGTTTGCCGTAAGTTATGTGGGCAGGCACATGGTCAGGTTGTGCATTCAGTGCAGCTTGGTACCACCTTTCGGCTTCCTCGTCCTGTTGGAGTCGGGCGAGTGTCTCTCCCAACACGTTGAAAACGCTCTTAAACAAAAGGAGAACGTCATAAATCATCCACTTACCAACCAAGCACAAACTGACTGAGATAACGCCCCTTAACATCATTTTTGCGACTAGCGCGATTTTTTCTTCCGCGTCGTCTAATTATTGTGCAAATTAAAAAAGAAAATTGTAACTCTGCAAATGAGTAGATTTTTTCCCCGAGTGGAATTATGGCTGCACTAGATTTATTTGATGGTTGAAATGTTAAATGTAGCATTTCTGGATTTTATATGGCCATTATGGTTGGAAGCAAATATGGGTTCGACCTCAAAAACACAAATCGCTAATCATATTGACAAACGATAATTAATAAGCTTCCGCCGTGCAATAAATAAAACATAAAATTAATAAACATTCCATACATAATTCACTTTTCATATTTTACTATTTTATGTCATGCGATGGCATCCCTTCGATCCTCTCGTTTGATTTAATATTTCACAATAATTAATTTGCCACTACCGCGGGCTATCAAACAATATGACTTTTCGAAACGAAATTGGATTTTTTAGCGCGGGTCATGACGCCTCTTTTCCTCTGGCAGTTTTGTTTGATGATAAATTAAAATTTTAGCTCGAAGATGTTCTAATTTAGGTATTCACAAGGAAATTTCCGCCTCCGTGGGCTTCAATATCCGGTAATTAATTTTTAATTACGAGAAAGTATTAAATTCACATTTTAAACCTTTCTAGCTTCGATAGCATCGATTCGAGTTGATCGGTTAAGAAAACAAACTTGGAACGTGCGACAATAGGGGCTGAACGTGAATAATGTCAAGGAAGCGGAAAACGGGGCCATTTTAGGGGCTCTTCGACTCGATTGACATTGATTTGCGATTAATATTGGACGATTCTTTTGTTGGTATAATTTCAATTAGCACGAAGTGGAACGAGATTCTGCGGAAACGATCTTATTAACTAACAACATTGGAAAAATTCAAATGCAAAATAGAGAAAATTTAGTTTTATTTTTTAAAGGAAGATGGGGTCTAACGACGCGTAAATGGCGAGAGCTAATACGAATATATGGGATCAAAAGTGGGCGACGATGTAGTCTTAATGTTATAGTCATCAAAAGAAATGGTTCCCATAGGGAAAGCACAGCTTAAATCCAGTCGATTTTTCGAAAAAAGTCGTTTTAGATGAGTGTGTTTATTTTCAAAGCCGTTCACATTAATCTTGTTTATTATTGCACCCAACAATAGTCTTTGTGGAAAATTTTGTGCCGGTTTGATATTACCACTGATGCAAAAAGCCTCTATCGCAATCAATTAAATTCACATAAATCGTAAAACCCGCAGAGACACAATATGGAATAACAAATAGATGAAAAATAAATCAACAGCAAAAAAGAGCGAACAAAACCAAAGTGATGAGTTCAGTTTTAAAAATGATGAAATAATTAAAATAAAAATTATAGCCCTCGGCAATAATTCGGAGCTGGATTGAAATAATTATGACCATGATCGTAAAGTAATTTGGCGAAATCGTGTCGCAGATGTAATTCAAACAAGAACATAATTCAAAATGAAAATTAATTACGTACTTAAACTAATTAACTGAAAACCTGATTAAAAAGTTTCAATTACGTCCTCATAAAACGGTAGCGGTTGTGTTTTTAGCGTGAACAACACTCGTAAATTAATACGAAATTACTGAAAGTTTACGTAAAAAACATTGTCTGTTTCGGTTACAAACTGGATGGATTTCTTTGCCGGTTTGAAGCTGTAAAATACGGTCATGGGAGTCTTTTATGCCGGGCTTTTCTGTATAAAATATGCAAAAGCTACTTGCTGCTAAGAGTAAAAATATGTAGAGGAAAGGTCGGAGGGTGTGAATCAAGACGGCGATCTTTAGCTGAGGGATTAATTAACGATAGTGTTATCAAAAACGTGATTGACAGTCACGTTGAAAACATCGGTAATTAATTAACTGTAGGTTACGCCCTTATCGAGCCGACATGATGTTTTCCATCTCCAACATTTGTAGATATAATTAAACGTGGAACGTGAAAGGCTTCGGTGCATTATAGATGAATGTCAAGATAATTAATTCGAATGATGATGTACCGGAAGCCCCTTCTATCATCCCGAAAAGCACCCAATAAAGGAAAGATAATAATATTTAATATTGCGAATATTTGCGCAACAAGCAACTTTACTTCGGCGATGACAAATAAATTAAATTAAGCGAATATACACAGCATAACAAGGGAAGCAATAATGGTTATTACGTTTGTTGAGATATGAGAAGCAGTTAGAGTTGGCCGAAGGCAAGCCTGCACTTAGCGTGATTATCAGTAAGCGGGGCATTTGTCAAAGGACCCCATCTGCGCGAGGACGGCGGCCAGATGGTGGCCGGCTGATATCACCGCCTCCAGGTCTTTTGCATGCGACAGAAAGAGACGACCGGCTCTAATATGACAAATTAGGGATGAACTCGATCAAACATTCAGGACTCTGTATTGATTGGAGGCGATGGAGATGACACGTTTTGACGAATGCTGATGGACACGAGAACACTACAACATTTGCCAAAAATATTTCGCAACGGGAATTAATCACGGTGCTGGATTGGATTTCCCATTATTATTATTAAATACATAATACAATTTTTTCGACATGGTTGTTATAACCGGCAAAAATCGAAATTATTATACGTACTGCAAGTTTAATTTAGTTAATGTATGCATGGTGAAGCAGCGTTGGTTTAAAATAATTACCACATGCAATTATTTGTTTACAGGGAACGAAAAAAGGGGAATTTTTATTTTTTATTAATTGCCTTTAAAACGGTTTGGTGTTTTTAAATAATTCAGAAAAATATGCAAACAAGGAAATGCAATTTAGTTTTTTTAATGGTTGGTGAATATTTAAATAAAAAGCATGAAAGCGTAATATTTCACCTGTGGTGGATAGTGTTCTGGGAGCGAGTAGGCCGCTTCTCTGTAGGCCGCTAAAGCCCTTTGCAGTCGTCCCTGTTCGGAATACAAAGCTCCCAGCTGCAGGAGGGCCGAAACTCTGGCTGTTTCGTGCTCGCGTCGGTCCCTTAGACCCGTGCCGTCTAAACGAGATCCTTGTCTAAGAACTGACACTGCTTCTTGACACCTGCCTGCAGATATCAACGCGGCGCCCAAGTTGACATAGGCCACTGTAACAACATCAACACGATTAAAGCTTAAACTATTTGCATAAGGTGAAGGGAGTAAAAATTTGGCGAAATTTCAAAGTTTCATTAAGCGTCTCGACGGGATTAGCTTGCGGCTCCTTCAACGAATTATAGCACGACCGGCTGCATCTTAATGATCTCAAGTAGCACACAATCGACGTTTAAAAAACTATCCAAAGCAGTGGCGTCGTCATTCGTTTCGAAGGATTTTTTAAGCAGTGGCTTGTTTTAACAGAAGTCTATCGATTTTCTCTGAACGGTGTATTATATCTGAGTTTGTTCAAGTTATTAGTGGTGGAATTAGCGTCGATATTTCTTATTTCCCGAGCAATTGGAAGCGATTTAGTGCGATGGGATTCCAATCACGCGATGCTGGAGGTTTTTGCGATTAACACCTGCAATTGTCAGATTGCGAGTTTTGATTGACTTTGTTAGGCGCATGTCGGAGTGTCTTTGTGGAAATCTAATCTCGAGTTGAGATTTATCCATTGCACGCCGACCGCATTAAGCAGAAGCGAGCAAATAGAGGAAGGGACGCAATATCCGCTAAATATCGTGTATATACTCTCTGCCGTAATCTCGACACCGTTTAATATCGTCCAGATATTAGATGGTGCACGACACAAACCGTCCCGGTTATAATTAATAAGTTCCCGTAATAAAGTTGACACTGGTTCAGTTAGTTTTATGCGGAGATTCGGGCTCGTTGTGCTTAAATATTGATGATGACCGGGTAAGGTAATAGCGCAAGCTATTAAACGAAATCTGGGGCGAATATCAACATGGCAGTGTAACGTAAACACGGCAAATCAAATACCGTTATAAATAAGCAGATATGGGCTGGAAAATACAACGCCGTAGACATTTTAAGTTGTTTATGTGTATAGTTACACTTTATGCCGGCGCTTCGCAATGACGACCGCAATGCGAACTTCTTTATGAATATGTGGTGTATGAGCGAGACACCAACTATAGAGGAGTTCATCTTGATAAATGAGACAGAACAGACAGACGACAGCGAGCACCTTGTCACCATTCCAACGCCCATTTGTGCACGTCACTAATTAGTTACAAGCGCAACGAGCAACAACAACTCGCAAATTAAACGACGATAAATGCCATTTTCCAAAATCACTCAAATCCTAAGTGAATTACAATTCTCGCAAATGATTTTAACCTTTTCAATACCGGCGCATCCACCAAAGTTGGGAATTAGTCTTAGTTCTCCTATTTGGAACAACAACACGTACGCAACGATAGATGGCATTTTCCAAAATTTTATTTTCTCTGTTTTTTTCTTGAATGGACACAGGAGTCAATAGTTCCCAGTTTTTATTACTAGATGACCTTATTTGTTCAAATTCTTGAAACAATGACATTTTTTGTTTTTTCCCTGAAGCCTTCAAATGGTTTTTATTTTTATTTCCGGCGCATCCACCAAAGTGGATTACAAACAAATAAATTACACGTCGATAGATAGGGTTTTCCAAAATTACACAAATTCTAAAGTGAATCATTATTCTTTCAAATAATTTCAACCTTTTCAATACTGGCGCATCCACCAAAACCAAATTAAAACAACTTCCATATTAAACGATGATAGATACTATTTTTAGAAATCACTCAAATCCTGAGTGAATTACTATTCTCTGAAATTATTTCAAATTAATTTTTCAATTCCGGCGCATCCACCAAAGTTGAAACTAGTCTTAGTTTTCCTACTTGAAACAACAACACCCAACAATAATTTCAGAATTGAACAACGATGGACGCAATTTTATTCGCTCAAATAAAGAGTACGGGAGAAAACAAGAAATCCACATTTTATAGTACATTCTGAGAAAAATCACCAAGTACCTATTATAGCTTTAATATTTTTTTAGCGGTGTCTTAGAAGTATTTCTTAGGAAGCATGAACCTATACCTAATTTTTGACATTTTTATCATGTTATGAAAAATAAAACATATCAAAAATAATACCAGTGTTTTTCTTTGTTTTTTTTCTCAAATGGACACAGCAGTCAATATTTCTCAGTTTTTTCCACTAGGTAGATAACCTTACTTGTTCAAATGTTTGAAACAATGATATTCCTTGTTTTTTCCCTGTAGTCTCCAATGATTTTTAATTTTTACCTCCAGCGCATCCACCAAAATGGTTGTTCGGTGAGTAAAAGTAGGGAGTAGGGAGTAGGGATTACCAAGTCGCGGATGTACGTGTACTTGATATAAAAAAACTCGTTTATTATAAAAACAATTTCGTATGTACAAACTGAAACTACAAACTAAAACAGCAACTATCAAACAATGGTAAATCTAATATGAAATAAGCAATTAAAATTGAAAAGTAATTATGAATACGTTTGGTTGTCGCTGGCATCGTGACCCAATTTATGGCATTTTGCTGATGGCGCTGACCGCGCGGAAGTGTCTGCCTGGGTCGGTGAACGATTGCAACAACCATGCAAGAAATTTTATAAATTAATAAAAAAAAAGGAAATTTGTTCGTTTGAACATCTTGCCGACTACAAACGGCCGAAAGAATGACAATGAATTTTACAATACAAAGAATAAAAAAAAAAGAAAAATGTTTGGCTGAACAATGGTCTTAACAACTCTTGAATTAAATGACGATAGATACGGTTTTCCAAAATCACACAAATTCTAAGTGAATTATTATTGTTTCAAAGTATTTTAACATTTTCAATCCCGGCGCATCCACCAAAGTGTGACTAGTCTTAGTTTTTTCAGTTGAAACAACAACGCGCAACAACCATACCGAAACTACACAACGACAGATGCCATTTTCCAAAATTGCACAGTCGGTGAGTGCATAGCTAATTATTCGCTTAAATAAAGAGTACGGTGGAAAACAAGGAATCCCACATTTTATAGTACAAGTACACTTTGAAAAAATCATTATTTTAGTTTATATTAGCTGTTTCAAAACTATAAAAACGCCAACGTCGCATTTTATGGAATTATTTTGTTAAATAAGGTTGATAAAATTGTAAAATAGTTATTAATGATTAGATCTCTCATTGAAACTATAAATTACATTAGCTATTAATTTTTTGAAGTGCATGAATAATTTATAACAACTAATTTTGAGAGAAAATGCGACGTTGGCGTTTTTATAGTTTTGAAACAGCTAATAGTTGCATCATAGTTGCATAGTTTCACAAAGTGTTATAGCTTTAATATTCTTTAGCAGTGTTATACAAGTATTTTTTAGGCAGCATAAACCTATCCCTAATTTTTGACATTTTTATCATATCAAGAAAAATAGAGAAAGCAGATCAAAAACAACTAGTGCTTTTCTCTGGATACAGCAGTCACTAGTTTTCAGTTTTTCCTACTAGATGATCTTATTTGTTCAATTTTTTTAAAGAATGATATTCCTTGCTTTTTCCATGTAGTCTTCAAATGGGTTATAACCGGCGCATCCACCAAAGTGGGGTTGAAACAACTCCTAATTAAACGGCGATAGATACGGTTTTCCAAAATCACACAAATCTTAAGTGAATCACTATTTTCGCAAATGATGTTAACCATTTCAATCCAGGCGCATCCACCAAAACCAAATTAAGACACTTTGCAACAACTCCCAAATCCTGAGTGAATAACAGCTGATTTCGACAATTTATAACTCCGAATTAAAACAACAACGTGCAACAATTCTTGAATTAAATGCCGGTACATTTCTTCTGAATGAATAACTACTCTCTCAAATCATTAAAAAAAATATTGCCCCGGCACATCCACCAAAGTTGAAAACTAGTCCGAGTTTTCCAATTTGAAAAGTTCGTGTGACTTTGAAGCAACGATTTAGCTTGGGTTTTCTTGCTTTCTGCTAATTTCCTAAAATCGGTTTCGTGATGTTTTGGTGGGAGTAGACACTTTGATAAATTGAGAGCGACGGGTGGACGATAATGGACAGGTTGTCGGTTTGTGGGGCGTCTGAAGATCCATTTGCAAGTGTGGTTAATTAGCGGTCGGGACGTAACAAACAGTGTCCTCGAAGAAAAGAGATGCCGGAAATACGCAGACGAATGGAGCTCGAGTGGACCCGGAATACTATTGTGTGAGCTAATGCGCGCTCGACGCTCCAAAAAAACCGATGAGATGTGCCGTCATAGCAGCGCTTTGCTCAATAGAAACACGAATTTACGTATTTCAAATTTCGAGGCAGCCATTTTCTGATTTTTCTGTCTGTTTTGAACAAATGCGTCAGCACATTATCAAACACTTTGCCGGTAACTGCGTCTTTTCAGCTCCTGCCATATTTCAACGACTGCGTGACTCGCTTTTTGATTCAGAGGGAGGGATGTTTTAGTGTTGTTCTTTTGGTAGCGGAGCGCAATGCAAAACTTGAACGGTTATTTATAAGGCAGCTCCTCGGTGTTCTTTTCCTGTTTTCTGTCTCTCGACGTGAGCTTCCGAGCCGACGACGCTCTTAATATTCCATATCGCTAGTCTAAGGTTTTGTCACCTCGAAGTGTTGCTCTGCATTACCGCCAACACTTGCTGATAAGCTCGCTTCCGATGAAATATCGTTCATATCAACACAAAGACAATCTCCGTCACTTAGGCAAACACTTCCAACTGCACACAGAGAATATGCTCTCTCTTCAAACATTTCCGATCGTGCAAATGGCGGATTTTTCGCGTTTCATGCTTTTATTACCGTGTCTGCAGTCGCCATTTTATGGAAAAGTAACGGCTTTCTTAGCGGAAATGTTCTTTCATAAACGTACAATGGAGAAGATAGAATGTTTCGGCCTTTCGACGTTTCTGCACCAGTTATTTATTACTTTTAAATACCGACTCTTGACAAATTTATGACCACATGTCGCCGGAGACTTCCGCACAACAATAAAACCGAAATGATTTTAATTAATTTTTAGATCGGTGGTGATGTTTAACAGGAAGCGAATTCAATTCGAAGATGTATCCGAGTTTTCCATCATTTTATCGGCTGAAGCCAAACAACGTCCGTCTTCCGCAAAGTCCCGAGGCCACGTTTCGATTTTGTGTCAGAGTGCAAAGCGAATTGTTTCTTTTCCGAGTTTGAGCGACGGGTTAATGTGTGCGTAAAGCATTATTAAATTTACAATTTCATTTGACAAAGTAAATGCGAAAGTAATAATTGGAAAACGAACACAAGACCGATACGTTATTTGTGATCATTTCCATAATGAAATTTTAATGTAATAACGTTAACTTTTCATAGAGGCCGAAGTTGGTGTGCCTTGCACGAGAACAGATTCATGAATACGTAATCTGTAGCCAGGATAGAAGTTCTTGTAATTAACACTTCTTATGGAAATCCCGTTAAATTAAACGGGGGTTTGAACTGGAAAATATATTCGCGAAATAAAACTAATCTACATTTAGTATTTCATATTTTATTCCGACGACCTCCTCAGAAAGGTCTCGAGGAATTAAAGTTGGTAAACTTCGACAAAGAATAAGCTCTCTGTGGATTTGAAACTTCTAACGCCTCGTTTCTGCCTTCCCTCCACGTAATCTATTATTAATACTCCAACAATATCAATTCATCGTCGCTAAAGTGCTCTATTCAAAGGCATAATCAGTAAATAAAAACATGCAAAAGCAAAACGGTTCTTCTCCCTCGATTTAGTTATCCCTGAAATTCTTTTTTCCCCGAAAATCCATGAACACACATATTGGGAATATTGATGAACGGCATCTAAAACGTCAAATTATCCTGCAATCAAAATCCTTTCGAAATCTTTTCATATTCCAGGGAACAAGGTTCTCTAAGTCCTTCCCATATTCATTGCCTTTCCCCTCTAGTTCTCCAAGAATCGCATCTTCATTTTGCTCCTCCTGCAATAAAACTCCGCTACCGGAACGCGTTTTGCATAAAAATATGTCGAGGATGAAGAAGATATTCCCGGACTCCGGTCCAGATATGAATTGGCGTTATTAAGGAATCTGAATGTTAAATATCTTTGCCGTAGAAGGAGCAACTTTCTCGAATTGCCGCTCATTTATTGACGATTTCCTCCTTTATTACTTGGCGCATTTTAAATTCCTTTCGAATTATTTCGTCATTTTATTAATTTGCAAGCCATTATCAAGCCGCCCGGTTCAACGCACAGAATTTTATTACAACTTCCCCAACGACGAGCTACCAGAAATTATTTAATTATTACGCGGTATGCAAATGGATGGAAAAACTTTCATTTTTAATTCACTCAGCCCGATGAAAAATTTCACTCGTAAATAAAACTCCACAACAAGCATCATTCTTCAATTATCAATAATTTTGTTTTTGTTTCACATGCTGACTCGTTTAACTGGGGGAAGTCCAAAAACAGGGCTTATGCTACACAAACCGACCGCACTAACCGCATGCGTGTGATCACATAACTTTGCTACGTTTACTAGACTAGTCTCGAACACATTTGCCTCTCTGTTAATGTAATCGTTTGAAGTAAACTTTGGAGAATGTTTAGTTTGCTGTTACTCAACCGACGGTTTACAAAGCCACCGAAAAAAGAATTCGATTCTGACTCGTGCAAGCACAACTTCCGAGTAATTTTTATCGATATTCTTTCAAACGGGCGACAGATTTAGCTCCTGGATAATGTCCTCAGCTCAATAATGCATTAGGAGATTATTGTCGCCCCAAAATAAATAATTTCGTTTCTTTGCGTCGGGTCGATGCTATTTTATAAATAGCATAAACGTGTTGACATTCCGCAACAAGAAAAATGAACCATCAAAGATCGATTTGCATCGCAGGAAATGAAAACGTCATTAGTCGATATGATGTATTGTGTTTATTGTCGACTTACGTGCCAACGATGGTCGAAAATGAATGGCTCGTTGGTAACTCTCGATGGCTTCGCCCAATTGCTGCCTCGCCTGGAGCAGAATGCCCCTGGAACAACAAAGCAATATTAGTGATTATGGCCTTGACACGAACGACAATACGACAATATATCACAATGACTTGTCAGCTATTTTGCAAAAAATAAAATATTCCCGGCTCCGGCTCGCACATTGCTGATATCATACTCATTTTCTTTTCATGAGCTAGAGCTGTATAGAATTGAAAAGCCGTCTTAACCATTCTTCCCACTTTCAATACTTTTTCGATATTGATCCTCGAACAATAACACGAGGGAGCACACACAACTATAATGCATAACGAAAGTAATTTCTAATTTCGGGTGCTTTCTTGGCCGATCCGGAGGTGTCTATTTTATAGGGGCTCGTAAAACGAAATAAATCTTAACTGTGAGTTCCGGCATACACGCTGCCGATCGCCGCCTACGCGTTTCACATAAACCCATATTATGTGTTTTTCTCAAGCAAAACGGTAATATTTTATAAGGGTTGTCCCTCACGTCATAAAGTCGGGGCCGAATCAGACCTCGCATGCGAAACTACCTTCAAATTTAATAACGTTTGTCATAAAAATTATCATAATGTCGAAGAAAAAACCTCGCTAAGATTTCTCCAGCATTGGCCCCAAGTGCAGCCAATTTTATCTCTGTACAGTTTACAACTTGCAAGTGGCACATTCACATAACTTTGCTATTATTGCAAAGTCTGGTGCAAACTCGAACTTTGAAATAGGAGGAAAAAATTACGTGTAAACTTTCAATGTGAGAGCTAACTTAATAACGTGACCTTTAGATGTGACAAATTATTGTACGTTATTTCTTCGATATTAGTTTAAGTGCACCGAAACTGGGTCATTCGATATTTTCAAATTACAACAGCAATCATTGTTTACAATAGTCGTTCACAAATATTCGTATTTATAATAAAACGCAAAATGTAAATCGGATGGTATCATGAAAAATTATTTTACAGGAATTATTGACCATCATTTTTATGGGATCCCTTTTCCATATTTCGGGCCGACCCTACGTAATTTTATTACAGGACATCAGAACCTTATTTTCAAATACAAACACGCCCCGAATACCAAACGAAAAATATTAGCAGGCTTAATGTTGTTTTTGTGTATAAGAGCATTAATTGGCAATGTTTTGATTTATCGATTGAGCAGCAAGGACAGAGCCAGTCATCAAGATCCAACTACCCGCAAGTGAAATCCTCTTTATTGTCGTAGGTGTTCTGATCCTATAATCACCTACATGTCTCTTCGGCTGATGCGGGTGAAGCTTTGCTTCAAAGATATCGACTTTCCAATTACTTCCAGATTCATTCTGATACATCTTTTCGCCGTTAAACGACACAAATTACGGCTAGTATCGCAGAAATCAGGTGTTAAAAACGGCGCGCAGCAGGAACGTGATTTCTTCGCTTTAACGGGATATCTAATATATCAAAATGGCACGCACACGTTCGAAAAACAAATAGAAACATACATTTTTATGTAAATGCTGAATCGACGTGGATTAATTTAGCTTTGTTGCGAACATTAAAGTAGAAAAAGTCGTGTTGAAATATTTAACGGTCGTTAGAGAGTTGTCGATTTCTCTCGGGTTCATTGAAAATTTAATCGTTTAATCGAAGCAGGTTGGCTAAAAACAGTTCCGCAATCCGACAAGGGTAGTTTGAGCCCGAACCAGTATGCCATAGTTAATCGAATTCGAGTTCTAATTCACGAAATGAGACTTGGTGATTGCTTCTTGAGTATTCGGTGCCTATCGGTAATGTCGCCCATGAAACTTCGATCTGTTATTGGATAATTAATCGGTGTGAAATAAAATCGCGAAGAAGGGAGTAGTGAAATGGAACAAGAGCGTCGGCAAAAAATGAGACAATTATTCGCAGGAGGTTGAAGAAAAGTGTATGAAAGATAATTAATTCAATCCGGCAAACAAATCTACAAGACGTTACAGTGAATTGAATTCCGTTCCATAACAAACTTCCCTCGGGGACAAGTTAATTATTAGGAAACGAAATAGGACTCCAAAATTAAGACATTTGACATCCTCGAGGACTACAATGAATTATTACGGTCTTAATTAATTAAATACTCAACAAACACGCGAGCCTGGGGCCCGTTCTACACCGCAGAAACTAGAAATGCGCAGTTATTCGATCATTTACATTGCATTCCCATACGTCGAGTGTAAATATAATTGCGACAAGACACGACATTCACAATAAAAACGGGATTTTTGAAAGGGCAAAATTGGAATGTAATTCAGGTTGCGGATACATGAGGCTCGCTTTAATTGCCAATAAACATGATAAAGCATTCTGGGTCCTGCAGCAAACCCCTTTCGTCCTGACGCGAATCATTAACCACCCACATCTATCGTACATGGCTGTCGCACCGCCATAATACATTCTGATACTACCTTCCACTCCTGCATACATTCACAGGCAATGGCAATCCGATTACTTAATGGCAACTCTCTCGACATTATTCAGGTTTTTGCTCAGACAAGATGAGAACATCTTCCATATATATCTATATCCTTTAACGCGCTTAATCCGAACTAAGCACCGATACTTTCGGGAGCGAAGTCGCTTTATTCTCCAAATTTTTTACTTATTTTCTTTGGTAGCACAAGCAAATGGATGAGCTGTTTAACATAATCAATATTGATGATATATTGTCCGGGGCGTACCTAACTCCCTACTTTATTATCTCTTATCGCTTTTCTGGCCGATATACACGGGGCTACTTTCCCTATCACTGAGAGGCTTTTTTCCCGGCTCCTTGCTCCACTGGAGAGTAAAAACGGAAAACATTCACTTTGCTTCGTAACGCCAATTATTAAATTTTTTTGGACAACTTGTATAGGGAAAATCGATCTGTTGTGGTTCATATCATTTCAAGAGGCACTCATGCCGGTTATTGGATACTTTTGATGGTCCAGAGAAACGATATTGTGGACATTGGAGCGGAAGAAAGAATCAAGTGAATACTTTGAATCCCGCCGAATTTTGTGTACCTTGACGAAAAAAAATATCGGGATTTGCCCGGCGCATCCACCATTTTACAACTTATTCTTTGACATAAACTTTGGTTTCGTGTTAATAACGGAAATAAAGCGTGGGGTAATGTAAAAGCGTCGATTGGTTCGCAGAGCTTAAAAAAGCTGCTTGAGGGTTCATTACATTATAACGGCGGTGTTGATGTGATCGTCTCTGCGTCCGTGTTTTTCTTTTTCGCGTATCGAGCGTCTATAAAATTTTACGATATTGAGATGTGTCAGAAATGGGGTATCGTTTGTGGCTTGTAAATGTTAATGAATAAAAACCAGCTGGTATTTGTCGGCTTGTCCCTTCCCCCTACATGAATTCAATCTTAATGGAAATAAACAGTTTCCGGGATCTATCTGGTCGGTCGTCGTCGGATTAGAAGCGGGATTTGAGAGTGAAAATTCGCTTTGCGGCCTCGCCTCAGCTAGCAAATCGCAGTTTGCAGTAGTTTATGTCGGGACTGCACCGGCTCTCAATCCTATTAAGCCGGGCTCTGGTGATAACGGGTCAGCAATCCGGGTTGTTCTGTCCCATTAGACCCGCTGCGGGTCCATTACAGCGTCACACACACACACACACACACACACACACACACACACACACACACACATGTATATACTTCTCTCCTCGCCCCCAGTCATCTCTCTCAATTGAATTTGAGCAGAGTTAGCCGCACGGCCCGACAATCCGCAAATCGAATCAAGCCTCCGAATATTTTGATGGAAGGTATGAATCCCATTTGCCAAGATCGGGATAGGCTTAATGCGTGCGGTCTTGTTCGACCTAATTGGAAACGGTCAAGGTTTTTAATCTACTTTTTAATCTGTTGCGTAGCAGATTTCAACGGCGACCAACTGTGTCAGCTGAATTTAAATATTTGCTGGTTCGTACTTTTACAATTTTTTTGGGCGCGGAAAATGTAAAAATTAAACTAAGGCGCGTCAGACCAAACACGCTTTTGCTGTTTAGAAAATAAAACCATATAAAGCGTAGCCGTTTCACTATCCTTAAATTGACATTTGTCGTATTGGTTTATGTTGAAATTTAAGGTTGAAAAATTGTGTTATCGGCTAGCAAACGAAAAAATTTTGAAATAAATATAATTATTAGCTGTTTCAAAACTATGAAAACGCCAACGTCGCATTTTCTCTCAAAATTAGCTGTTATAAATTCTTCATGCACTTCAATGAGAGATCATTGATAACTATTTTACAATTTTATCAATCTTATTTAAAAAAATAAATCGGTAAAATGCGACGTTGGCGTTTTTATAGTTTTGAAACAGCTAATACAGTCCGAAAATTGAGAGTTGAGCGGTCTAACGTATGTAGAAAATGTAAAACTTGCGCCCTTATCCTAAAAAATGCTTCGGTAAATTGTGCCGTATATTTACACAACTGACTTAAGAATTATCGCAGCGTTTTTTGCGAAAGGGACACGAGTTTTTTATTTTCTACATTCGTTAGACCGCTCAACTCTCACTTTCCGGACAGTAGTAGTTGGTAAATGATTTTTAAAATCTTGTTAAACCTACCGACATAAAAATTATTTAATTCGTTATGAAATTGTTTGTGTAACAAAAGATAAAATTTATATCAATATGTGATCGATAAACTGGACCTGAAGCAGAAGATCGTACTTTTAAGTCAAGATGCTGTACCATGCGCACGTCAAGTTAACATTAAGTTGTATATCTACTTGTTAGTAAAAGGCGCATATTTTATTTGTAGAAAGTAAACTAGTATACAACGTTTTTTACCAATAGATGAAACCAGTGTATATCAGTAGAATAATTAACCCTAAGTCTGATACTGAAGTCGAAAAAAAATTTGGACGTCAAGTTTTTCAAATATTCATCATAAAGTATAGGTATTTGACAATTTTTGCAACATCAAAAATGTTACAGACTGCTTCTTCTTTTGTACTATCAGGGTCAGCTTATCTTAATGTAGACTAGTAGTAAACAAATAACAGATTTTTATCCCAAAAACCTTAATAACTCTCTTCATAAGACTTTAAATCATGATGGAAACATTGACCATGTTCATCCTTAAGCTTCTCAGGTTTTGTCAGGATAATTTAAACACAAATTAACAACTTGTTAATCACGTCAATAAACAATGGTAAAGACACTACAAAAAAGATTGATTTAAAACTTTTAGTACAGGATCCGAAGTAAGGTCGTCCTGGGTCCAGGACGACCTTACTTCGGATCCTAAAAATGGCTAAAATTCGAGTCTTTTTAGCCCCCTTAATCATAGTCTTGAGCAAATTTTTATAGACAACCCATTCACAATACATTCGGTTGGATGTTATATTTGATAAAAAATAAGTTTCATCCGGTAAGCAGATCGGTCCACGATGACCTTAGTTCGGATCTTAAACTATTTTGAAAAATTAATATAGCACAGAGTGTTTCTTTTTTTGCACTAATTAGTGTCAGTTTCTCTTATTCTATCCAGCAGTAATCGGCTAATATATTTTTATCCCCAAAAACCTTTGTATACGTTTTTTCATAGGACTTTATTAAATCTTGATAAAAACTTTTACCATTTGATCGCTTAAGTTTACCATATTTTATAAGAATAATTTTACCACAAACAACACAACAAAAGTTGTTTGGGCTTAATCTACATTCACTTGGCAATATTTTAAAGCAAATACAATGTTTAACAATTAGTTTATCACAACGAAACAACGAATGCCATACTAGACACTAGAAACAAATCAAATTTTCAAAATTTTTAGTGAATATATTTAAAAAAGTAGACGTGATAGACAAATATGACATACGAGAGGGACATTTTTTTAACTCTGAACATAGCCCTATGTTCAATCTCAAAAAAATCATATCAAAGCATTGATTTAATTTACGTTACCAACGATACGTAAAGGTAATTATTTGATATCAAGTTATTTGAACCAATTTGAAATGATTTCGAATATTTGTTAAAGTAATTTATCATTCCTTACATATTACTATTACCTGATGATTAATTAATTTATCATAAAAATTAATCTTTCTTTACTTAAATAATCTTGGAAGATTTAATTGATAAGTTGAAATTTTTGACAGCGAGTAATTGGTTGCATAGCAATACTCGTAATGCTTTGATCTGTTTTTTTTCCAAATTGAACAGAGTAGAACTATGTTCAAAGTTAAAAAAATATCTCTGTATATTTTAGTTAACAGTGAGTAACAAGAAAACAAATTCAGTATAAATTATCTCTTGGTAAAAGATTTTTTTTTGTAAATTAGTGTAATTTATAAAAAAAACATTACTACATGCACTTTCAACGTCGACGGAATCACCGACAGTTTTCGTTTCATAACTTTATTGTTATCAATTTTTGTTAAAACTAATACCATTTATTTTTGCTTTTTACATCAAATTCTTTCATTATTGCAACAGATTTTACGAGCGACCTTCCTTGTTCTACTTTGTAGACTCAATTTGAAACAAAACAAATATTGGATTTCGAAAAGAGGTTTCGGGACAACTTTGATAAAGTCATTATTTTTCCAGTTTTCTGAATAATTGCCTGAATTAGTATTTGAAAAATTACATTTTCTAGACTTTTAGAATTGACTGTGGAAAAGATTGTAGCCTCTGCCGTTGGCAATGCATATTTTCAACTTGCGCCGAAACTTCGCCAAAAATTAAAAAAAAACGTTTCTAAACATATTTTATGTCGGAGAATGCGCAGATGTGCAACGTATTATGCAAATATTAATTAGTGTTAACTAAGACTAGAGATTGACTGCAATTCGCCCACAAAAGTAATTATTAATTATATTTGAAAACAAGTAATTTTTTTTAATAATATGCACTTTATTTGTTGGGTTGCAGGTGTATTCGTAAGTAAATAGAACAAAATTTTTTGTAGTTGCATTAAACCCTACCAAAATCATAACTGAGCTGAGTACACATATTGTAGGTTAAAAAAAATGACATTGTCAGTCATTTTTTCACTTTCTAGCTAATGTTTTTGTTTTGCAAAATGCTTTTTGAAGAATTAACTTACACCCCATCTAGACTGTGCGAAATATCACTAATAAGTGATATTACCGATGAAGGACCGACTAATTTTCCTTCGAAAAATAAAAACAGGGCTATCAGGTCTGTATAGTGAGAGCTGATAACAGAACTTCATTAAAAATTACTAAATATAGTTCTACCAAATTGCATTTTGTAACACAGTTTTTTCATAAAACTGTACAACAAAATAATCATTGTAAACGCGAAATAAAAAAACAATCATGACCCCTTAGGTAGCAGACTCAAAAGAAAGAGAACAGCCCTCGTAGAATCAAACTTTACACTTATGTATTTCTTTATTAGCTTTAGCAACAAGGTCATAACCTTAATCATAAAAACTCAAAAGAAATCATGAATCATGATTTTAAGTTTATAAAATAAAGGAATATCTGCATAATTTGTACATATTTTCATTCAAAAAAGCCGTAATTGACATTTTGATATTTCACGTTTTACTTTATTTTACATAACATGGGGCTACGGAAACAAAATAATAAAAAAAATGTTAACATTCACTGCGTTATTTTAAGCGTAATATCAGCGTTTCGAAAAGAACAGGTCTCGTATTCGCAGAATCAAAAATATTTTGTTATGGCTAAAGGAGTCTTTGATTGATTTCAATTTTAGTTTTATAATGAAATATCTACGTAAAAACATATTTAGGAACAGGATTTATAGAAAATGAAAAACATATTTGGTGTCTTGTTGCCGATACACATACACAGAAAAACAAAACAGTTGAGCAAAAGCTAAACACAAGATGTGGGTTTCCACGCTTCATACCTTATTTAAATTTTATATAGCGGTTTGAGAATTAATTTGTTTATTATTTATTTAGCTATACGGATTATACAATATGAAAAACAAATAGTTTGCTTTGTTAAAGAGATTCTAAGGTAGGAAAGTAAGTTTGGTGTTTTTTTTTAATTCGTGGCGGCAACAGGAGGATGAAATCCGGGTTGATTCCTCAGCTCGCATAAATCAATAAGGCGCGTTCTAATAAAACCCTTCACGGGCATTAGTATCATCTTTTCGCAGTCTCCTTTCGGATATATCGTATCCGGCTTGGTGAGAACGTATGAATTTACCGCCCCCACGAGACGTCGGAAAGCTCATATATAATCAATAGGAGATACTGGATGTCTGGCGGTAGCAGAGGAGGCAAGTAAATCATTACGGTGCGGCTCGGCTGTAATAGTTAAACGATATTGACTTCTCGATGCTGGGGTGATTTGTAAGGGGCGCCAGATAATGGTGTGCGCTCTCTCCCGGATTTTCATCAACCTTGAGGAACAATGGGGGTGAATAATCGCGCCATCAAGCAGCAGGCGTCCGTTTTGACTGGGTAACTCGAGCAGGTAAGTGTGGCTCTGGTTCGAGTTAAACAATCCCTAGCACGAGCTATTCAGTCTTCGTGTTACAAAAGCCTTTGTTCGGCGGTGTGTTCTTGCGCCGGACTCGAACGACTCGCCGTCATAATTATGGAACCGGCGAATTCGGATAACGCCATTGCTTCCTATTATATTCAATTCATATTCCGCCGTCCTAATGTATTGTATAATCCTGCCCGAAGCAGACTGCTCTAATCCCCGCAGCCTCATCAGTTTCCCATCTCCTTCGGCATTATCACTACCCAATCCCTGCCGCTAATTACCGGGAACTTCTCAACTCCGAGATCCCGCTCTGATCGCTGTTTGTTGTTCAGTTTGTTGTTTGCCGAATCCACTCTTTGTCCCACCACCTTTATTGCCTGGAAACGTGTAAAAGCGCCGGCCGCCTGTTTAACAAATATCTCTCTATAAACCGACCTTTAAACGCATACAATCTACAAAATAACCGGCAATTTTTACGTTTACGAGCCGCGAACTGCCGTGAATTTCACTTGATATCAACCAATCCGGGTCATTTCATCCTGAAGCGCGTCGTCTACCCTCGGATCAATACGCTTGCAACGCGCAACTCGCGACCAAGAACCTAGACATGCATCATCCCAGCACAACAACTCGAGGATGCGATAACTGACCAAACCGCGACCCACTTTAAACCCACAAAGAGATTTTTCTATTTACTCCGCCATAAACTTCGCTCACTAAATATCCGCCGCGCTGTCAAAGTTAAATTAGATTGTCGGCTTGACGAAAATTTATTTGGCTCATTCCGAGTGCTGAAAACTAGATTTAGAAAATCGCTCCAAATTTGTCTACTATTATTGCAAAAAGTAAACACTACAGATTCCAAATTCAAACGCTCTGTACTACAGTGCTCGGAAGGTCCCGTGAAATATTGTTCAATCTCGAGTGCTACTTATAGTTCGAATAGGAACTTGAAGACGAGATATGCCTCATTAAAATATCGTCACACTTAAAAAATAAGCAATCTCACGGCTCTATCTAAATCCAGAAAAACAAACTATACTTTCAATACCTAAAACTTTTCAACTTTTCTACTTCCTTTGATTGAATTTGAGTATTTTTTGCCCAGCATTACCGAGCTCGACTTGTTTTCCTTATTAAATATTTAAAGCCCGAGAAATATAAATGAGTCCGTAAAACATGTAAAAGAGAATTTGTTTTTCATTAAATAAGTGAAATACCTTAAAGAAATCCAATTTGAGAATGCTCTCCGTTTTTAGCAAAATTGTAGAAATGTTTGTTGCGTTTTTGCTTGCGATGACGACGTCCAGGTGGTCGTTAGAGTTTCCTCTCGCGTTCGAGAGTTAATTGAGCATGAAGTAAAGTGAAGAATGAGTCATATAATGCACGTTGTCCCGTGTCGCGCTTTTGAAGTTTTGCACGCTTTTCTCACCCAACTTTAATTCAAAACAGAATTATAAATCAAGTCCCGTAAAAGTTTTTTTTTCGTCGACAAATTTTCGCCTTTACACGAATGCGGTCGTGACATATTTAAGTATTTTTAATTAGGAGTCGTTGTCGTTCTCGCCTTCAAGTTATTATTCCGACCCGCGCCCCGTAATGAAGGAAATTATGAAAGTTTCGCGCGCGCCGTCGGGAAGGAAGCGGCAGTTATTTTTCGTGTTGCGGCACCAGTTTGATACATGGACTTTAATTAGAAACGCGCCGGAAGAGATCCGAAGGTGCGACTAGGGGTAATTTCAATTAGTACACGACGAGGAGGAAGGATTAAATATACAATCGTAATTAGAGAAACGCCGGATGGTTTCTTTCACAAACCCGATTTTGCTAGGTGATAGAACAGGCCTATTAAACTCTGCTCTCCATCAGACCACTTACACCTCAGCAAGAAACTTAAAAGATTTTATTTTTTTTCGTTTATTATTGAAATACATTTTATTAAAAAAAACGCTCTAACAGACTCATAAGTAAGTCTCACAGGTAATAATTAAGGTTGTAGTACGTAGACTTATTACGAATATTTTGTTTTCTTGTTTAATTCAACTTTAATTGATTCGCCAAATGTTTGTGACCTGAGGGTCAATTTTTTACCATCCTTCTACAAACTACGAAAAATTCAGAAAAAGAGAAACGCTTATTAATCAAACGTGTTAAACAAATGCCAATATTCATAAGTAACAAGTTTGGACGTTTTTTACTCAAAATATGCTCAGAGGGAATAGTAAAAATTTAATTAAATCTTAGCACCATGAAAGGGGCAGAAACAAAACTAGAAAGAAAAGTTACTTTTGTTTTATGAATTAGGTATAAAAAAAGTTAAACGGTGAAAGAACGTAAGCTTTCGCGGCTAGAGTCAAATAAAGATCTAGGTCTTTTTGGGTTATACAGCGTTAATTTGGAAATTCGACGTTTTGCCCGCTCTGTAAGAGGCACCTTCAGGACAATGGGAAGAAAGAGAAGAAAGAAAGGAAGGGAATATGGCACAGTAACTCAACGTGTTAACCACGCCAGAGGTGAGACCAAATTTGTCTAACCCAAATAGACCTAGATATAAAATTTAACGATCTTGGATTGTAGATGTAAGAAAACATCTAGAAATAATCCAGAATTAGCAGCAATCCAATGTAAGACAACGCAGGAAAAGGTTTTGTGTGAAGAAGAAATTTTATCGTTTTCGACTTAGACAAGAGATATTAATTATGCAACTTGAAAGTAATGAAAGTATGAGTATGTAATAACAATATTTTCATAGATGTTTATGTTTTTTTCTGTAGAGCAAGCTCCCTCAAGAAATCCAACATACTGTAAAAGCTAAACAACACAATTAAGTGTAATAAATAATTTTAGTTATTTTTTTAATGTGGACTTATTTATTGAAATTTGAATGCTTGAGTTACAGATAAGCTAAAAAGTTCGCCAGGTTTTAAAGGTTCATAGCCAAATCTTTTGTTAAACAAAACATTTTTAAAATTTGTTTTTGAGGGTCAAAAATTGACCCCCTGTACTTTAATGATAATCATTAAAATACAGATTTTTCTTTACAAGTTCGTTTGCGGCATTATCATTTACGCTCTCCTAAAATATTTTCATTGATAAATACATTCCATCCCAGTAAACACGAAACATGTATGAAACATATAAACGATTACTTATTTGTTCAAATATGAAACATTGTCACATTTCGTTTTATACACATTTCAAAAACGTTTCAAAAATTCATTTCATTAGTTTCATTTCAATGATATTTCTTTTCTCCTTTTTTTGATCATGCGCATTCCTTTGTAATTTAACGACTTATTCAATGGCAGGTACACTTGATGTTTGATGTGATTTGATGTGCTTCTAGGGGGGTTGTTTATTGAAATCGACAAAATATTATATTGTGTTGACGCTTTTAAGTAGTGTGCTCCATGTCCAAGAAAATTAAAGCATTTTTTAGTTAAAATATTGGAAGTAAATGTATAGAAGACACTGAAGACAGTGCTGAAAATGTGATGGAGGTTATCCAATTTCCATATACCAAGTGTGTAAATGTGAAGGTTCTTAGATTTTTCAAATTGTTTTAATTCATATTTACTGTGATATTTGTAACTAATTTACACATTAATCAACTTTTTTCAGTCTACAATAACTACAATAATCGCTATTTCTAAAAACATACGCGGAATTGTTACAATACAACTACCTTATTGTAAAATCATTATTTGGAGGTGCAACAACAATTAGTAAGGAAAATATATTTGTCACAATGATTTTATTTAATATTATTTTTAGGAAACATTGAATATTATTTTTAGGCATTGTTCAAAAAAATTTGAAATTATATTTGTCTGTTTTTTATATTAATAATATATTATAGTTCTACAATATGATATTACTTAAATGTTTCCTATACCATCCTTAATGTGATGTGAAATATACCATAGATATTTCAATGAAATGTTTCTAGTGAAACATATCTTGGGGAGGACATTTGTTGTTTCACAGACGTTTCATCAACGTAACTGTGCTCTAAGGTAAAATGTTTCATGTAACAAAATATTGATTTCAGTAATGTTTATGATACTAAAAAATGTTTACTGGGATATTACGTATATTGAAAAAACGGTATGTTTTCCTCTTGAATTCTCATATCAGCAATCGGACATTGTTTATATGGACCCCATTATATCAGTCATGTGACTCTGGGTAGGTAAATAAGTGGTGTAATGAAACATCAATTAATTTTAGTTTTGCTAATATTAAAATTCCACACGTACATAGTTCTTAATTTATCCGGTAAAATCGATGCCCTGCAATTGCTGCAGCTGCGTACATTTTTTCAGGTAGGTTTTTTGCTTCATTTTATTGTTCACCTTAAATTTGTTAAAATTTTTTTGTCAAAGGTGCATAAACTTTTGTATGCCATACGTTTGCTAGTAACTAACGACCTGGTCATATCTGCAGTCCCTTCACCCATAGTGTTGTGATAATGTTTTTATGTAGGTAATAGTTTGTATTTTATGTGCACAAAATTGGAAAATAAAGAAAACAAAAACATTTACTATTTGTACACCATTTTATTTATCATAAAAAAGTTAATTTGCCCAGTTGTAATAAACTGTTCATTTTGCATTATATTTTTGCACAGTAAACAAAATAAAAATATTCAGTAAAAAGAGTGTGAGTAAAAAAGCTTGGATTTAATTTTGAATAATTTATTTAAGAAATTTTCAAAAGATGCGTACACAGTAAAAAAAATTGGTGAAAAACATTGTGGCATGTGGTTAATTTTTCTAATGTTAATTTTGACACTAGATTATGTTTAAAATGACTGTTAACATAGCACATCTTTTACAAAATAACTTATAATAGAAACAAACATTTTCTGTCAGTCTAAAAATTACATAAATGCATGAATTTTACCATTTAGAGTGCATGTTTTACACATGATGTTTGCAGTTTATAGTGTAAAATATAACTGTACAGTGTTCAATAATCTTCTGTCAGTTTAAACGAGAGACACAGTACGTACAGACTGCACATAAGCACAAGTTTTTGGGCAACATATTTTATTTTTTATGAGTACTGGGGCAGTTAAGATGGCTGATATAATTTTCAAATTATGTTACAAAAAGTCCATAAAGTTTTGTAAAGTAAAGAAAAACTGTAGGTACTTTCGAAAATATCTCAGAATTAGGTAAGTTACAGATTCAACTATTCTTGTTTTACTGTATTAGAGTAGAACTATTAAATATAAGTATTAGCTGTTTCAAAACTATGTAAACGTCAACCTCGTATTTTACCAAATTATTTTTTTTAAATAAGATTGATAATAATGTAAAATAGTTATTAATGATTAGACCTCTCATTAAAACTATAAATTACATTTTGAATTATTTGAAGTACATGAATAATTTATAACAACTAATTTTGAGAGAAAATGCGTCGTTGGCAATTTTATAGTTTTGAAACAGCTAACACTTAGTTAAAAATGTTATTATTTTACAGCGAAAACAAAATTTGATAACTTGAAGTGTGAAGAAAAAATAACTTTCTAGGATTTGGAAGGGGCCGAATTAAAAGAAGATTTTTTTACTGTATTATTAGATACTTGAAAACTGAGAAACATCCTACCTCCTACCATACTGGTTTTAAATAAGACAGTTCATGAGTTCAGATCTTTTACAACAAGACAGCAATAATACTGTGTTGATTTAATGTTGCTTTAATATGAAGAACTATACAGCGTGATTCTTAAATAGACCGACAAAATTCTACCCATGGTAGTCTGAAATGAGTACATGCTGGAAAAAATAGTAAAAAAATTCCTTTTATAACCGTTTTTGAAATAAAAATTTTTAAAGTTATGTTAGAGATAAAGCGTACGCCACTGATGTGTTCGGAAGAAGTATTAGCACAGTTAGTGGAAAGCATGCTAATCATCTGATGACAATGTACTTGATCAATGCAACAATGATCACTGTTTATTATCGATATTCATGATCAAAACGAGCACATTTTTCCCATTACAATTAATTTGAACTCATGTGCGTCGTAAGTGGTACGGATTAAGGGGTTTTTACCCCTACGAAATAAAAACGTAAATATTGTGTAGATCGTTTCTGCTTATCCTTGGAAACCTGTGATAAAATTTTGTCGGTCCATTTATGAATCACCCTGTATAAGTGGAACAACCTTACGGTTCTACTGATTTATGTATTGTTCCAAAATATTTTTTTGTTAAATAGGTAAGTACTCGTAGTTTGAATTTATTTTTTATTTTGTTTTTTTGTGCATTTGTATTTTTTTAAATAAACATTTAATATATACATTCCTTTATTAGACCATTTTTACACTACAGTTACGGTTACAACCACACTAAAATTCAATGCTTTGTACGCTCAGGAAGTACCTTAGAAGATTTAGTTAAGTGTGTAAAACTTTTATAAAAAATGATTATTACACTAGTTTAGGTGTTAAAAGTACATATACAAAAAAGTTAATTTACACTAGAAGATATTTGACTCTAGAGTGTGGTTCTCTGGGGACCACGCTTAGTGTTATTTTAGTGTGAAAAACACCAGAAATTCTTTTACTGTGTAGGTATGACTATGGTTAAATTGTCGACAGTCTGTCGAAGGCGGCATTCCGTGTCTGAGATAATTTCAATTAGACGACGGCAATGCGAGGGTTTCAGATTAAATACACAATTGCAATTAGAGAGATTCCGGCTGTATTCTTCCGGAAAGCAATCGTTATTCTGTGTACGTCCGCCAAAGCGCTCCGACACGTGCTCGGCCTGCCGGCTTGATGGGATTAACAGCCTATCGGTAATGACACGGCAGGATGCAAAGATCGACGAAACGTGTGCTCCCCTATCGATTAGACCGATGATGATCCAGGCCGAAAGCAAAAGTGAGAAGCTACGATAACGTGCGGTATTAAAGTGCGCATTAAAGGGGTGATGACGTCGATGCGATAAAAACACCCTGAACCCTAATTGCCACTTCAGCAACGTCGCCGGGATTTGCACGTCCGAATTCATGCAGTCTTTTCCGAAATTATGTGTGAAGCCTATCTGGACAACACTTGTACCAGCCACTCGAGTAATCGGCCGTTTCCTAAACTCGCGTGCAACGCTCCAACATGAAATCACTCTCAATCAATCAGTCATCGACTCAACTCTATTGAATGGCGATCCATTACGTCGACCGCTCCTGACAGCATCGCGAAAATTACACCGACTTCCATAAAAATAAATATTAGATGGAGAGGGCGTCGCTATACTTACAGATTATAGTGAACATCGGCCATGTTGGGTCGGAATTGTAACGCCTTGCGGAATGCCCATTCGGCTTCTGTGATTCGACCCTGACTGCTCAAAACGCTGCCTAAATTCCCGTACGCTGAAACACAAACACAGACTCTGAGAAGTCCATTATCTCGACTTGTACAACTTCAAATGCATGTATTGAAACCGTGCATGATATATCTTGAAGTCATGTTTCAAGAAAGTCAAACAAACTCCAACGTTTCTGAAGCAGTAAATAGATTAATGTTGCACGCGATGTTAAAATGCAGAAGATATACCCACTTCTAAAATGAGTAATTGGATTAAGTCTTGTTACTATCGTTTGTTGCGTCACGAATGCATCGCTTATTGAAACGAAATTATTTCCTACACTAATTAGATGTTAATTAATATTATTTCTGCAAACTGCTTATTGTCTCATTTTTGGCTCTTTGAAGTTCCTGCTTTTGATATTGCTGACAAGGTCGTAATTAACTCTTTGATGGGAAAAGGCTTCAGCTACACTAATAATACATTTCTGAAATTTACTAATAATGTACTAATTAAAATTTACTGGTGAAAATAAAAACAAAAACTTATTTCTAAACACTTTGATTTATTTCGAGCATAGCGAATCTTTGTTCAGTTGTTGCATAATCACAAAAATTAATATCTCACTTTTTTATAAAGTCAAAAGCTTTGAAACGGTTGCCTATTTTTAATCGTATTCTTATACCAGTTTCTAATGTTACGTTTTTTTGAACTATTTATCTTTAAAGTTGAACTTTAAAGTCATAGGGCGGAATACATAGTAAACGCCAGTCGTTAAAAATTAATAAAAGTAAAGTTCGTAACTTCTTGGAATACTCCTTCAAATGAAACTGAAGTCGAGCTTGTTGCATGTTGTCTGACGACCTTCTTTAATTTTCTGTACTTCATGTCAGAATCAAATATTTATGAGATCAATTATATGTATGTGGTATTTTTTATTAAAAGACTTCTCAGTCTTCTCAAAATGTACGTATCCGAGTCCTTAGGTTGTCAGAAACTCGACGCAATAAACAATATCTTAAAATTATGATAGAAGTGGTCGCTTTGAGTTAAATGTATGGAAATGAATCAGTAGTAGAGCTTCTGGAGTATGTGTGACAGTGATGAAATGAAATGCTTCTGTTTATCGCATATTTTTGAAAAGAAAAAAGTCATGTTCCCATATGTCTTACCTGTATTTAGCCACCAAAACTTTATTTTTTAAGATGCGATTTACTTAAATTTAGGATTATTGTATTTTCAAAAGTCCCTACTTAAGTTTGCAAATACATAACAAAATGCATACAAAAATAATCTCCAATCTGTGAAAGAACTATAGAAGAAAAATATTGAAGAATGGCATGTAATAACGTTGAAATAGTTGTACTATATCTGAAATTTGCTCGATGTAGGTGTGATTTTTTACATTATGCAGTTATTATCAAGTTTGTCTGTGTTTCAGTCCACTGATGGAAGGTGTCACATGATACGCCAGATTTTCAAATAAAGTTCAATATCAATATTTCATAGTTTTTAAAAAAATCAGCTTATTCCAAAAAGGACTACAGACATTCTCACTTGATCCTAATAATATTCTTGGTCTTCACTTTTCCTACACTCATTAAGGAAGTCACCGTTTCTTTTGTATTGCTGTTAAGATTTTTTTGATAGAAGATTACCACACGTGCAGCTACCACTAGAATGTCTTGTGAAATTGCACTTTAAATCACTTTAACGAATTAATATTTCAAATTTTCATTTCGTAAACAATTCGTATCTACTCGTACTATGTGGACCTTTAATTGAGAATTCGAAATTAAAAAAAAAATACGTCTTTAGTCCGAATGTGTCTGAAACTGAGTTGTGGAGTAACATACTCGCATTTACCTTTGGGTGGGTTGACGTTGACGGCGGCCCGATATAGCGCTTCCTCGTTGGTCCAGTCTTTGTTTCTCAGCACGGTTTTAGCACTGAACGTTAGCAAAACTCCAATAAAGCCCACAGTAAACGGCGTGCGATACTTCCGATAAAGCGCAGCCCCGCCGAGTCCCACCATCAAACACAGTCCCGCACTGGGTAGATAAAGAACCCTCTCGGCCACCACAAACCCGACATAAAACAGTAAGTTGGTCGCCGGCAAAAAAGGAAGAGTCAGAAACGCCAGCGCTAACAAAATAACACAACAAGAATTCGATGTCGATCTTTTCGAAAGACAGACGCACGTCGAATGCGCCGTATTGTTATTGTTCGTGTTTCGACAATTAACCGTATGTACATCGGAGAGTTCCAAGTGGCAGCAACGACACGTCTTTCCGTTCGGCGGCGCTTTTATCGACGAAACGCTCTTTTTCACCAGAAGGAAGAGCAGCGAGTAGAAGCAGAAGGTGACGATGTTGCGGCTGTCACTTAGAGTTGTTATGCGGGGAATGGCGTCCATCCCCCAGTCAAAACTGAGGGTGTTGGGGACCAGAAGCAGCCAGAAGTTGAAGACGGGAAGGTAGATGAAGGTGAGCAAGCGAGTGAGGAGTTTCGGCTCGCGAGCCGTTGGATTGTCAGCGGTGGAAAACTGGGGGATGCGGGATTGCAATCGGATGGCTAAAAGGATAACGGAAGCTGCTCCCAGGACGAGCAAACTGCGCCATTGTTTCTGTAATCAAAACAAGAGATATTGTTAATGATCGATGAGCACCTGTCGCGATTGAGAAATGACGTGTCACGAATTTTGCAAATATCCAATCGCTTTCTCACCTCCTGGACGGGCTATTGAAAAATTGACAAGTGTCAAGCACCGTTATTTATTGTTTTGTTGTTTACTGAAAAGAAAATTTCGCTTTAATTTAAAAAGCTTTTATAAATCCGTGTGCAGTATGAATAAGATAAGAGCGCTTATTTTGCATCCGAATTTGGAGGGAAAATTCCATTCAGCGGGAATGTTTTTCCGGGTTTCATTGATCTCGATGCGATTTAGAACTGGCCTTTCCACCTCTTATCTGCATGGACATGTACTCGCTATATATCTCGTGATGTGTTCCTGCCATAAGCCAGTTGCTTGTTCTGCGTGTCTGTTTCATATAGTGAAATGTACATTTTTGTGGAACGTTTTAAAGCGTGATAACTGTCTTTTTAACTGCTTTTTATTCGAAAAAGGTTGTTTACATAAAAGATACCTTTGTTTTTGCGTTCAGTTTTTTATAAAGAACAAAACATGAAAAGAATACTCTTGTAAATCAAAGGGGAGGATTATCGTACATTAAGTTGGACATAATTCACGTTATGATAACATCTTATGAACAGAAAACTGTACTGCCAGCACTAGCGTGTAAATAATGAACGGTAATAACCGGGTGCAAATGTTTTAATGTCGAAGAAAATTCAGCTTTACACACACTGATTAACGAGCATTTTTAAACAGCTTACTGCTGAATAAAATTCACACCAGTTAATTGTCATTTCCATCGACAATTTTGCACTGAGGTGGCCGACGCAATTCAAACATGTGAAATGTGATTATTGTAGTTTTAAATTAATTTATTATTATTCGCTGTAGAACTTTCTACACCATTTGTAGGCGCATCACATCATCAATTTTCGCGTAAACTCAGTTACTAAACATCGCTTATGCACCGTGGTGTTTAAACAGAGCATCAGACGGTTCGGCCAAATGTGGCCGGAACGTTTCCGAAATTTAATTTTAATTTGAAATGGAGCGTCAATGATAAACGGAAGCATCGAATTTCAATTGAAAATTAGAGTCACATTTGGGGGACAGAGGGAGCTTCTCGTCGGCCGCAAAGTGGCTGCATCGTTATCAATCTTTCGGAGCCACGGGGGGTGAGAGAGGGTGGCGTGGTTCGGCAGTCAGCACAAGTTAGACCCGTATCCGTCTCCGGTTCTTCGCGCCATTACATTACACGAATAGCGCCAATAAATCCCGGTAAGCGTCGGCCGGTCTGATAAACATGTAAATATGCCGCCGGTGGACTGACATCCCTCAACGTCTTCATATTTACGACAACTCCAACCAAAATAAACAATTTTCAATTTTAAACGAATCGAAATTTTGGCTTTGCCGTTGATAGAAAAGCAGAATAGAATCGAAGCATTTGTGTTTCTTGTCCAGAAGTAATCCGTAAGCTCGGAGGTCATGATTCCGGTTGTTTCGCAAGACCTCCTTTAGCATTTTCGCTGTAATTGCATCCTGCCATCCGCAAGTCGTACGTGTCTGTCTGATTTTTCGTTTTCGGGTGGATTTTGTGTATGTTTACATTCGATACAGCGTCACTGATCCCGACAAATTGTTCAGTCAACACCGCTTTGGCAAATATCTATGGACTGTCTTTCGGTGAAAGAAGACGTATTGAACGACCGAAATAAAGTAAGAAAAGCAATTTGAACGGTCCGGGACTCCAGTTTCGAATTGATTCCGGGAGAAGCGGTGTCGTCTGCGGGGCGGGAGGTGAAAATCCAAATGACCTCGTATATTTCGAAAGGCATTTCGCAGGCCGTCGTCGCGCCAATGCGAAACGAATGGTCACTTGGGCGAAATCGATTCGGAGGAAATATTTCGATCTGGTTTGAGATTTGCGATACGAGAGCGTTATGTACGTAGAGTATACACGACAGACGCGTGCTTCCAGCTCCCTTCGATCGTGTTAATGTGTCGAAGAGATCGTATCGCTGCACCTTAACCGGAATTGATTCCGCATGTTGACCCTCCGCGAGTTAATATCGGACGGGATTCGAACACGAACGATAACGCCGCAGTTTCTCATACCCCTGACGGTAATTAATTACCATTGAGGAACTTTTCGACCTTGGCACGTTTCTGGGATTTCATTATTGTTTTAAATGGAAAAGTGTGCATTTTAGCGATTCGGGTCGAGATTCCCATTAGGTGTTAACGAGGCCGGAAAGCCGGCCTTGTTTTTAGTGTCTTTTGCGGCATTTGCAACGCCATATATTTGGTGCGAAGTTTTCCAATCTTGGGAAAGCAGACGACCGGACGACAAGAGAAGATAGGGTCGAACGTGACACATTAACACGTAGAAGAGTGTCCCTTGCAGGTTTATTGCGAATCTTCGGCATCGAAGAGCAGGATCAATGGCCGTTTCGTGATCAAAATGGTTAAAAATTTAATACCGCTGCACTTGGACAAATTATCGACCGTCGACTACACAAATCTGAGTTATTATGAAGATTAGTAAGTTGGAGCGAGTTACCGAAGAAAATCAATTCATTTTCGCCACTCTAAACTCGAAGGTAAAGCACTTCAACTCCGATACGTAAAGCCAATCAATTCGCTTGGGATTTTCCAACTTTCCTAACGGTGCTCACTTCTATGGAAGTAGATAAAAAAGTGGGTCGCGACGGAATTGCTTTATCATAGATTAAAATTTATCGCACACAATAAGGGCGGCTTAAGAATATACCCTCTTCAAAGAATTTAAATTAGAAAAAAATTAAATACTTGCCTTTTTCAACGAAGGGCAGTAAATGAAGTCGTAAATCATACACATCCCCAGCACTGTGATTCCAGTTTCTTTGCTCAGCATCGCAGCTAACGCCAGAAGAATACACAAACCCAAGTACATCCATTGCTTCACTCTACTTTTCAAACAACACGCTTCATTCTTTTCTTTCAAATTCATTCGGAAGACGACGTTTTTATTACAAGCTTCGCTCACTCCTAACCTCTTTGGCCAATTACAACTCGTAACGTTTTTTTGCAGACTATAAACAAACTTGTGGTACTTCAAAGTTCTAAGTTGTTTCATATTGTCTTCTTTATTACCACAATATTTGTCATAACAACAAAACGAATCTCTATGTTTAGTATGAGTAACGTAGGCTAGGAACGATAATAGATAAAAATTGCACGCTGCCAAATCAGCTCGTCCCACAACTCCTGCTACCGCTTCCGTGTGTATAGGATGCGTGGCAAAAATCAGCCCAGTTATTGCGGGCCCAACTGAAGACTTTGATTTCGGAAGCACTTGTCTTGCCAATTTGACCAAAAGGGCCGTAGCAAGACAGTGTAAAAGAACGTTGACTAGATGGTATCCCCACGGTTGGAAACCTCCCAGAAGATAATTGAGGCGAAACGTTAAAACACACAGCGGACGGTAAGACCCGTGAGAGCCACTGTCGCTCAGAGGAGTCCCCCAAAAGTCGTCTTCTAAGAGGCGAGCCCATGGCGTCTTCGGCAGTAGGTCGGGGTTGCTCAGAATCGCCCGTCTGCAACAGAAAATTTTCGACATCTTTAACTGATTATCGATCGAATGTCGCTGGTTAACTAGTCCTAATTGAAACAACATTCGTTATAGCGACATTGTGACATGCAATGAAATATGGCCTATGACCACTAGTACATGCACGACATTAATGACAGGCTGTTGTTCGTATCGGTGTTACGTGCAGGTTGTGCATGTCGAAAACAATGTCCGAATGACCTCGGTGTCATCATGACCGGAATCGATTAAGCCAAGAAGCTACAAGTGACGAGGGTTCAAAAGAATTTTTTGTTTGTCTGTATCAAAAAAATGCTTTGTTTGCTTGTATCCAACTGACATGCTTAAATGACGTCGTTTAGATGCAAATTTTTCTAATTCTCGCAATTTATCTCTTGATTGCTTCTTCTGCCACTGATGGGTTTCCATTTACCACCTGCATATTTTAATCATGTGGCAAAGTATTGTTTGATCGTATTATTTGCTCGTAATAATCGCTTACAAAAATGATGTAGTAAGCGTAAATATTCGACCTCATGTAATTGACATATTGATCCTGGCTAGTTCTACTTTTAACTGCTGTGTATAAAAAATTGAAATGAAGTTGTTATAATGTGATCGTGTCAAAGGAACGTAATTTATAATTTATAGCCGTATCAAGCTTGTTAAATTGAACTGATTTTTTAGCACTCAATTTGTAACACTGCTTCCAGAAAATACCAAATCGATTGGTTTTAAGTTGAATATATCGTGGTCATAGTAATTGTGGTGGTGGAGTAAATGCATGGTAAAAGCTTTTCCATTGGGGAAAGCTTTAAGTTATTTGTGTAACAATTTCACTTTTGGGTCTACAGCAGATATCTAATTTAATTGCTTCTTCGGCATACGAACCGTTTACTAAATGGATTTTCTCCATCAAACGTACAAATAAAATGAAAGTTTTATGTAGACGCAATTAATTTAACGTGCACGTGATGTACATACTAATTCATCGAATAACGATTACCACCCACGCATTTTTCCGTTTCGAATAACACTAGCTTTGTCATACATTTTTTGTGTAACAAAATCCTGAAGCTAATTAAGTCGGAAGATAAATGATTCTGGAGGAGAAATTCGGGCGTTGAAGGAATAATCTGCACAGGAGTGCATAAATCATAATCGTTGAAATTTTTAGCGAAACAATTTGTTTCGAAAGTCGGATAATGACTGGGAAGCGGGCACATCAATCTGATTTTTCTTTTGCTCATTCCACGTGGTTAGTTTTATGCGAAGTGGTCCAAAGTTTCTCCGATAAATTTGCCGACGTCGAACAAACAATAATTAGAAAAACGATCTCTGGTTAAATTTAACTTGGTTGAGGAGTTTTAAAGGGCACAATTGACATTTCGCAAGTCGTTGGCACGGCCTCTATTCCATTTCTTTTTTTCTAGTTTAACTTTGAGTTGGAAATCAGATGCTCCGAGTGAATCGGGATTCAAAGGAGCCAATAGCACAAGCTTATTTTAAATTTCCCGTGTATAGACAGCCGCCGCCACACGTCACGGAATACAGCCGTCACTTCCACTTGTCCCATTGAATTCTGATTTCATCGCCGTGCAGTCTGTAGCATATTGTCGCTAAGAAGTTGGATTATATTTAGTGAGGAAATAAGGTAGTGGCGTTCGGGGAGACAGAGATTATCATTATACAAAGGGGCGGCCGTACTATCTGAGAAGCTCTCGGTTGTAGCGCGACGTCTCAAAGGCCGCTACTGCGGATGAAAAGGGGGTTCATAAAGGGGCGGCGGCAATAACACAGCGTGTATACACGCCCGTTGTCGGTCGCAAACGATGCCAACAGAATTTAATTGAACGGCTCCGTTTGAGAATCATAACACGTACCAAGTGCGTCTGTGTAGAACAGCCAACAGTCTGATTCCATAACTGATACAACACGGAAAAATTTGATCTCTATTCCTTTCGTTTTGCTTGAATATTAAAGATACAATAGCTAGGTATCCCGATATATAAAAATTCCGGGCTGCGTTTCCGTAGAGAAGCTCGAATGAAACATGAAGATTTCAAGACCGCAACGCGGACCATAAGCCGATCAATTGACCGTTCGGAGCGATTTTCCGATACCGGGTTCAGTTTACGAACGTGGTTGCCGGCAAATTTTCTTTTTGTTGGTGGAAAGCCATGGTCAAGCGTTTCCACAACTACGCTCAGATGAATTAAGTCTCTCCAAGGCATTTGCAACTTATTATTTTACCTATTTTAACGAGATAACTACCGGTTGTCATCGGCCTCGCAAAACTTAGCAGCAAAAAGTAGGAACACATAATTTCATTGTGAACTTAAACACCGTGACCCGAGATACTTTTGCTTGTTTTTGTAAAAACATTTTTTTATTTCTCATATTTAACCCCCTTGTCTTTGTGGATGTAATCTCAAAAAAATTTGAAACACAGGTTCCTTTATTTTTACATACAAATACCAATTTGCATAGACATACCTTCAAGAATGGCGGATTTTTGTATTTTACATTTGGAATTTTTAACAAATCTGAAAAATGCATTTTTTATTTTTAGCCAATGGCACAAAATACCCTATGAGGGTGGAATTTCTAAAAATCATAAAATACGTGTTTCTTCGTTTTATACCGAAAACCCAAATAGCAATTTTTATAAATATAACTTTGATACAAATATTATCACCCCATTTAACCTTATTAGGGGTTGCCTTTTCGAAAATCCTGTAAACGTGTGATTTTCATTTTTAACCGAAACCCCAAACACCAATTTTCATGGCTATAATTTTAAATATGACGGATTTTTGTTCAAATTTTAACACCTTTTTTAACCCCCTTAGAGAATGATTTTCTAAAAATCATTTTTTAGTGGATGTGGACGTTATAAAAGCTTCTACTGTAAAAATTTCAAGTTGCTCTCTCCAGCCGTTTAGGCTGTGCGTTGATATGTCAGTTACTCAGGGTAAGCAATTTTATATGTATAAATAGATTGCTTCAAAATTCATAAATCGTGACATCATCACAGAACCCTACAACAAACAAAAATCTGATAGACTTAACAATGGATTTGCATTTTTGTTTTTTCGTTAGATGTAATGAAATGTTGTGTTGTATTTACCAAAAAACTTTCAGTGAAAACATTTCATATTTCTAACAATGGGAAACAAAGAGGGTTATGGCGTTAACGCAGCTGTGAAAAAAACCGGTTTTTATTTTTCTATTTTTTAAGTTACCAATGACTTTTGATTTTCATCGGTACATTATAATATTTTGGTGGTTGAGAATGTGTGTACATTTATATTCATTGCATTCAATGTGGGATGAATACAGAGCATAAAGCGAAAGAGGAGGCGATTTACGTCAATGCGCTTCGTCTGAACTAAGCCTCGAGTTCAGTCGACGGAAATTAAGCTTTTACAATGTGTGTGTCTCTCGTGTGTGCTAAATTCACACGAGTGATTTCCAGCCATTTCTATTTTCCTTGAGCGGCAGTGTATAATAATACAGTTCAATTTTCCGGTATCTAGTAAAATCCTATTTGTTTTCTGTTTGGTACATTGTTATGCGGAGCATTCGAGAGGCATCCGCAATTAGTTGGAATTTCTCGTTGCTTTTAATGCATCAAAAATATAAAAGACCTACGAATTCCTTTCATGTAAAAGCAGGGCGGATAACATTGTGGGATTATTAAATTAGTAGCGAGAGTATGAATTAGGAATTTTATTTGTGGAGTTGTTCGTTCGTGTTTGTATCGAATTTATTTTTGTGAAAAATCAGCAAATAAAAGTTTTTGTCGATCGAGCGTCGTAAACAGAAAGGCGAAGAAAGCGTTTGTCGACGCCCTGCTGGCGAAGAAGGCGCCTACTCACCGGTCGTCGTAAACGAATCCGGCATCCAACGTGTTGTAGTAGAGGACGAAGGCGAGAAGACAGCAGAGAGAGCTAACATAATCCATGCTGGGGGTCAGCACATCGATGGGCGAAGATATCGTGACTTGTTGCGCCCAACTCAAAGCTGCGCTAATCTCGGCAAAGCGCTGAAATATGTTAGATCATTTACACCGTCCGTGCCAAGCTTGCACATTACCGGCAAAAAGGGTTAGGGCGACTTTTTGCCGGAGGAAAAAGCTCCGATCTTCGAGTACAGGGTTGCGTTCGCGGACGCCGTTCACGAAAGCGAATTCATTAAACGAGTCGGGTCCATTGCGTGCCGCCTCCAGAGCGTCACCTGTGGAGTTCACCTGGAGGAGCAAGACGGAACTGAGCGATTCGCGACCGCCACACCGCCGTTATATAGTCGACACGAGCATTGCGCGAATACTGATGATCGACCCTCTGTGTGGGACACCCAACACGCCCCGCACCAGCGCGCGCACTCACAACGCCGTACAGGTGGCACCGGAGTCACCGGAGTCACACCGCCAACAACGAACCCCATCCAAAGCCAACTCTTCGCTGCTGGAGCGCCACATCCACTTCACACTTTTCACACTAATCACCCGCCTTCACAAATATTAGCCACCTCAGACAACAATTTGTAACTCTTTCTTGGAATTGGGCCTTGCTCAAAAATTTTACGAAACTACCTCCAGTCAACGACCAAGATGCAGAATGCATGCTTAGAAACACAATTTGTTACTTGAGATCCCTATTTGGACTAATTATGGGGTGAACACAGTCTTCAAACCGAGCAAGTGCCGTTTCAACAAGGTACATGTTAACATAAACACAATTAAAGCTCATCAAATCTTCCAATAGATGATGTTATTAGTTTCTTGTATTTCAAATACTTTTTAAAATATTTGAGAGAGAAAATTGCATTTTTTAAAACCATTACTTATTTTTCTAAAACCGGCGCATCCACCATTTTTGTTTACACTTTAGTTACTTTGGGGTTGTTTAAAGCATCGCCTCAATTGAAACAGTGGTTCCTTAGTTTCGAGTTGAAGGTAGTCGGTACCTAAATTCACTTTCTTAAGATTTTTTTAAAATTTTAACAGTTTATTGTTCAAAGAATTCCGCATCGAATGGTTCAAAAATGAAAATGATCGACCGTCCAGTTTCGGAGATATACATTTTCACAAAATTCAGTTTTTGACTTTCTTTTACACTGCGGCATATGGAGGATCGGATTTTTTTTACGTTTTTTGGTACAACTAACAAACCCATCTTAAGATTTTTATAAATACTAAATCAACATTAAGCAACATCTTATAAGTATTTTAAATCTGAAATAACTTGTGGTTACCGTCCAAATTTTGGAGTTATTAATTAATAAAAAATGAAAAAATTGTCTCTCTGGGGCCAGTGTAATGGATATATCAAAATCAAATTGGCGACACAGTGCATCTGTAAAACCGCTAAAAATGAATTTTGGAACTAAAATGCATATTCCGACATAGAATTTTTGACTTTAGGTCTAGTTGGTAGGAAAACATATTAAAAGTCGCTGTTCCTACGAGGTGAGCCTGACACAGGGGCCACCAAGAAGTTGTTAGTGTATGGTTTTTTGTTTATATTTCGAAAAAGGGACGTGTTTACAATAAAACCGTTATTGCTTTTATTCGTTTATCCAGGGTTTTTGCCTAATAATTCTTCCTTTGTAATGTAATTATTTGACACATTTGACATTTTAAATCGAAACTCGGACAGTGTTGTCACATTTTACAAATGGTACGTAATTGGCTAGCACAGTACATTCACAGCAGAAATTTTCTGTTTTAATTAATTAATGGGCTGTCAATAATGACAATTTTTAAACGCAAGAACAACGAAACACGAATTAACTAAATCAATAAGGAAAAACGTAACTAATAAAAGCTTGACAGGAAGGATACAACGAAGCAAGGTATGCAAGGGATGTTTCGAAGTTTTGAAAAACAATGTACTGTCAAAAGCAGGATGTGTCAAATATTTTGCACAAACTGCAGCGCCAACAGCGATGTTTTAAACATAATACATATCGTACAGGTTTTGTAAAAAAATTAATGCCTAACACCTTCTTTTCTGTACAATTTTGCTGTAAACTTCAGATTTGAACATCACGAAACAAAATATGTTTTTAAAATACGATTTTTGCCAAAAATATTTCTGATATAACGATTTGAGATACATCAAAACTAAAAATACAATTTTGTAGAATATGTTGGCAGCTTTAATTTAGTTTTTGTGTTTCCATAACCGAAAGTGTCAATTTTGGATTGACGTAATGAATGAAAAATGATCTATTAGCTGTTTCAAAACTATAAAAACGCCAATGTCGCATTTTCTCTCAAAATTAGCTGTTAAAAAATATTCATGCCATTCAAAAAAATAATAGCTAGTGTAATTTATACTTTCAATGAGAGATCTAATCGTTAATAACTATTTTACAATTTTATCAATCTTATTTAAAAAAATAATTCGGTTTGAAACAGCTAATAGATCCTGCAAAATCTGAAATAGAAGTAACAAATAAACTAATTTTGCAAAACTGTACTTTATCTAAAGCAAACTATATTTTCGATATAATATTTTAAAATATTTGGAGCCGGTTTACAGAATATTTTAATTGCAATCAAATTTTAATTCGAGATTAACTTGACATTTCTCAATGCATTTTAAATGACAACTTAATTGAATTAGTTTAATTCTGAATTAAATCTTAATTTCGCTTTCTGTAAACCGCTCCTCAGTCTTAGTTATTTATAAAAAAATGTATTTAAAATTGAATTTTTAGGAAATTTGTTTGGTCTCTTGTCATCACAAATTCACAAAATTAACTATTAAATTACCTATAACAATGAGAATTGGTATCTAGGCCCTATTCCACTAACGACTTTGCAACTTAGCACTTTGCAAACACCTTTTCGTTCCACTAACAACAGTATGTTTTGCACACTTTGTAAGTATACTTTGAAAAAATACTTGGCTTAATAAAAATTTGCAAAAACGATTGAAAAAATTAGTGGAACACATTAACATTAGAGTTTGCAATTTATACAAAGTGCAAAGTTGCAAAAAACGTTGGTGGAACGGGGGCCCTGGTCTTTCGGTTAAAAATGAAGAAACATATGTGTTTCAGAATTCTTGGAAAGGGGTTAAATAGAGAATGAAAGTTTGTTTGTAATTATAAAAACCAGTAAAAATAACTCGGGTTCGTATTGGGTCACGGTTTTAATGAAATTCACAATAAAATTACGTGTCTCTACTTTTTGTTGCTAAGTTTTGCAGACAACTCTAGTTTTTCTAATGAAATCAGTATTAAACTTAACTCTAAGCTTCTACTCAAACGTATGGTCCTTCGAGCCGGATGAACCACGTAAAATAATTGAAAGTTTTTATTGGTTTTTGTAAACGTCAAATTTATCGTGTTTAAAATTGAATTTTGTTTCTTGTTAAATCATTTTTTGCCAATAATTTTTCTACCGTAATGACTACAGAAACGGTATTTATTTCGTTCATGTGGGAAAAGTTATAGTAGTTTGACACGTCTGAGGCTAAATATATGGTTGTGTTTTATCGTCCGTCTCCTCGATTTTTCCAAAGTGGGATCGAGCTAATGAAAATAAACGCGATACCGGATATAAATGGTCGCAAACAGCGTTGGAAAGTGTGGAAATGATGAAAGTTGGAGTAAAAATTAGAATTTCCTTCGCCGAGGGGAAGACAGCGGTCGTGGGGAAAAAGCGCAATCCTGCAAAGTTGCAAGTTGTAAATTCAGTGTAACCCTTCCTCAGGGCATAGTAATATAGCAAAGGCGCGATAGGCGGCGGTGAAACGTCGAGTAATGAGTATGAATACGTCACGTCAGAACTCGAACTCGTAGCAGTAAATAGCGGAGCCCCAAGTTACAGCCACCGAGTTGCTCAGGTCGCCGGAATGAGAAAATATATTACAGCTACAGATTGCTGACTAAATTACATCGCATCACCTTGGTCGCTTTTCGGCCAAAAGACACATTCGCCAGATTAACAGCCGGATGCTTGATTGGATGACACCTGCACGAGATTCTTCCACTTTTATCGATTCACACTGATCAGATTCCATGCCTCGTATATTCTCCACTATATTTCCTAGGGTGTTGTAACAATACGTTAACTTCCCCCTTTAATATCATCTAAGACGACTTTAGGGGACAATGAACGGCTCCAAATATATCCCGAGTAATTATATTGTTACATTTCTTAAGATACGCTATCTATCTTTATTAAATTGGTGTCGGAGGACGTCATTATTTATCTAGTTGTAACAACCCTAAATTAAGCTTCAAGCTTTAATCTACCTAATTTTGTTACTCCAATTAGATTTATATTTCTTTTTTCGGCACCTTGATTGCTCGAAATGGTCGAATAAAGCAAACGAATTAAAATGCATGAAATCTCCTCGTTTTTTAATAACCCCAATCGCATTGGAAAAATGGCGGCACGTCTGTGTCATAAACCCCCATTTCCATAAAGCGAAACGTGTGACGTCACACAATCATTGTTGATACCGTTGCTCACATAGCACTCGGTCGAATTTGAATTATTTGCCTTTAATCAGCAATTACGATGATAATTGATAGGTAATCCCGCTGGAAACACTTGAGCGGCTAATGAAAATTACCCCGAAACACCCTCCCTCTCTCATAAATGTAGATTGAAATAGTGGGACGATGATTCACCGAACAGGTGAGCACATGCTACCCCTCACTGGATCACATTACTTCCCTATTGGGTAGTCACCCTTTTAATTATAGACTGCTGAGTCCCCTAGCAAAAATCGCGTAAATTTGTTCTTGGGGTCTTGAAAGGAAAAATCGATACGACAGCTGGAGAAAATAGGTGCAATTGTTCTGTTTAAAATAATAGTTAACATCTGGATCCTGATATTTTTCACAAAGTGCTTCTCATGACATCGGGATGCTTTAATTATCTCCAATCAAACTAATTATCTCTCATTGTTCTTAATTGGAGTATATTGTGGTCGGAGCTCTGTATAGAAACTAACGCTAACGTACCAACAGGGGACAAACAGAGACGACCTCGTCATGTGCCGTACGTAATTAATTTATGCTTAATGAATACCGAAAAAGAAATTAAATTTTATGTCGGGGAAATAGCAGCAACTTTATTTATGTATCTATTAAGAGACAAAGAGATTTATTTCATTAATGCGTTTATTACGATCGTTCTAACGGAAACTGTGTAATTGGGAAGAAACGTTGGACGAAGTTTTTAATTGTTTGGGTCTTTGCCGCAGAATACAACTTGAACGTTTCTCTCAGTCATGACGAGATAATTAATTTTTGTTGTTGCGACACAACAAAACTATGTCATTGAAGAATCCTTTGAAAATTCGTTCTCCCTTTTGAGGATGGAAGGAAGGTTTCCAGCTCAGGGCGTGAAACAAACCAAGAATAAAAAATATAGTTTTTTCCTGTCGGACGACTATTTTATAAGCTTCGGGCACGAACGAATTACATGAAATATTAACAAATGCATGTAAAACGCCAGTTAATATTGTATGAATAGGAGTCGTAGATGTGTACTTATTAGGGTGCCCGCTATTGTTGAGGTATTATTTATTACGTCCGGGCCCGTATGGCCTCTAGTCAGTTGGCCGTCGACAATTACACATGAAGATGTTATCGCCTGTAAGTGGAAGTATTGTTTATTCAAGTTTGTGCATAAGTCGTGCTCTACATGCACTCGATCGTCAATTACCTCCAGTGAAATTTATCTCGCAAACACGAAGGTTTTGTTGGGTCAAAGTGGGCTCTTCGAGCGTCAAAAACCCGGTGCCGTGTTGACGATGTGAAGAGCCGTAACTGTGTAGAGTGCGAACGCATGCCTCCGGCAGAAGGAGCCTTTGTTTTACGACGCAGTCCACTCACAGCCCTCCTATTGCACTCTACTTGAGTCATAACCACCCGGGGAATGATTACAGAGATTTTTACTGCCCCCCGGTCGGATTTTGAGCAGTACTTTTCTTTCGATGCCATTTTACACGTGGTTTTATGTCGATGCCGTTCCGACCGGAGTAAAAGCATCAGGAAAAACAAGGGCGTATGTGTTTCAGGGGCAATTAGCGGAAAGTAATACGCCATCATCGTAAAACCTAACGAAATGGCATTATTATTACAAAGTGCATCAGACGGCGGCGTGATTTTAATCCAGAGTAATGGTGGGGAATTATACGAAAAAAAGTATTTGTGGTCGTTTGTTGTAATTCATACGTTTTAAACATTACTGCGTTTTATTGTCATCGGAATTGCGGTGTCTAACGACCTCTGTCACGAACTAACGCTAGTTTTAATTAAATTTTGACGATTTCACCGCTTATCAGATCGGTATCAGCAATCGCGGCTTATTACTTTACGAGACGCCTGTGTAATTTATGTTCATATACACAAATGTATCGCAACAGGGATAGGCATTTTATGTCGACAAAGAAAGGGTGCGTATCTCGAACCGAATCGGTTTTTAGGAGCTTAAAATCATTAGAGAACGTATGAATATTTGTACGGTGTTCGTCCGGTCATTTATCATCTCTCGCAGAGGTATATCAAACATCGCGCAGCAAAATAAACCAAAGGGCATTATCAGTAAGCCACAGGCGACGCAGTTGCGATCTACACATATATCAAGAGACGTCAATTGTTTCGTTGCATTTTAGGGTCCGAACTCCCCGCAGAATTCAGTATGTTACTTCACCTCATAATGAACCCTCTCCCATATAAAATATTACTAGAGCATAACATTACGACACTACCAGGGGCGAAACATCCTTACTAACATGACGAACTTAATTAACTCGTTTTCTCTCTCCTTTCAAACAAAAACGTATCAAGCTATGAAATTACTTATTTTCATAGTAAACTCCCGAGTGCCGCGGTTCTCCCTCTGGAGAAAATTTTATAATGTGTTATACAACAGCAGGAGCAGACTATTTCCACTTCCGGAATTAAACAGTTTGTGTTTACAGTTGCCTAGGCGACTTGTAATTAAAAATATTTCATACACCTGAATTTTTTCAGTATCTGTTAATTAGTCCCGAGATGGGAGAACAAGAATTTTACATTACTGCAGTTATATCGCAGGAAAATGAACATTTTCTTGTTTAAAAAAACGTCGATATTAATTCGTGACAAAGCTAGCTAGACTAGTAGTAATGAGACTCTGCTTTGAAATTTTAAGCTCGAGCGCTCTTCAGATAATATGGAAATCCATGCAACGCTGTGTTGTTCTCACTTCAGCTAACTCTTGATTAACGAAACGAAGCATTGTCTAACAGATTAAGTTACGCTACGATTTCCTTAATTAATAACTAATCAAAATAGAAAAGCTTCCACGTCGAGAATTTTAAACGAGGGCATTTTTAAGCCGCCCTAATCGCTTTTTATTACCATATTTATTCTAAAGCGGTTTTTTCTGAGGCATTGAAGGAAACTCAAAGATTAATAATGAGGTGCAACTTGCTGATGCTGATCTTCGTTATTTGCCCGATCGGCGAATACAATCGAAGCATGAAATTTGTAATTAGTGTAGAGTTTGTTTGTGTTGACGTGATGTAAGCTCAACGACCGAACATTACAAAACAAATACACAACCTATATGGAAATGATTATAATCAGAGGATTATTATACCAACGCCCTTGTCGTAAATTAAGAAATAAATAAAATTAACGACTACGGGGTCATTATTTTATTGCACGATAAATAATTGACGAGTGAAGCGGTCGATTGCAGCGGTCGAAAGGCGAGCCATTCATTAGCCGAATGAATTCCACTTAATATTATTATTATTATCATTTGGGCTTCTTGCCTGCCATAACCGGCTATGAATTCGAAAGCAATCGATGAAAGCAGTAAAGATTTATATTTAATTTAAAGCCGGCAAGCTTTCGCAGTAAAATAACAATTACAAAGGCATTTCCCGAACTCACTGCCATCGAAATTAAAACGGATTCTATTTATTTTATCGACGTAATAAAAAATGATGCGTCATAAAATGCGCGTTGTTACAATCTTGACGGTTTCTTTAATAAACGCGAAACCGCATCGATGGTTGGAAAGCACCGGATTTGAAAACAGGTGAACTTGGATAATATGAGGTGTAGGGATTGTAAAAAATCGATCTCGTGTGTATTGTTGTCGAGTTATCAGTACATTGGTGTTATTTTTGGTCGTCGAAGGATTCTTTCGTCGGCGTTGTTGCCAAACGGTAAGCCGCTTATCTCTGGTGGCACAGACAAGTGCACCGTTGGTTGCCCGGACCAAATCCGACATTGGCAGGGATTATTAGCCGCCTTCTCTTGTTACCGTAATCTGAGAACAATCATCTCTCCCATCTTCGGCTATTAGTCTTTATATGGGGCGTTTCGACATGCGTATAGTGATTAGTAATATTTAATTAAAGTGGGTGGTTGGTTGCATGTGGGTGTAGTCCTTGTGATCTTTGCGGTGGGGTGAGTGTGTTGTCTGGTGAGCCAGGAGGCAGGATATTAAACAGACAAAGACACACGGACCGGCCCATTATGCATGCTACCCGACGTTATTATGTACTTAAGAGGCGATAAGGATAATTAGTTTTGTGTGCAGTCTTGGAGGATATCGAGCAAATTCCTATTAAGCGTCTTAGATAGGCGCGTTAAAATTAACAATTTCACAGCGTATTAATGTCGATGCAGGGAAAATGGGATTGCATAACGTGGAAGTTCCATTGTGTCTCGGCCATTATCAGTCTCACGGCCGACTAGCTGCTTACAATACATGCAACCGCCGCAAAGTTGCGACACTTTCAACTGGGGAAATTAACGAAGGATCGATTCGAATCCTGGCCCGTATTATAAGCGGCGATATTGGCCGGAGCGATGTGGGCAAATAAAAAGTCAAACAATCGGAGCGGACTCGATTGCCAACAAATCAAATCACCGAGTGGAAGCACGAGATTGAAAACGTACCTTTGTCTGTGATTTTCAATATGGGACGCTCTTAAGTCGATTGCGATGGTCGCTTACGATCCATTGTGCCTTCGCGATCTAATATTTCACGCAGCTTCGCCTCCCGGAACTCCATCAGACCGCCAGATTGAAAGAAATTATCTCTTTCCGCGGATTGAACACTCGAGTGTGTACGCAAATTCGGGGGGCTTTCAACCGAAGCCGCACCATTGTTCAAGAACTCGTTAAGGCCCCGAGCAATAAATCGCAGGCCGAATGCTGAATTTACAAACGGGACACACCTGTGACGGAAACTAACGGCCGGACCGACCGCCTTCTTCCCTGCAGACAACCTCTTGTCATCCGACAAACCGGAACCTCACAACGACTCCAACACCTTCCCTGCTTATCAAATTTAATTAAACCACCCCACAATGCCTTCAAACTACGTGTACCCAACCCCCAAAATACCACAACAAATTAGTTAATTACGAAATAAATAAAAATGCCGCACATCAAAATTAGTGGATGCGCCGGGTTAGGCAAAATATTGGTTTATTTAGTAAAGAAAAAAAGAGATGTATGAGTAAAACGTTGCTGGTTTGAGGGTAAAGCCGGCACGTCATTAGAATATTGAACAATGCACATGGTAGAAGATTTGTAAGCAGGAAGTGTGGTGGTACGTGCAATGGGGAGTACTTGTGTCGAGAAGTCAGCAGTAAACTGTCGGACTGACGTCCTTTATGCTGCCAGCGAACAATATACGCTATTGTGGTCGGAACTCTGATTATCTGTCATTCTAAAATTAATATCAGCTACAACTCGCTTCAACTGCGAGGATAACTGCTGTCCTGTAAATCCGTCCGGTCGACATAACGAATGCTGGGGGAATATGCTCGTGATTGCACATAAAACTATCCGGTCATCTCTCTATTTCATATGTGTGTTAATGCCATTCTTAATTTATGAGCGTTTGGTTGGGCCGTAAATTAAGCGTGTCGTTACGTTCAATACGAATCATTTAAGAAAGATGAATTTTTTGTGAACGTTGAAATATGGGTTAACAAGCCGCTTCGGATTTATGTGAAAATTGTGGGGATAGTGCGAGGGTAAATGCATAGCGATACATTTTTTAAGACGTTCCCGTGCGAATTTATGACGGTGTCGACAAATGGAATTTCCAAATATATCGAATGAAGTTAGGTAGAGTCGCACGTCTGCGGTCGGTAAATAATAGAGGGCAAGTTGTGATTTATGCGGCTGCGAATCGAGCTTTATAGTGAGATAACGAAAACAAATTTAAAAACATCGTCCCTATTAGATTTTATCGCGTTCCGGCGTTATGTCGGATTTCCACAAACACACAAACTTGAGAGTGAAATATTTAAAAGATCTGATAAATAAAACTCATCAAATAGATTCAAATCAACATTAAAACTCGCTCGGCGGAGACTTTGCCAAATCTGAAATGAAATCTCGCGATATGAGATGGGCGAACATCCAAACAATATGTCCTCTTATCAGTTGTTGTTAACAAGTTTTCTGGTCCGTAATGGGCCAACTTCCTATCGACCAATTCCATCCGAAATGACGACCGCCCTGCTGCACTTGTCAAGCTTTTTGTTTTATCAGTAAACGGTTCGAGAACATCCGCGGCGTCTTATCTCGGATTGGCAAGAATCTAAATATGTTTGTTTGCGGCGAAAATTTTTAACATTACAGGTACTGCGGTTATTCTTTGTGAATCTGATTAAACGTCAGCAAAACGAATAACCAATACGTCGACATCTGATCAAACTCGAACCGGAATAATACAATCGAAAGCCAATTTGGCTCGCCTTCAAATAAATTCGCGGAATTTCTTTACGGATTTATAACGCCAAATCCATCATTGTAACGTGAATTAGAAGGAAACACGACGACAAATTAAACAACGACAAATTTATCGATTATTGATTTATAAATTAAACGGTCTATTCTAAAAACTCCTACCGGTTAATAAGCAGTTTATGATCGAGTTTGCACATTCATCATTAATTATGAAATATTCTTTGATACACTAATTCGTAAATAATTGTTATGACAATAACGGAGAACTAAATATATTTCTGTTTTAATTGCATGAAAACGCTCGTTTAAATGTCCACCGATACTATACATAATGGCTGGGGTATATATCGTTTATTATAATCGAGTTTCATGTTCGTTTATGACGACAGTAAACAATAATTTATCATACTAAAACAGTCATTTTAAAAAATATCTTTCAAACGTTTAAATCATACAAGCTGACACCGTTGTGCCTTATTTAATCCTCGCAAAATCGGTTGTATATCGTGTGTAGGACATCCAGTTGAAAAGCACAAATCCTTTTGAATTTCTGAATACCGTCAAAGCTGAAACGCTCTCGGATAATAATAATCACACCATACACACACGTTCCTGTGGTCAGTTTTTGGAATAGAAATCTGCGCAACAATTTAAATTTATACAAATTAGTTCCATTAACGGCTGGCCGAGTTATTATAAATTATAAATTCCAATCATTTCGTAATAATAACCGGTATTAAATTAATGTCGAATTAGAGAACTACAATAACGCGTAATCCCAAGCCGGATCTGTTAATGCGGAGAGGACGTGAATTATAAACAACGATCTGGTGTGCGCAGGTTATGACATAACTCTGTATTAATATTATTGTCGTGTTGAGCTCATCGAAACACCAGTTACGTCCAAAAATATGGCCAGTAAACTAATTTCCTTCCATCGGGAAAAAATCGGCGGATTAGGCCGACCTGTCGATAAAAGCAATCGACAAATATTTACGCTTCAACTATTGCCGAGCTTAAATTTTCGCGAAAATCGATCGCCAACCGAGAATTATTTCCAAAATAAAACGCTCTGAACATTACAATGCTCGCTTCCAATTAGAGTTACTTTCTTGTTATTGGGTCCCCTTGTATATCCTCATTGTCGGATGCGAACAAAAGGTATTCTCTGTCGTAGCTAAACAACAGTACGTGTTTAAAAACAGCCCTGCTGTTAATCAGTAAATCCCCAAACATGGCCAAATGTAACCCTTCCGAATGGCATAGCAACTCCCACAACACAGGTCGCGGTGTAAATTAGTGGTGTAGCCGTGACGAGTGCGTCCCATGCGACATCTACTGCCACCGAGCCGCACTAAATAACATTTCTGATTTGGCGGCTAGCCGGCCCCTTTGTGGCCGCATGTCTCGAAAAAAGGAAACGCACCTGAAATATCATTTTCGAAATCGGATTATGACGCAGTTGCCGATTTTTTCGTGTCGCTTGTAATAAATCCATCTCGAAAAATAACGATAATGAACATCCATTGTTACGAAGACACGAAACAACATGCATCGGTAATGAATTATCGTCACGTCACCCCATTATGCGGACTTTGACACCCCCGAAGATCCAAACAAGAATTTTGAACATAACTTAAAAAAAAATCAGTAATCAATACATACTCGTACAGTCTGGGTTTTAGATTTTTTCTTTTTCATATTCTTTTAAGGCAAGTCAGTTTTCCAGATGTATTCAAAACAACTTAAACTATACACCTAAACATTGGCCTTTTCTTAACTTTTTGTGAACTAAAATCCGGATTTTGGTGATCAATAGAAACCGGATCTTAGAACTGCCTAACGCGAAATTTTTAAGGGCTTTTCTTGAAACTCTTGAAACCGGATCTTAGAACTGCCTAACGCGAAATTTTTAAGGGCTTTTCTTGAAACTCGGAATAAAATTGTTTCCTTAAAAATGTAAATACATATTAAATTGACTTGTATCCTAAATATGATTTAAACATTCTAAAGTTGTTTTTAACCTTCCTAATTCAAAATAGGATATTTTTAATTATTTTTTATTAAACTTTATTTTAAAAACAATACATCTGATTTTATAATTTAATAGTTTTTTAGTTTTACATCTAAAGATTTTTTGTTTTTTAGATTTTCAGTCCTTCAATCTTTCTTTTAATGTTTTAATCACACAGTTTTTAAGTTTCTCAGTATTCCAGCTTAATTTCCCTATATTTCATATTCATTTTCTAAATTTTTCAGTTTTTCGTGGTTTCACTTTATTATAATTTCAGTTTTCCAATCTCTTAATGTTCTTACTTTGCATTTCTGTAGTGTTTTAATTTATTACTCACTTACATCTACAGAACTTTAATCTCACTATTTTTTTAGTTTTTTTGTGTTTCAGTTTTTAAGCTTTTCAGTCTAGACTGGTTTTTTATTTAGAATGTAACGTTTCAAATTATTACAATATTACAACACTCATAGAACTGTTTTGTCCAGTTCTGGGGTCTTTTTAGCAGCTTTAATTCTTTAGAATTTAAATCTATTTTTTAATATTTTTGTGTTTCAGCTTTTTAGTTTCTCATCGTTAAAGTTAGGTATTTTGTTAGTTTTTATACTTTTAATTTTTCTACTACTCGTTGTATGTTGTAGTATATTAAAAAACAAGTTTAATAAGGGTTGATTTGGCGCACGAATCCTATGTTAGGCGAGTTTTCTATAGGATGAGTGCGCCAAAACCCATATAATACGAGTATTTTATGCTATTTTTTATACTTTGCGCCCCTTTTTTTTATTTAATTTTTTTTTGTCGTCTAGGGAATTTTGTGTCAGTTGGTAACGGTAATAAATAATAAATAATAAATAAAGAAGAAATGATGATTAAATCGATCGTACGTGTATTCCACGCATTATCGATGAAACTCTTGAAAACTAAATATCCTTAAATTCATTAAAGTACACTGTGCTTTAATGAGCCATAAACGACTCCTACTGATAGACGTTAATAAACGTATTATAAACGCAAAGTATAAAAAATTATTTTTAAGGTTGCACTGCCTTTTAGTTCTGAAGATTCACGAGCCATTACAACAGCACAGCAATATTTTAGTTAAGTCATTTTGGAAAATGACGTTTTCGCACTTTAAAATTTTAGTTAATCTTAATAGCATAACAATATTAAAGATAGTAGGTCTGTCACTTGTTGAACATATTAAACTCGTGAATAAAGTGTAAATTTTTGTAAAAAGTACTCCAGGAGTTGTGGACAAATTAGTTAGTGAGAAACTACAGGGTGCTCAAAAAATGGCGCACCAAGTCAGTGGTACGTTGTTGAGAAGCATTTGTAGATTACGGGAAAAATCTTGAAAAAATTCCTAAAATCATATTTTAAAAAATCTGGAACTACAAACTTATTTTGTTAACTTCTTCAGTTTTCATTATTTCTTAATGTTTTTATGTTTCCCACTAAGTAATCGTTCCCTAACACAATGATGAATAATTATTTTTAAATTTACTAACAGACTTTAGCAGTTTTTTGATTTAAAAAAAAATTAAATTCATTAAAAAAATCACAATTTGTAAATGTGCCAACACTGGGAATTATTTTATTATTTATATTATATTATATTTATTTCTATATTGTTAATCAAATTCTATTGCGATCACGATTGTTATACAACGTTGCCACATATCATTTATTTGCAATTCGTTATTTATCAATAACTTTAATACAAAGAATTTTTTTACTATTTTTACCTTTATGTGTAAGCATTTCTCTACCACATACCTACCGTTGAGTTGGTGCGCCACTTTTTGAGCACCCGGTATACAAAATAAATCTGGATATAAAAATTTACTAAAAATAATAATAATAATTGAATGAAAAAATATTGGTAATGTAGAGATGTCTGATTTTAGCACTAGTACTAGAGAGTTCATTTTCTAGTTATTTCAACCTAAAAATGAACTGAAAAATGTTTACAGAAAAATGAACTAATTTTACAACAGCAAATTTAGGACAATATTTAAGTTGAACAATTAATTAACTTCTTTATAACTTTTTCTTTGTGCAGTAAAGAATTTTAAGTTTTTTATAAAACGTATTTCGATTTGTATGTTTTTGTAATGGAATTTATTGCCTTAAAAATTATATTTTTATTTTTCCTGCAGTTAGGAATTAATAAAAAATGTATCCTAAATTACTAGATTTTAATACCCAATGTCTGTTTTTTTACAATTTTTTTGATACCTAAATAAAGTTTTTAACTTCCTAAAAATCGGGTCTCTAGTGATCAATTTGAGGCAGATGAATATGCGTGGATTGTTGCAAAATCCAAAATAGACTCTAGGGAAAGAAAATATTTACACGAACAAAAATTTTGCGTATTCGAAAATTATTTTAACGTAAATAGGATATGTTTATTTTTCATTATTCTTTTGCGAGTATCGCCCTCAGTTGTTTTCGTGTTGGATCCAACACGAGAGCTGCTGTTTTTCTACAGCGTGTTGGTTTTTAATTATTTAGTTACCTGATGTATAGGAAATATCCAAGTTCCTATATTTTATTTCATTCATTTTAATCTGAACGTTTACATAAATGAAATTTAATTCGTTGTAGATTAAATTTGAATAACGCTATAAATAATTTTGTTTTAATTATTGTCTGTGGCACTAAAGGGCTTTTGGTTAATCTAAAATTTATTGGTACTTTTCAGCGATGATGCATCGGATATGCTTTCTATATGGGGTAGAGGCGTATTAAAATTCGGTTAATTGTAAAGCTTAGATTGTATTTTTTGCGCATCAATCAACAGCGACGTTCATTTGCAGTGCATACAAGGTCGAAAATCCTTTTTGCTCCATCAGTAACACGCATTCGTAATTTGCGGCGTCCAAAAAGCTCGCAACATTCAATGCACACAGCGTCCGTGTTTTTGTCGTCGATCTGTTAACAATGCTAGTTTAAAACGTTCCCTGCTTACAAAATATGGCGTACTAACGATCACACCGCCGCTATTAATATTTACATAGAGTATCGCAGGACTGTTTCGTGTGTCGGGAACATCAATGTGCAATTATTCAAGGGAGGGGTGCCTCGGGAAAGCGGGCTTTTGGCCTCCGGACACTTCATTGCATGCTCCATCACAGAGAGTCCGCCGACGCGTTTATTAATGCACGCCTGCAGCTAAACACTTGCAGATTTCGGACATGTTATTACGTCCAATTAATGTCGGCCTTGTGCATAAGACAAAGCCTTGTTCGATCAAAATTCGGTTTAGATCGGGAGTAACACGATTCATTAGGGGGGAAACCAGCAACTGACGCTTGTTTATTGTGGTTGGATAATTATGGCACGGCTCTGTGCTCGTATCAAATGACATAAAACAATCTGATGCAAATATGAGACGAGATAAATCTGTTGTTGGCGACGTTTTCTCGTTTTCCCTACAGTCAAATCTCCTTCTTTAGTCTCGTTATCCTAAGGATTCGGACATTTCTTTATGGTTGACCTCTACTCGCCTTTTCTTTTAAATCTCCAACATTTATATCCCTTTTAGACTATTATCGCCTATTTCCTTCGAGTCCGGGAAAGACGCTGCAAATATCTCAGCTCTTAAATGGCCATTGTCTTAAATAACAAACAAAATTTTAATTCTTTCCCTGCTGATTGCACCAACTTTTTTAAAACAAGCAGATATCGTTTCCACGATATTTGATACTTCCTTTGAATGTTCGTCGCCAAATATATTCCACGAAAAATATATTCTTCCCTGAGCTTTTAGAGCATATATCGAGTTACCCGCCACTGAAGCAAGAATAATGTGTTACTTACGGTATAGATTTCGTTTCCTGCAATTTTTCCTAAGCGAAAATAAAGTATCGATATCTGCGAATATTTATTGAATGAAATCGAGTTTTTGGTCAATTTAAATCAAGTTGGTGCAAAGACGTGTTTGTGGCAATTTGCGTAAAGCCGAGCGAAGATTGTGAATAAAGTCAATTAAGTCTGGAGGTTTGTCTTGGAGCATGTGGCATATAAACAAGTCGAGTCATAGCTGAAAGGCCGGAAAATGGATTAGGAGAGGCAAAGGTGGTTACGTGATTCTGGGCGATGCCGAGGTGGCGTTCAAGTAAGCAGTTTGTAATACAAATAGCGGAGTAAGCTATAAGCCCGCAGGTGATACAGAACTTTATACAAACAGCGGACTTAGTATTTGAGCAAGCCGCACATAAATATGGGTTAGGGGTGCAAACCTTTTAAACTAGAACCGTTCCCTAAAACTATTACGGCAAGCTGCGAAATTGCAAACAGTAAATGAAGAGATTTTTCAACGGGTAATTGGGGGAATGGTAAGGAACGGAATCCCAAATAAATTGATCTGGGACGTTGCAATAAATTACAACACAATGGCCGCGCTATACACAACTACATTCCGCACATTTCTACCGAAACTATATCGGAGAAAAATTCCAACCTGGGACTCAATTATATTTTACACTCGATGTATAAAGTGCAAAAGTCTTTTCTCGTTTTCTTTTTAGCGAAAATATTATCAAAGAAGAGTACAGAACAAAGAGACGTAAATATTTTTTGTTTGTTCTGTTTGCCAACCTTTGAACTTTATTTTATCAGAAACGAGAAGAAAATCTCTAGTCGTTTAGCAACTAATTACGATTTTGCGAAGCATTTTTTGCGCACACGCCAATCAAGTTGAATTATTTCAACGACGTCCACAAGAACACGATAATTTAATAAACCATTGTGTCTTGACGAAAATTCGGTTCGTGCCTAATTAAAACGTCATTTCACAATCGTTGGACAGAAATAAAGGACCCGACACGACGAACGCGTGTGGATTCTTTAATTATCCTTTAGGACTATAGCTTTGTCGTGAATATAAAGGCGGCTTTTTGCCAACTAGTGACGATGAAAAACAGTTAATGACCGAATCGGTCTTTACAATTTCTTGTGCATGGCACGAACCCTCGAGTTTGGTTATTTAAAACCTTTTTTGCTATTAGAACGTTCCGGAATTTGCTAGCACAATAAACGCGCTATTTACTCTTAATACAATCTACAATGGAGTGCTTATTCTTCTCCGTGGATTATTACCGGATTTGCAGCCTCTGGGCATTTAATTAATTTTACCGGAAATGGACAAAGATGGTTTCATTGCTGAAAAATTGATTCAGCCACTCTGAGTGACGATTCCAGATGTCTTCCGGTGTGCCACTGCGGTTATCTCACATTCTCTGCACAACGCAGCGCTCCGGTTCAATTTCCGGCGACTACATTTGCTTGGAGACCACGAATTCGTGCGACATTTTTCCCGCTTAAGCGGAACATTTTTAATAATTCAGTTCAATTAAATGTTTTTTTGCCGGAATTACATCCCCTGTTCCTGTGGGATTTTTCATGTGGAACTACTAGAATAATACAACTACCAGTTTCGTAAATTACACGCGGTTTTGTGTTTTAAAGTTTTTTAATTATTCAGACGCAGTGGGGATTAAGATTTTTGGCGTTCCAGGCTATAGTTTTTTATGCACAAATAAGTATTCAATAAGACTCAAGAAACCTAAAAATGTCACTTATTGCCACAAACCAAGCCTTAGGGGAATGTCCAAAAAATTGGTGCACTTCTGCCAATTTGCAAGATTTAACACTCGATCGATTTAATTTCTCGACACCATATTTTACCGCTCTTCAAACCTGTAATCATGAAAGCTGACATTTTCCAAGACACATTAAAACGCAGGCACGTTTTCTTGTTTATAAATAATTATTACGGTTCAATATCAGTTGTATATTTTATGTCGCACAGCTACTACTTTGAGTGAACTTTTTTATAAAAATTTGATGGTTGAATGAATCTTTTAATAAATACGGACAACGGACATGTCGATATAAATACATGGAGATGTAAAAGAGGAAAGAATCTGATTCTTTGTGTGTGGAAAATGTGCGATTTGCGTTTGAAAAATAAGGGATCAATCGGTTGTCGCTTTAAAAATACAAGGCACGCATTGATGTTAATCCTGTCGGCCATTTTGCTCGCTGTTTGTGTAACAGTGTCGTTTCCGGTTGGGAGACGACCGGAAGAGCCACTCCGGGTTAATGGTAAAAGTGTGTTATAGCGAGGATACATGTTTACAGCATTTAACTTAGTCATGTAAAATCGGATTAATTTGGGGGCATCTGCGTGTTCTTCAGCATGTATGAGGGTTTTGGAGAAACGGCCGCCCCATTATTGACAATGCATAAGAATGAAAAGAAGAAGGACATAACGGAAAAAATTGCGATTCAAATACCGCATAATATTTGATAAACGTTCCCAATACTTGAAATATCTAATGGAATATATAAACAGATGGCAATATTATACGGCACGTATTTGTCAAATAGGGGCGGGTGTCTCAAAGAGAGCACACTGTCGACACACGTCTCTCTCTTTACATGAATAATGCGTTATGATTGCTTCATACATATTTAATATCCACTCAAACCTATATTGTTTCGCTTCAAAAGAATCCTTTTATTTTTTTACCGGCAAATTCGGAATTACGTTGTGGGTCTCGTCTGTACCTTGAGGTTTTTGAAACGGGCGACCGATTCATTTTGCATGAGCCGATCGATGTTTATTTAAGTTACCTTCATTCATAATACGAAACTGCTGTAGGCTTGTTCAAATTAATCTCGCAATAGCGCTAAATCTGATGCTCTAACGTGTTTATGGCCTAACATTGCGTATTAACCGTTGGTAAAACTCGAGAATCACTCGCCAATTTAAAAAATTATAATTTAGGTGGGTATTTCTGGCAGTGGCGCAGCAGTGCATTCCGGATGCGAAGGATCAGTCTCATTTTAAGAGGGATCGTTTGAAAATCCGTGTTAAGAAGGAGACGTCCTAATCCTAGGTTTAGTTGAGACTGGTATATCCAAGTCGATCCTCGAGTTAACATTTGACCGGCTTCGTCTCCATCTCCTTTATTCGAATCGAGTCTCATTTGAATATTTCTGGTGCGGAATTTGCGGCGACTGTTGCCAGACGCCGCATAAAACATGGACCGTCATAAGTACACCGGAATGGAGTTTCTGCGAGAGATCGTCTTCAATTTGGCAGCAAAATCCGGAATATACTAGAGAATAACACCGCTCCGTCGACGTCGTCGCATAAATCAGCGGCCTCGGCTTATTACCGGGGCCTTCTAAATCACGCCGCCTCCGAAAATATGCGAGAGGAAAAAGTGCCCCACTCGAATGCAGTCTCGTAATGGACCATTGCACTTATTATAGCACCCCATTGGCTCCGCTACAAATTATACCAGACGTTCTTTAAACCGCGTGCCGGAAACGTTCAGCGCTTCTTCTGAGGCTAATGGGCCGCAGACAACCCTAATTTCACTCTTTTATTTATCAGTGCGATTGCCGCATTGTTTTGATCGGAACACAATAGACTCCATTCAAGAACGAGTCAAACAACAGACAAGAATTTACACCATTAAGTAGTCGTACAAAATCTGCCATGTCTACCATAAAACTATAAAACCGCAGTGATTAACTTATGGTTAGTAGCCAATCAGCGTAAGTCGATTCTGTTTATCATATTTGTGAGTTTTGAAGTAAAAAAAATCTTTAATTATCTCACTGATTGACTTCTGAACCCTCCATATAATGCTCCCAAATACAGAATGGTCCACGAGTAATAAAGAGCCTGAAATTTTTTTGAAGCAACCAACATTACATTTCATAGATAACGTGGATATTAAAATACTTGGTTTTAAAAGTTAAACACAGCTGTGACCACACAGCACGTCAACTTTAAATTAAAAAGTCAAACCTTGTTAAATTTGTAATTGAAATTAGTGAGTTTTATGTACTAAAATGTTTTGCAATAACAAAAGACCGACATGATTCTTATTTATGAAGAATGTTTACAAAACGCTTCAGAGGCTGCACGTTTATACACCACCTATGGAGTGCGATATCCAAATAGACGGACTGATACAGTTTTAAAAGGTGTTGAAAATAAATTGCAAGAATTAAAAGAAATCGAAGAGTAGCAACATCGACTGGAAACGAAGCTGCAGTTGTTGCAGTTACAGTTGCAGGAATGAAAATCCTAATTACCAGAAGACTTACAGTCGGTTTTTAAAAAAAAACAATTATCAAATTGTTTCAACGTTGGCAACTCCATTTAAAATTAGTGGTCCAGGCTTCGTTCCTATGGCAATGTGGCAGGGTTCCAACATAATTTCAAAATTTTGGACACTGACAGTTGATTTTAAAAAAAAATGAGGTATAGACATTAGGTGTAATGTGGTTTCAACAAGACGGTCCGTCCCCCATTTTCATAAAGATGAATGCGAGCATTTGGACATTTATAAAAATAGATGGATAGGAAGAGGTTTCGTGTATCTGTTGCCCTCTAGAAGTCCTGATGTGACACCTCGAAATTATTTCTTGTGGAGAGTGCCAAAAGTGCAGTTTTATAGTGCGCCTAATTTTGATCGGGAACATTTAGAAATCAGAATTGTTGAAGATTCTGCGAAAATTGTGTCTAGAACACTTGCAAGGCGCGGAGATCGTTCTTAAGAAGAATTGATGCCTGCGGTAGAAACCGTGGTCAGCACTTTGAACATCTTTTAGATTACGTTTGATTATTTTGAATGTAAATCAATTTATTTGTATTTAAATTAAATAAAATTTTAAAGCTGCAGTAATGTCAGTATGACTGATACAAATTTGGCAAAAATTACACTACGATTACTATGTTTACTTAATTAAAACCAATTTTTTTTTATCCGTTATCTTTGAAATGTAATGTTGGTTGCATCAAAAAATTTTTTAGTCTATTACTCGTGGACCATCCTGTATACAGTGAAGATTTTATTTTGATGAACATTGGCATTTCTATGGAACTGTCTGCCAGTGGCATATTTACCTAAGAATTTTAGGGGCGGCAAAAATATCTTTTTTTTTCAACCGTACCGTAATGAACATTTTACTTTCATAATATTCGTGCCGGAAAGTACATTTTACCGGACCAGTCCGCTGGATAATTTTTCCCGTACTAGTCCGGCAAAAACGAGACAATTAATTTGGAATAAATCCTCATCACGATTGCAAAAAAAATGTTGTACGCATCACCTCTGGAAAGTGATCTTCTACTGTTACTCGTAAGCTACCAGGACTCGTCCAGTAAAACCTCACTTTCCGAACCTGATACGTAAAATACTATTAGTTTGATTTTTAAAAAACACCTAGTAAATAGACGGGTTTCATTACTTTAAATTAATTGACCAGATTTTTAGTTTTCGTCGTATGTTTTTACTTCATAACTTCTTAATTGTTTAGTTAATGAGTTTTAAGAAGTTTTTATTAGTTTCAATTAAAAAGCCTGACTAACACACAATAGAGAAAAATATCTTTGAAAAAAGTCAGCGATAAAGTAATAGGTACAGAAAAAAAAATACAGGCTGATTATTATTTAATATCTTAGAAAATAAAGGAGATAGTTAAAAATCTAGTGACTGTTTTCAGGTTTTTAATTTAATTTTCAGAACTAACTTGTATTTTTAGAAAATTTGTGCTAGCACTGGAAAAAAAGTTAAGGGAAAAAATCAACTGAATAATGAAGTTAAAAGCAGATAGGTTCATATTTACTGATTTGTTTTCATCAGATTTCAATGATCAAAAATTGATAGAATTTGTTTGATGTTAGACTTCTTTAACTCTTGTAGAGTACCTAGTGTATATTAAAACATCAATATCCCTAACATTTTTCGAGCAGTTTATGCAGTTTAACAGTGTCAGTGTCACAAAAGGAGTGTACCATTTAATATTTTGAAGGTTAATTTCTATTACAAAGGGTCAAGCCGTGCAAATATCTAAACATAAAAATTGATTTTTTTCAGGATATGTAAATTTTTCCTTATTTTCTGAATTCGCCAATAATTTTTTATTTATTATTATTTTTTCTTTGAAGAAATTTTGTCAAGAGCGGCAGAATTAAGTAGCCCAGGGCGGCAATGCCGCAATGAACATAAATACGCCAATGCTGTTTGCAATGCATTGACATGGACTTTTTTAAACTGAACATAGGATAATAAAATTAACAGTATTATGTATGTTATGTAACGTTCAGCGAAATAAACTCTTTACCATATTATAATACCGAAGATCTAATGCAATGATATTTTTTTTAATTGAACTTAGGAGTAATAGTGTTATGCGTGTTATGTGATGTTCAGTAAAATAAAAATCTCGGTGTATGTAATACAAATAAAGATCTTTTATTCTTGCAATTTTTTCATTCTCTTATTGTAGGCCATTAGGAAGTGAAAGTTGTAAAATCAGTATATTTTTTGGGAAAATTTACCAACGTGTATTCCGTCTACCTACAAGAAGTGTAACCATCTCTTTGGGAATTTTTACTGTAAACAAATTCGTCTCCCAAAACCAAAACCTTTTTGTTAGACTTAAATGTTGATTACTCTTTTAGACTGTGTGCTATGTATCGCTACACATTTAAGTGATTTTTATCGACACATTCGCGGATCTTCACCACTGACTGTCATAAACAGACGCACCCCTCGCGATATAAACATGACAACTTTAATTTGTTCGGCGGGATGCCATTAATTCGATCTCCCTTTTCTTCTTAACCCCTTTCAACTTGGAAACGTTTATTGTGGCAGTAAAATGGACTAAGCCCTCGAAACTTTATAATAAGCGTCTCCGACATACTAAAACTAAACTGTCTCTATGTACCGCCAGAGACTTGTTTTTAATCTCTTCATATAGGCGAAGCTGCCGTCCCCGACCAACAATTTAAATTCCTCCGGATTTATAATTGCAGTCATAAACCACCAGATATGAGGAAAAAATTACATCTTTGCTCGGCATTTAATTTGTCCTGGAGCATCCACACAAATTGTAAAATGGTTTAGCGTCGATCCTGTGACTGTAATAATTTTAATAAAATTTAATTAAATAGTTGTATAGTTTCGACGCTGTTGATAATTTAGTCAGCTTTGCAACCTTTAACTAGGTTGAGTGCTTTTGTCATCAACCGTTTAACAACGGCATTAAAATTTAATCCAGACGTCATCCGATTTTCTTTGGAGATGATGACAACGTAAAATATTTAGAATTATGTAAACGGCGTCTGCAGATTATGTCTGCATAACATTATGGCCGGACCGGCGGGTGGATTTATGATGCATTGGAGCGATAGTTTGTTGCAGAGGGAATTATGCATCATGCCGCAATTTCAACACTCCCTCCAGTCAAATTTCTTGTATCATGTTGGACACAAAACGCGTGATAAATGATTGTGCGGTATTTTTGAATGCGTTTTGGAAAAGCAACCCTCAGACGACGTCGGGAATTTATGCATGCCGTGGTAGGTATGTGAAACGTCGGCATTTAAAGCATGAACTACAAACTCTGAAACGCCTTTCTGGCCATCACCAAGGTCTCGTGTACATACAAAGATGCGTTCTTTATTGCATACACCGTCGAGATTCCTACGGACAATATGACGCTCAGCCCTCGATGAAATTTTTAATATCGCGAATACTTTCATGTACGGATAATAAAAACAATTTGTTACCAGCGAGTCGCACTCATTAAATCTGCGTTACATCCAATAATTCCAATGTTGGTTGATATTGAACGCAGTTTGTTCTGTCATGCAAAAAATACTAATTGGATCGCGCTGGAAAGGTTGTTGAATAGTTTCGAGGGAACGAAACAATTACAAATATAAATTAATAAAGCTGCCAGGGGCCATCGAAATAAGTCTTTTCGAATTGCAAAGTGAATAGTTGCGAATTTAAGGGAAAATCAGACGAGACGACGCTTCGCTTATTAAATAAACAGAAGTTGGCCGGGTCCTTCATTTCCGAAGTTAAAGCCAAGACTTTTCGTGTTACAAAGTGATATGATGATTAGGTTAAATGGTGAAGAATAATACCTCGTTAGACATTCATTGAAAACTTTCAACTCGTTCCATTTTGTTGGCAAAACGATTTGAGCTTTTCTAATTTAATGTTCTCTGTGGAAGTTGGAAGAGTCGTTCCGTGGTCGGGGTATCCCCTTCAAATTATCTAACGGCTTTAATTAACTCTCTCTGTTTATTTCTTATTTCCACTTTGATACGTATCAAAAAAAGCAGATCTCTACTTGTAGTCGCGACTCTAATTAAATTGTTCGAACGAGTCACAAACAAAACTCTGCGTTTATTCTTCAAATCAAAAGCATAATTCGGCTAATGAAAGTGGCTTTTGATGTACGCATAACGGAAGTTTCCTCTTGATTAGATATGAAAGGGAGCAGGAAAGGTAGACAGACATTTTAATAAATTCTCCGAGAGCGAGTAAATAAATTAAGAAACGATTACGGAAAATTTCGGAGGGAATAGATAAAAATGCTGATTTTTCAACAGTTGCTACATTCTTTGTATCAATGTAACGGATCGCCTGTCAAAGACAGAGATATTACAGCAGGCCGCTGGCTGGTTTTTAAGACTCCACTCTATCATATTGCATATAGATAGGGTAGTAATAAGAATATCGAGTTTAACGGCTGACGCTCGTCTTTTCCAAATCTGGATATTTTTATGTTCCGGTCTGAGTCTGATGAGATATCTGACAGTTTTTTTCTTCTTCTCCTCATATTGATTGGTTTTTCTGATTGGATTTTGATTTATGGACTTGTTTTAGATTCCTCGCCGATTCCATTCCAAATAAAGAGTCTCTGATTGAAAAAGTGAATTTATAGAGGTCCCGACCTTTAAATTATTTTTCACTTACCACCATAGAGAAAAATTATTTGCGACAGATAACGTCATCCACGCAAAGTTATCTTCTCAAACTTTTCACGACATTATTAAATCATGTTATCATCAAAAATTCTTCCTAAATATTAACAAAACCCTTCATAAATAATGCAACTTGAACCGAAAACCATTCTTAATCGAAGGCGTGATCAACCGGAATCGCTAAAACTTTAAGCATCCGTTATTCAAAACCACTTCATTTACTTCACACATTTTTCATTTTAAACTTTCAGTTGAATAATCAAAGCTGCAGTGCTACTACGTACTAGCTAGTTGAGGAAAAATTTGTTTTGGCAGAAGTGTATCTCTCCACCATCTCGCGGAGGAATCGCAAAGCGAAAACAAACCGCACATAGAGCTTGTAGCTTCCTGTGCTAAAAAATAACCAATCTTCCAGTTTTCTAACAATGATTTGAAATCTCAATTTGTAACAAGCAAATAAAACAAACCAAAGTCTTTACGGAAATTTATTAACACGTATTACATAAAGTAACAATTTTGCCATGCGTTCGTGTGATTGTGTATCTCCACCAATGCGTATTCTTTGTAAGTGCAAAAATAAATAAAACTAGATTTAAAAAATATACATTGTACAAAACATACGAAACTATGAGCTAAGTAGTATGTTTCCAAGTCAGATATTGACATAATGTGTTTCAGCACATTCAAAAAATATCTCTGATAGGTACATTTCGAGTCTTCTGGATTACAGTTATTTGAAAAGCCTATTTATCCTAAACCTATACATTAAATTAGTGTGAAGCTGTAGAGTCTGTGGTAGAAATTCTTCCCGAATTTCCGTTCTTTTGTTGCGTATTCGTATAAGACATTTCCATTTGAACGGCACCCTGTTTTGCTAACGAATTCCTTCGGTAATTAGTTGGATCGATGCTGGGCTTTCTGCGACTTAAATGTCTTTCCACCCATTTTAACATCGTCAAAACCGAATCTGTAGACGGCAAACGGCGTTCAGCGGAAGTTTTCACAATGGACGATGACGTTACTCTAAATGTCGCCGCCATACCTTTCAAAGCCTATCAACACAACAAATTAACCCTCAATAGCCCTTCAACATCCTTGATACAAACCTGCATGGCATCTTCGTCCGTTGTGTCATCCCCTGCATATATAATCCTGATCCTTTCGCTCCAATCTACTCCGAAAGCAGTCCTCAGAATATAAATAGACGCTCTTCCTTTATTCCACTGAACCGGAGGTTTGGCTTCGATAGCACAATGAGCCTTCCCGGCCTTAAATCCCGCTTCTTCGATCAAACGCTTGGCTTCTTCAGCCAACTGTGGTCGAATATGTGACGGCGTTTCGCGGAAATGGAAAGTCAAAAGAGCTCCTTTGTTCTCCACCCAAGCACCATCGCGACACACTCTCTCCTGCAACTGTCGCAACAACTCACCGACTTTATCTCGGAATTCCGTCGGCATAGGATGCACAAATTTCGTATTATCGGGATGTAAAATCTCCAAACCGTGATTGCCGGCGTATGTTATACCATCAATGCCGACCATTTGTTTCACATTATTCACATCTCTTCCGGAAATGATAGCGATATACACGTCGGAAATATTCGATAGTCTTTGGAGGACGTTTTTGGTTTCGGGAGGGATGATGGCAAGGTCTGGGTGAGGGGCGATCGGGGCCAGAGTTCCGTCGTAATCCAACAACAAGGCCAGTTTGTGCGTGTTCCCGATATACCTAATAAATTGAATCAGAAATACGAATATACAAATTTTGAGTTATTTTAACTTACTTTGCGAGATATTCGTCGAAGTCATCGAGCGTCACCGCAGGCATTGAAGTGGTTCCGATATCGTCGTGATCTTCCTGCGTTATTAGAGAGCCCATGGCGGACAAAAACGATTTGGTCCAGTAGTTAACATCGTTGAGTTTTTCCCGTCTTCGCAGATAGTTCATTCGGAGGATTCTCTCGTCTTCAGGCATCGTCAGAGCTCGATGTATGACTTCAGAAGCGTCGTTAATTTCATAAGGGTTGCAAATGAGAGCTTCGTGCATTGTTTCGCCAGCTCCGGCAAAAGGAGACACTATGAGGACACCTGGAGGTGTGTTAATTTGGCATGCTACGAATTCTTTCGCTACTAAATTCATTCCGTCGCGAAGCGGAGTCACTAACCCCACAGCGGCATCTCTATAAAACGCCGCCAGTTCGTCCTGACTCACACATCCGTAAATGTAACGAATCGGTGACCAGTTGGGTGTTGTAAATTTACCGTTAATTCGACCGACCAATTGGTCCATTTCTTCCTTCAGATCTTGGTATTCTTTAACGTCGGTACGCGATGGAACGGAGATTTGTAAGAGAGAAACTTTTTCTTTGTGTTGGGGGTGGTTTTCGAGCAACTTCTCGAAAGCCAACAGTCTATGTACCAGTCCTTTCGTGTAGTCAAGTCTATCGACTCCTAAAACAATTCTTTGGTTTGTTGATAAGACTCTTGGTGCTTTTTCGGAGAGTTCGACGAATCGTTCGAAGGGAATCCCGATTGGTAAAGGTCGAACTCGGACCGATCTTCCACCATGTTCGACCAAAAGATTTTTTCGGTCGACACGACATCCTAAATTTCGTTGGCAACAATCGACGAAATTCAAACAGTAATCAGTGATGTGAAACCCGACCATGTCACAAGCCAACATCCCTTGCAGAATTTCGTCCGACCAAGGGAACAATCGGAAAATATCCCACGGTGGAAACGGGATATGTAGGAAGAATCCCAGTTTACAATTAATCCCTTCTTCTTCGGCACCTTGTCTCACCCAATTTGCCGCCAACATTAGGTGATAATCATGAATCCAAATCAAAGGTATGTCGTTCCCGGTCTTTTTCGGGAGAGACTTCAACGCCTTCATGGTACAATCGGCAAATTCTTTATTAGCAGTGGTGTAGCATTGCCAATGTTCCCTTTTAAATGTGGCTCTGTCCGGCATTGAGTGAAACAAGGGCCAAAAAGTGGCATTACAGCAACCGTTGTAGTACGAATCGAAAACTGCCGGATCGATTTGAACGGCTACGACTTTTTCCGATCGGAGCCCTGCTGTGGGCGTGATATCGTCTGGATCTGACTCCGGGATGGGTACGTTGGGATCCGCCAGATGAATTCCGGGCCAACCCACCCATAAACCATTACCGTTAATGACGACCGGAGCAACAGCTGTTACTAAACCACCGGCGCTAGAAAAACACATTTGGTCGTTTTTTCGGGGGTTGGGGGTTGATTTTTACCTGGCTTTTCGTACGAGTTTACCGTTGGCATCTTTTTGCAAAACGAAGGGTAGTCGATTCGACACCACGATCATACTCCCGGAGGAGGCGACAACATCTACGGTCATGACAAAGGGATTATCAACAAACAAACGAAATTATCAAAAAGACATCGTCCGAAAAATAAACAAAATCTCTAGGATGTTATTTATTGTGAGTTGTGATACGCACTGAATAAATTAATATGAAGCGTTACGATTTTAAATTGAAAATGGACAAAGATCGACTTTACACGGACGCAAGGGGTCAAAAGTTTATCAGTACTGGGTGGTCAACCGACATGTTGTGTTCCCTACATATTTGTTATGATTTTTTTTCCTTCTCTCTTGATTGTACGGGTTTGTTTCGAAATCAACCGCCCAGAACTGGCTACGTTTTCTCAATCGTTTATAAATATACAGAAATAATTGATGAGATATGCGGGTACGAAAGTTGCACCCTTTTCCGCAACCAAAATAAAGAAGACGGATCGGCGAGGTTTTAAGGTCGACTATTGACGTCAGTTTAATTCGAATTGTAACCACAAGCTACAAGCGTGATTATCATGGTCTAGGGCACAGAAAAAACAAATCGAAAGAGTTACGTCACTTTTCTTCTTATTTTTGTTGTCATCCATGACAATAACAACGGAAAAATTGGCCGTAATGTTATATAATAATCGAATTTTTAATCCGCATCATGCAATCAGAAAGACAAACTGTATACGTTCACACTGAATTACTTCAGGTGTGCTTAATCGGAAAATACACGTGTTGGTGGTAAGCTAACCCTTCCAAATTCGATACCGAGTTAGAATTCCGCAAGCACGACCGCCACAAAAGCATTCTCATGCATTGCTGGACAAGAACGGGCAAACTTCGACAACCAAGTTTATAACCAAACCGCTGGCGAATTTCAGGTTGTAACACATTCCCTTCCGGATAGTGCAATTCGAGACGGATCCATTTAATCTTTCGAAATAATTTTGCATACTTGCCTTTGACTTTCATCACATTTGTTATCACCAACTACGTTTTGTTTCGAACAATAATAATTGTCTAGCTTTACTTTATAAATACCTGCTGTATTTATTTTTAAAACAAGCGCAATAAATAACGAAGAATTATGTGAAATTTGCATTGTTTAAAAGAGTGTGACATCTGGCCGATTTCTTCCACCATAGTTTGGTTGATAAAGCATATAATTGGTGCTCTTATCACTTGTAATTATCCAAAATAACATCAATATTTTCTTTACACAAGAGCAAACATTGAGTTACGAGTAAATCATGTTAATGCGCTCGATGGACTCTTGTATTTATAGACATGCTCTTCCAACGACCTTATTTTTTTTTACTCAACAATAAATCATAAAAGTGTACAGACCAGACAACATACAACATTCATTCATGTTAATCCTTTATCACCTGATTCTTCTTGCGAGTCGTAACCTTGATCGGTCCCCATTATCACAATATACACCCTAACAACGTCAAATGCGGATCACATCTGAATAATTGATAGAACAATTAAGGTATACCTACCTACCTGTCAGGTGGTGACTACGCAATTCTTGGCGGAAAGTTACTTTTCAGCGACCAAATCGAAAAGAAAAAATCAAGGATCCGTTGAAAGGTGCAATATATATAAATAAATAAATGTTTTGAAGGATAGTTTCAGTAGCACCTGTTAAGGACGTGATCGAGATATTTCAATCTTTGGCAACAAGAAGTAGCAAGCAATTATTTATAGGTTGCCAAAAAACACCTCATTGACACACTGACTTTATTCTACTTTGAACATTAATTTACAACCTTCATAACTCTAATGGTGCTTTGTTTCAATTTATTAGTGTCGGAAGGCCTTTCAAGTGCCATAAAATTAACAAATTTTGTTTACCAAATAAATTTAAACTGCACGTTGTTAAACAACGCATTATTAAGCTTGTTTTATGGTCGATTTTTGATGTTTTTGCAGATTTTTGGATTTTTTGTAGATAATTATTCTGTCACTAGCAAAAAACAAAGCAAAAAGTATTATTGAATCTGCACTTGAGTATTTCTAAAAATAAATTCACGGCAGACAAGGAGGTGCGTTATTGCAAATATGATTAATCGCACTTGTTATCGCCACCGCGGTGATAAACCAGTAAAGAATTTTTCCATAATGACCATCGATAAGATTTATCCACCATAGCCAATTTCCAGATACGAACTTTGTATGTCACATGTGAAACAATTAATAATAGTAATGTTTGGAGATAATAAAAATGGATTTAATGAATCACGTCATGTAAACAAAACGTGTGTGCTGAGTAAGTAATTATTAACGAATTCTGCAAACATTCAAGTTAATAATTGACAATTACAACGGGAGTTTTTCTTGAAACAAGGTCAAGACCATGATTGCCGAATGCCGAAACCTTCATTCATGATTTAGAGGTAAGCGCCGTTTTGCAATTTTTGAGTTGTGAAACTGGAGTAGCCGTAAATTTTAGCAAAGGGGTCAAGATCAATATTGAGGTAGGTTATCCAACCAGATAGCTAAAGAGTACTCACTGTCAAAGTTGCTCTCGGAAGGAACCCTCGGCAAGCGTCTCCACAAACCCATTTTTCTGTCGATGCTTTTCAAGAAATAAACAGAATTTTCACGAGTGTTTAATATTTCCAAACTACCGGCCGGTGGATTCACTCGTTTAGCTTGATGGGTTGTTTGGTTCCTTGTTGGTTGAGGAGTCTGCGCGTAAGGTGCACGGAATAATACCGATGATCCTGATCGAATACTCTAGACCTATTCTAGACTTTCTAGAGCTAGAGGACCCCCAACCAACTTGGAGACGAAGCTTTGGTCATCGCTGATCAATTTTCGGCATAAAAAATCGATGAAGTTGTCACAATTGCGCTGACGTTGACGGTTGTCATTGACGATGATAAGCTTTTCGTAAAAAGCACTGGAAAAACGCTGTCTGAGACAACGTTCCCAGGCTAAAAATAGGGGAAGGACGTTTTATTGTTGACATGCAAATGACCTCTAATAAATAAGCAACCGAATGTTTGGAAAAGAATTGTGCCAGGGGTCAACCATAAGCTAAAGGTTGTAACACCACCGTTGTAACCTTGGCCTGGTCGCTGATTCATTGTTAATTGTTATTACTCCGTTTTTAAATTACTTAGGTGTTTGAACGTACAGGTTTCGCTCCGAGTCTTGTTTGAAGCGCTGTAGATGGCAGAAGCTTTCATTTCCCAAGCTCCAATTTTATTTGTATTAATTTATTCATTCCAGAATTTTTTTACAAACACGCAACATTGTGACCAAGAGAAGAACCGATGTCTTAGGCCTTCGTGTCACGAACTGACAGCTCACGATTCATTTTTGCTGCTATTGGAAATGTGTCAAACCCGGAAATTCTATTTATTACAAATTTTATTGATTGTCGTGAAAGATCCCGAGAAAACTACTATATTGGAAGCAATTTCGAATTTAGTCTCTCCACTATTTTTTATCAAAACTCGAGGAAAAAAATTGTTATAATCCAATATCTTTCCCTCAACTAGCTATAGGTTTTTTTCAAGTGTCACAGACTAAAGTACTTTGCGATATGAAATGTTCCCACTTACCGATCCTCTTTCGCCGGCTTAAACTTTTTTATTAAGAAATTCATTATTTTTCGAGTCAAGGAAAAAATAAACAACATTTATAGAAAAACAAATTTATTTTATCGTGGATGTTGACCGCTTCAACAGGGCGATAACAACTATTCTAGAGCCCTATCGAAGCGAACCGATGTCTTATTATCTAGACAACAAAAATTAGATCACGGATCTCTGTAATAAATACAATTAAAAGCGATAAACTTTTACAATTTGTTATATAACCGTCGAATAAATTCTGATAAACAGTCGCCTATAGGATTTGTAATGCTATCGAAACGTTTTGTCTTGTCACATATGATCGTAGGAATATTTCAACAGTTTGTTGCAAATCGACCTTATTGTCAGTCATTCCAAACAAAGCCATGAGACTAAAAACACAGCTACACCAATAATGCAACATTCATTAACATTGGCACGTTAGTCAACAATAATTAGCATACATTTATTATTTACACTGAATAGTTTGGTCTACTTAAAATAATCAAAACTGACTAAATCATATGTACAAAATTGCACTTTTTTAAAATAAACATTCGTATTCAAAATGAGGTCATTTAGCAATGATCTCACTTTGTATCTTTATCGATCACAAATGAATGAGGTGAGATGATGAGTGATATGACAAGATTAAGAGGAATTGTGGAAAGGAACGTTTTATTAGACTTATTATCCTGGTCTCGCACTATGGTAGCCATACGTATAGTAGAATGAAGTATATTTCCGGTTTTACAGTCACCAAAAGGATTTCAGTAATATAATTATCGCGCCCAGAATATACAGTAAAGGTAAAGTCGAGTGGACAGAAGCGCCTCGTGAAGTCTTGTATGTGCTCGAGGAGACATAAACACTTAAACCTGCAACGTTTCTAGTCGCCGCTTGTACTTCGTATTCGGTGTTTGGTTCCAAATCATCCAAGGAATACAAATTGTCTGCGCAAAAAACTGTTTATTTTAATACAATATCGATCATTTTTTATACCTTGTGTGATATTAAAGTCCTTTTGTTTCCATTCGTTATCATCAATCTTCTTATACTTCATGTTAAATCCTTTCGTTCCTAAATCCATCTCGGACGAATTCGTCGGGCCGTGTATTTTGAATATGAGCGACTTGCTTTTTATTTCTTCCAACTGGAGCTGACTGGGTGGCTGTGGCCGGGCTCCCTCTTTCAGCGTAAAATGCTCCTCATACACCCCGTATTTATTTCTGGCGATGCAAGTGTAATTATCAAAGAAGGATTTGTCACGAATGTGCAGTTGCAGGATGGAAATTTCGTCCGATTCGCTGATGGTTTTTCCAATTTTCTTTTTGGGGTCTCTGTGTTTTTTCCAGGAGAAGGTGGCCGGAGGATTAGCTATCGTGACACAAGTCAGATTGGTGGTGCCGTTGATGTAGCCGTAGATAACTTCTTGTCGGACGTGTCTCTGCGGATGGTTCGGGTGGACCGGCTTGTCTGCAAAGAAAAATTCTTGCTGTTGAATTGTAGCGCAAAGTTTGAGACGTTTGTGTTTGCTCGGGAGGTAATCTACCTGTCTGGCGGGATAATTAATTGCTAGGGGCTCGTGTGTGTGATAAAGTTGGTTTTCCTTTGAGCCTTATTATGCACCCGAAGTTGGTCGACGGCAATCTGGACACAATCTCGTAAAGTCTGCGGTAAACTTATGCAGTACATTAGATCTTCGGAAAGTGCGATTAAATTAGGACCGGTAGGTAGTCGGTGATGTCACACACAGCTGCCTCATCAGCCCGGCGCATCCACCAATTACAACGACTTACTATAAAGCAATTATACCACCGTGTAGGATTGTGTTTAAGGTTTAATTAATGTCTACATACATGCGGGATGAATGTGTTCAGTCATTTATTCCCGTCACCACTGTACCAACGCCGAGAACTCACTTACATTCAATAGAGAAATTTATCGAGTGAGAATTATAAAGTGTTAGATGTGTGTGGTGGTTCGCCTCCTTAGACAAATTCGATTTGGCAGGTGCTTAAACCGACTTTCCTATCTGCTGCTGCTAAATGATGGCAACTATGCCAATAAATTTTCCTGCTATCGATGCTTTAACCAACTTTCACAACCCTCCAACATTTATTTTCTTATATTTGGACCAAACACTTACATTATGGAAAATTCTTTTCGAGCGAGTATCGTTAAACTTCGTCAGATGGAGCCCATGGACGAATTTTAAAGTAATCATGGAAATTTTCTAGGATATTAGTAGTGTTGTAACAGGTGTTTCTAATTCAAATCAATAAGCATGAGAAACTTTAAAATTCAGCTTACGCTTTCAATATAAAATCCGACACACAAGTAGACCAATAACGTGCATTTTCGATACTAATACAATCCAATTTCGTATAACAACTCCGGTTATGCATTGTTTTTTACTACATTAAACTTCAAATGACTTTAAATCACAGTTGTAACTTTATTCAATCGAATACATAAATTTGAATACAAACACCAACCACATTTTCAGCTAAACAAACTTCTCGTTTCATTAAACTATTTGCATTTTTAAACGATTTGTTAAAAACAAATTCAATTCGTTTAAAAATGGGTTCACAACCACACTTTTACAACGAGATAAATAACGAGGGTAATATTAGCGCTGTTTAATTGGATTAGGCCTTCAGGGAAATGGTTGACTTTTCTCCGGGGCAAGTATTTCAGATTCTGGAACTTCTTTTCTCCAGTAATTAAACCTGATAATACTAATATCCCCGTCAACCCGCCTGTACATCATCGCTTCGCTTTTCCTTGATACTCTCGAGAACAACAATTTCTCCTTTCCGGAGATTACATCCCGACAATGAAGTTTAAAATATTGGACATGTTTTAATAAGTAAACATTGTTATTAAATTACATGAGTAAAAAACAATTATTTTGAGCAAAATACAAACATCGATATTTAACATGGCCTTGGTAAGGAAATTAATCTCTTTTGGTTTTTTCTTTTTAAATTGGAGTGTTATAAGACTTATAAGCAACGAAAAATGTGTAGGTATGTAAACAAATAGCTTAATGGTAGGTAATGGAAAAATGAATCAATATCTAAATTACCTGTAGTCCCTGTATTAACCAAATAAAAGGTACGGTAAATAAAGGTAAGTAAAAATAACATGCATGATTTTCTATTGAAATAATAATAAAACTGTTTCTCTGTTCTTGTATTACTAACTATATGATTCACAAATAAATTCAACAGATATTTGAAAAACTCGTGAGATCTAAACGCATCACCCTAGATGATTGATGGATTATGTATCGATTGTCTAGTACAACAAAATTAAAAGTTTGCAAGTGAGGCTTTTAGGGAAATAAACCAATCTTGATGCAAAAACAGGATCAATAGAAAATATATTCTTGTTACAGTTTTGTAAGTTTTAGGGATACGCCTGGGTAAATTAATAAATTTGCAATCACCTCTGAGTGTTCCTTATTTAATTTTGTGTTAGGGGGCATGAAGGGAAAACAAAGCGTTTCCTTGTAGAACATATGGCGGTCTATCCTTCCCTAATCGGATCAAATCGAGTTATATTCTGTACGGAATCGGCGCTGTGAAAATCTCTTTCAACTCAATTTAATAGCGGATCGAGATTTATCAAAAGTATGAAAATTGCAGTGTGCTTGCTTACATTCCGAACTTTTTTCTTTCTTTCGTCAGATAAATTACAGACTGGTTTATAGCTTTAGTCCTGGGTCCGAAATGGTAATAAAACGGGTTTAGAGGGTCTCTACTAACGTCTATCTTTGTGTGTGTGTCGATTTCATGCATATTTCAGGAGAGCTTTTTTCGAAGAAATTTGTCGAGTGTATGGATTTTTGGCGAAAATTACGCACTGTGTTTGAGTTGGGGGTGGGTAAACAGTTACTTACGCAACACGTGAAGGTGGATGGGGCGGTCGAGCACTGTTCCGGTACTTGGCTGAACTCCTTTACAGATGTAGGTTTTGCTATCAGATCGGGTGACGTTTCTTATCAGGAGGCCATCACCAAGAACAGCGTACTTTGCATTATCTGACAAAAAAGTGTATTTAAGTAAAGAGCCAAAAATCCTTAAAACTTCGATCTATTGAATTACAAACAACAAATTTTTAAAGACAATGCAACGTCTGGAGAATATCTTTAATGGAGCGTGACTTTTAATGTTCGAATATCTCGAAGCATTTCACTTCTTTTATGAAAGAGAATTCCCTCTCAAATTGCTTCAATGTTACAGTGAATCGTTTCAAGATGGGCGGTCTTTTTTCCACTTTGTTCCATTCTCACCTTCACGTGACAGAATTAAAACAAACATTTCGGGAAAATTATCACCGATATGGTGAACTATAACATTTCCGAGTTCAATTGATTTCAAGTGAAGAAAACACATTTCACATTTCAGCCGGGTTTGTTTAGCGGATCAAAGTGAGTATTTAGCAAAATAATTAAATTAATGGAAATTAATTTGAAAACTTTCCTGGCAAAACGTTCAAACATTTGCAAGCAAGGCTTTTGAAAAACTTTGAAGGTGTTACATAACGTTACATTTCATTATTTAATTCACTCACCTGTAATTGCCGAGCCTTCGTCCATTGACCAGGAGGTCGATCCGCCTTTGACCTCGCATTTTAAGTTAAATTCGGAGCCTTCTACGGCTGTTTGGTTCGTCGAAGTATCGGTGAATTTGAGCGGAGCTGGAATGACGGTCAGACATTGAACAATTCGACTTGGAGGGATTTATAACAGGGGATTAAATACGATCCTAATGGGGGCATGTTAATTTAGTTTCCGTCCGTAGTGTTTGCTACTATACAATTTATTCGTTTTGGTGGCAGCAAATGTGATGTTTGGGTCGGTACGTGCCTCGTAAATGGCTTCGAAATTTGTTTCATACGGCGCACTGCTGCCGATGATTAATGCGAGCTTTTCCAAATATCTGTTTTTAATGGGGAAATTGTGTGAACGCGTGGTTATCATAAATTATTATAAATAATTCAAACGATTGCTCTAATAGCGCATTCACAGTTTTCTCCCTGCGCTAATCTATTATTGATTACAAGAAAATACCCCCATACGACTACAAATCTTAAAAATTGTGAAACTTGTAAAATAAATTACTATTCAAACAAGTTACGAAGCGTTATGAGAAGAAAAATGTTGCATTTTCCGACTTTTTGTTTTTCCTTCGAATTTTTGATTGATAACATTGCTTTATCATTATTAATGGAACAAAGATGAGTCAGCAGAATATAATATTAAATCTCAAATAATTTCAAGATTTTATAATTTAGACGGAACGATTTCGAGTAATTCTCCCAATTCGAGGTATTCTAAAAAAGTTCATTACTCTGCTTTTGATTTGAAGATTCTCGACGATCGTTATCATAATTCTAAATGCCAATAAAATTTCCATTTTCGAGCAGTGAAAACAAGATTAAAACAACCTGAAAATATTTCATCAAGTGACGAAAAGTTTGTATTGTCGCTTAGTTGTCAATCAATAACTAGATGATAAAAGCACCTCAAAATAAGGACGAGCTTTCATACACACAGCGAAAACTTTTGATGAATAAATTATTGACAAAAAAATTCCATTTTGTCAAAACTTTTGCTTTAATTTCTTTGACAACGTGATGATCTCCTTAACATTTGCCATCGGATACTTATATTCGTAAAACCACGAGGGATCACAGCAGATGTGAAACGGATTAACTTGGTGAAGCGTCTGTGTATACAGCAGAAAGCGGAATAGCAACCATTACATGCATGCAAACAAGTTGTGGATATATTGGAGCAAAATGTAAATCGACATTCAAATTAATATAAAAGCGGACTACACGTAAAAGGGATTTGTGTAAAAGGTAATGTGGACAAAAATGTAATAACCGATTTTAATTCATTTTAATTCATTTTAATTTGAATTACTTCATAACTGTAGTTTTTATTTATTTGTGAAACGAAGTCCAATGTTGAATTTTTACATATTGCCACTAATAGTAAAAATTTTGCCAAAACAATAAAAAAAATTACAAAAATTAGGAACTTCCACCTCGCTTCATATTTATCTAAAGTATGCAAATACCGTTAAAGATACAAGTAAGAAACAAGTTGTATAGATAAATAAAATGCCCGCAACTCTGTCTTCAATAGTTTAAGCTCTAAAAACAGTCTCTTAGACTTTTTTGAAGAACTACAACTTTCTTCCTTTCACTTTTTTAATCTTTAATCGTATTCCTAGCGTTTTGTAAAATTCTAAATATGAAACGAAACAACTAACTGTTAAAAACCATTTTACCATTGTTTTCGGTATATCTTTTCTTATCTCTTACTATCAACGAAGATACGCTCTATCAGCTTCTAGTTTCAGTTCACTGTGCGTGCCCTGCAATGGATTGACTAAAGGCCGATTAATAAAATTTAATTCGCTGTTAAAAATTAATTCGCGTTTAATTCGTGAATCTGAGCATCTGATAGACTAAATCTGATTACATGATCAGTTAACTGCGTTTCTATAAACCGGCCCATAGTTTTCAAAATTGAACAGGTAGCGATTTATATTGTTCAGAAATATAACACTGTAATACAAAATGTTTATGCGATTAACACCATCTAATTCGTGGTTTTACTTTGTTGCCATACAGTTTAAACAAATATTTTTATTGTAATTAACGCAGCTTGATTTTATGGAATATGAAATATGATAATAATAATAGACAAGCTTGTCTCGCAAAAATAAATTAAATTATTTATATTAATATCACAAACTGTTGTCACATGCCTATATTTGTTTGTAGCTGATCAAGTGTGATATTTTTTTTACTTTCATAGGAGCTTATTTTGTGGAATTAGTTGAAATTTTTCAAAAAAATAAATTTTAATCTATTTTAAGTGGAGTTTAATGAAACCGCCCGGTTGATATAGTAGCAGTTAGGATTACAAAAGTGTCCCTATAAGAGAACGAGGATATCACGTCATGAATTAGGGGTAAAGAGCGAACCTAGCGAGTTTTTATTAGACTTTTGAATAAATTTTCCTCATAAAATTTTTCTGCTCCCCAAGCATCTTAAGAATGTTTAGTAATATGTCGACATTTTTATGAGCTTTATTAAAATCTTTGGAAATATGAATCGTTCAGTGGCAAATAATTTAAATTCCGTTCTGGAATTGACAAGAACGACGACAACGTCGAGACAATGCGAGAAATCGCGTTTCCGGCGTCTTGGTAAACAACATCCAGGTATTCGAACAAAATCAACTATCGGCATGGCATGAACGAAACGTTTTGTAAAATTCGCCGAGAATGTGATATATGCGATAGTGTTTGGTGTGTATGTTCGACATTAAATGTGGCCTGCGAAGTTTCTCATAGTTCGCTCGCCTGACTAATTTCTCATAAGCTGCGGTGCGCCTTTGAAGAGCGGAAACCGAAATAAACAACTCATTATACTAGTTGGAAAACTCGCTTACCATCGCCGGAAATACCCGACACAATCGCCAAACTCCTCCGCACCTACATATCTACCGCAACGAGAAAATTCAATTTGCAAAGTCCAGTCTGTATACTCACCATCCACCAAAAACTGAAACACTCGCTCTTCCTTGTCCGTCGAACACGTGTAATTGCCCGAATCTTCAACCCTCAAGGGATTAGTGAACATGATCGAAGTGCCGTAAGACGTATTGTGGACAGCTGGACGTGTCTTCGGACCCAAAATCTCGCCTTTTTGGTTTCTCCATTTTATCGGAAGGCCTCCAACGTCGTCACGACAAAAAACTATAAACGTTTCGTTGTTTACTACCTTCGTCGCCGACTTCTGAGATATATAAAATCCGCCAGCATCTAAAAAATTCAACAATTACACAAAATGTCATCGCTGAAATATCGCTTGATTAAAATCAAAATGAGAACATTTATTTTCAAAGCAAATATTACCACAATCTACACGGGATAATGTAATTTCAGAAAATACAAGAATCAATAAATCAAAAGAAATTTAATATTTCAGCATTTCCTATTTGGAAATAACTCAATCTGATTTTATGAATCTTTTGTTTACCGAACGAAAACCTTTCATCATAAAGCAAAGAGCGAAGCTGCTTTTATCATGGAGTTAATTGAAGTCAGAAAAATTTCTCTCATTACCTATTTAAACTAAAACTTCTAAATAACGAATTGACTAAACGAAAAGTAATGGATTAAATGAAAGCTCCACAAAAAGTTTACATGAAAAGTTCTTATTGAACATAAAAACCAAACGTCAAAACAGGGGCGCCAAATTAAAGAAAAACTTCACAAAATAAGTAAGCTCGCTAAATAAATATAAGATAAATCTAACGAAAAAAATCCAAGTAATATGAATAGATCATGAGTCGCCACTGAAAGAAAGAAACACCCAAACAGGGAGATAAATTATAAATTCTGAAAGTTCGTTAAGTAAAAAATATAGTGTTGTTTTCCGAAACCAATTATCTTAATTGAATTTTAAACTGAGTTCTGAGACGAATTAAAACCATTCTTTGGCTACATTTGCGCAGCTATTCTGGCGAATAAATTGACCGAAATTAATTTTGCACATGGTTCCGCCAAAAATTAAAGTTCGCTCTGTATACAAGATATCAATTTGGTAATTATGTCGTTTCGAAACTTAACTCGATCATCGTTAATTCTTAAAAACGTGATTCATCCGGGGATTCCGGATTTGTCCGGACCGTTCGGCCTGCATAAAACATGACGTTCTCAAAGTGCGTCAATTTAAAAAACTTCCCACGTCCACGTATTCCATCACTTTATTTAATGGATGAAGGAATTGGTGCTCGTTTGCATCAGTCCCTTATTAAATTCGAGCTCCAACCCCCAATAAATTATAAATTAATTGCGGGCCATTGCGACCTTTGCATAATTTTGCGGAAAGACGTTTCCAATTTTTAACAAGTTGTAAGGGCTGCGCTGTATGTAGGCGTACCTACTTTATCTTGCATTATTAATCTTATCATGTTTTTTCGTTTATACGTTTTAGGGAACACCAGGGAACACTATAACATGAAATAAACATGAAAATGGGGATGTATAAACATCTTTCTCAACGAGACGTATTTTTTATGTTTTACACTAAAGAAAGTTTCTTTAAAAATCGTTATTTTGCGGCGTCTTGAAAAAATCCGAGAATTAATAGCGCCTTCGTCGATCGACGCAAAGTGATTAAAAGCAGTTCGGATACAAAAATAATTTATCTTGGAGATAGTTCATCCGCGACGAAACCAATTCACCGAGATAATTTGTGACCGAAAATATCTCAACTGACCTCCCCTCAACTTTTTCCGAAATATTTAATTGCGGTACAATCAGTCAAAAGGATTACATTCCTGCAAACCGAAAAAGTTATTCGCGGCAATAATTTACGCCACAAAAGCGATTCGTCGTGAACAATTTGTCATAAAAGTGTGCATGTTTGGTCGAGAAGAACGATAATTTCCGCCAAAACAATAATTTATCCGACATCAAACATTAATTGTAGTCGTTATCGATTCGATCCCTCGTAGTGGTGTCATTTTTTCATCGCGTGATTTATTTTTATTAAATAATGGAGCGGTGTTTACACAACTATGAATAAAAAAAAATGAGAATTTATGGATCGCTGGCGGTTGTTTATTTAACAATGCGGACTTAACGGCCGAAACAAGCAATAATATTTAGCCGTGCAAACCACTTGTAGGGTTCAAGAGTGTAATTGTTGATGGGCGAACACTGGTGCGAATTATTCAGCTCGTTTCCTGCACACGCACCGGCTCGGGACCGGAAACTCTTGCCGGAAACGCGCCAGAGGGGACAATACGATTTTATTTTTATAAAATCGTGTAATGCAACTTTTACGACGATCGATCCCGTTATGGTTGCTCTTGATAAACTCTTGCAGAAAAAATGACACTGAAAACAACTGGAGGCTGCGAAAATACCAAATGCATTAATATCAGAGAAGATTAGCCCGGCGGTGATGTTTCTATTCAGGCTAATGTTAAAGTTTCGCCGTCTCACCATCATCGCGTTCTCATAACTTTGTTCGTATCTTCGAACAGGGCATATTCCCAAAAGTGAACTCAAATGTAGGTACAACGACACAACTTTCAAGAGAATTTCGAACAGACACGATAATTACCGCTTTGATCCAAAATTATGTTCAACTTGACTACTTTGGCGCTTTTTTTTAAGAAAAAATTGGTGGATGCGCCGGGCTAATACCGAAACAAGTAGCTTTAACATCCACGAGGTGAAATAAATGAACCGATTTACACGAAAACGAGTTGTATACAATATTTTATTCTTCGAATTAGACTCAACAAGGCTTAAAATTGCTTTAAATCTGCTAAAAATAATATGACGTCTCGTATTGACAGTTGTCAAAACTCCCTTACACAGGAGAAAAACCGTAAATTTTGACAGTGTCAAAGAATAAAATTTTTTTTTGAATAACTCGAAAATTAAAAGGAATTTCGGAAAAATTTATTCTTGAAAAATGATCACATTTTTAATGTAGTTGATGTACTAATTAGTTTTTTCATAAGACACATAGTTTAGGCACAAAACGCTTAGTTCCATACTTTTGCCCAACGCTGTACGTATTGGCTCATATTTTATTTGCACTGGCTGATTTTAACGATTTATAAATTTTCCCCTGTAAAGTTTATTAAAAAACGTCATTTTATAAAGTACTTTGAAGACAAAATTGATAAAAGTGGATTCAAATCGGTTACATACCAGCTTGAAAAATTTGTTTACTGCAAACTACTAGTAATCCTTACTTTTATGCATTTTTATTTAAGCTATTGCTGGGAAATGAAGAAAAAGCTTAACAAATGCATATGCTCAATTTTTTAAGTGTCAACTAATAAGTAGTTACTGTTTTTTATGCTTGCAATTGGTAGTAAAGGCGTAAAAATTCATAGTAAAAGCATTTACTTATTTTTATGCATATGAGCCAATAGATTGAAAATTATTTCTGCCAAATTACAAATAATAATTGATTTATAAAACATTAAGGAATTGCAAAAAGTTAAATAATACATTTTCCTGCTGCAGCGGAGCAAACAATGATAATTAATCCTAGAGTGCGACGAGGATGGCAATTGCGGTTTCAGTGGCAGTATGGACACATACTCATGCGGACCCGAAACAGAGCAACAATTTGCGATAATATCGACTAACGCCAAGGGCGAGGCTTGATATAATCAAATTAAGTGAATTAACAATGAAATAAGGAGTTGTTATAAGAACGTCTGTTTAATGTTGCGTGTTTAACAAGTGAATTTATAATTTTTGTTACTTTAACTTGTACACACATTGAGTACAAGGGGCTTTTACCGGTATACGTTTCGCGTCATAAATAAAACATGAAACCGTAGCAGTAAAATGAGTGAATTCTTGTCATAGCCATTCTCTACCATTACGTTACGTAATAATATAAACTGTCAAAATATCATGTTGTTTCACTGGGACATATAAAATGAAAAATATTTTTCGTACGAGACGAGTTTAATTTTTTCGGGTTAAGCTCTTTAATCGTAGTAAATTTAAAAAGAGATAGTGTCGTGTCCAAGTTGTCACCATTCTTTATACAAGTTCCAGTACGTGATTTCGCTTCGTTTATAAAACGTTTTGATTGATGGCAGTTAGTTGTTGGAGGCGCCAACAAATTCAACAAATAATAATACAAAAATAAATTGTTTTAGCATGTCTTGATTTATATTCCAGCGGATCTGAAACAAATAACCCGATATTAAAAATATGGTTATCGAAGCGTGCGATATTCGTCCATAAAGTCAACGGCTTTCATCTTTAGTCCGGCCATGTATTTATGGTATTTAAAAAGATTAATTTTGCTTTATTGAACAATTGTTAGAGCATCTGCTTCGGACGCTTCGGAATCGCAATCTTTAAACGCGAATCTGAATATCGGGAAAATGTTATGATGAAACGGCTCGAACACTTTAATTAAAACGGAGGAATAAGCCAACATCGTTTGTTTGTAATGACTACACTTGCAGATAAACATTTTTTATCTCTCGTTTAAAAGAAAATTAAACCGTTCTGGACTATATCAACGCAGACCTCCATAGAAAAAGTGAATAATACATGAATGCAAATTGTGAAAACTGCCGCATGAAAAACAACTGGCAAACAAGTTTTAAATAAGAATCGTTGGCTATTGTATTAGAACGGCAAAGAGAAGTTTCCTCGCAAAAGTTTTGACACATAAATTCAAATTAAGCTCGCTTTTTGCCGCTGATTTGCATCGAAATTGTCAGAGACTCATTAAGGCGACATTTCACAATCTTCATTTTTAGTTTTGTGGCTTTTTCAATACTCACCTAACGCCAATGCCAGCAGGAGTAACACGACTAAACACACTGCCATGTTTAGATCTGCAACAAACGAAAAATGCACAGAAAATATCACTTTTCACAAATTTATATCAATATTGATTGATGCAGACCAAAGGCTTTTGATCTGTCAGGTGAAAATGATATGAAGAGTTCCAGTCGATCATCCTCGACACCTCACAATGCTTTAGAATAAAATCTCTGCACAAAATAACCCGAATTATATCGCCGGTGTCATCGCAAAACCCTGAACCCGCGTGCATGCAAACTTTGGCCAACTTTTATCAGTAGTATTATGTTTTCTTAATTCCACCCAAGTTGAAATAGACAATTCAGAAGCGGGTGCATCTCAAATACAAATCTATTTATTATTATTTCAAAACTTGGCCTGTGTCTATCGCACTTTTTTCCACAAATGGGGCCATTAAAGTTAAGAACATTAACTAAGTCATTTCGTTTTATGTTTCATTAAGGCAAAGGGTAAAGTTTAGTGACCTGAAATAGACCACTATCTACCCCTGGACCGACCAAAATTACACCAGTATGTACACACTAGCCCATCTAATTCCACACCGGTAATGCAAGAACAAACACGGACCACTCAGTTTTTCTTACCCAACTCCCGCCCTTTAGACAAATATTGAGCTAGTTTAAAACTATATTAATTGCACTGCGACGGCAATGATTGATTGTTCCGAAAGAAGTAAATAAAATCCATTCATCGTTTCAGCATCAATCTAATAGCTATTCGGTTATTGACATCTGACATCGGAAAATCTAACAGAACTGCGGTGAAAAGGAATCCGGAGGTCGAAAGCTCTAGCAAATTTACTTGACTTTTTCGCCAAAAGGGATATAATGCGAGCGATGTCTCGACGGAAATAATAAATTTAGATTGAATGTGCTTTCCAAAAAAATATCTGGGACACTAAATCAACTGTTTACAATTTCGTGGGAATAATTCGTAATCCAAACATGTATCGCCAATTAAATTGTTTGTTTAGTTTGTGTGACGTAGAAATTTTTTGGTTTTAATCCGTTTATAAGCAAACAAGATTAGACCTACCGTCACATGAAGAGCGATAAATCCATCAATGGTAGTTAAAATTTCACGTACTTAGCCGCGTCTTCCGTGTATATTTCAACCACAATTTTCTATAACGAGGTGCAATATGGGCTTCGAATTAAGGGTTGCCAGGACGAGATGATCGTCGCGCGCGCAAAATTGTACTGGCGCCACATGGACCGTACAAGGAAGACTAGAAACTCCGACTATTTTACATCGATTGCACATGGCTTATGTTCCCTCCACGTTCTGATGTTGGGCGTTAATTGAAAACCATCAAAACGATTCATTTTATTATGTTGTCCTGCTCATGACCCTCCAGTCTCTAGCTAAAGCTTGCGATCATTTTGCGCGAAAATTTCAATTTTAAAGAATATGTAATTTCGTTAATTAGAGTCCATTTGCATTCGCTTACAATTGTCCGAGGGACTGGGAATAAAACCCGCCCGGTTCTGGCTTGTACCACATTTAATGTGCAATTTTCCTATCAAAACTCAAAGGCTCGTGATGTAATTAAGGCGAGCGCTAATTAATACAGAAGTGGAGATTTGGCGACTCTTTCACTAATTGCGGAGTCTCTCCAATTGATATTTCGATTTTTGTGTTTGGCAAAGTAAGAAACTGGGTGTATGAATAATTTGCATAATACAAGCTTTATTAAATTGAGGAGTAATATTTTAGCTGTCTCCGAGCCGATTTAAACTGATTTGGAAGTCAAATGGGCATTTAAGAAGTTTGAAAAAGCCATCTGTGAAAATATTCAGCTATTGTTTGATAAATACGCATTTACAGGAATCGCATCGACCGTCGCAAAATTAAAAATGCAATATAAATTTTTCGCGTGATTTATTTCTTCCAAGCTTTCTGATTTATACTAAAATTAGAAAAAATCCGATGTATTTATTAAAAAAACCATTTTGGTTACATGAAATATGTGTAAAAATGGTGCAGCTGTTCGGAAACTCTTAAAATTTATTTAATATTGCTGCTCTTCACTCGAATACTTTTGACAATACACCGTCTGTTTTTGTTCTGCACGGCTGCAAGTTATTGAAATGTCGTTCGGCGATTCAAATTTGCAAAAGTTATTTTTTGGTTCATATGAGCGAGTTATTAAAATAGCAATCAAGACGATACGTGACGATTTGCGGACTGGCGAACAAACATAGGCGCCGAAATCGTGGGGGCATTGGGGCTTGCCCAATAACCTACATTGGTATTGAGTTGTTTTTAATTAGATAAAGATTAAACACAACTCAGCATTAACTTATTTGTTTTTTTCTGCTTATCATGAGATATGAACTGATGCATGTTGCAAGACATAGCAACATTATAAGGTTTTATTTTCTTCATTGTTCAGTTATGTACAGCTAAAATTTTGCTGATTCCACCACTACTTTCTTTGAATTTCTTTCACATCAGAAATTATTGTTTTATTTTGTTTTTGCCTTATTTTATTATTTTTTTTGAATTTATACAGGATGGCCCGCTTGATGGACGTGCATACTCTAACCATAGATTATGCAGTATAAATAATAGATTTGTTTTTTTTTAATGTTTTTTGTTTAATTATTAGTCTCTAAAAGTTACACCAAAAATTCAGACTATATTTTTTATATTTTGTTTCTTGTAAAATGTAAATGTACCTACCGTTTTCGAGTAAAATAGTAAAACGTGTAAAGATTCAATTGATATCAGCACATCAGACATCACAGTGTTTTTAGATAAAAAAAATATGGGGATCAATTTATTTTTTAACTTAACCTACGGTTAAAATACCCTGTATACCTACCTAAATTTTTTTATTATTATTTAAAATATTGCTATTAGCACTTGCAACGATTAATTTCATTAGATTTCAAGAAGTAAATTTATTCTTTTGAGTAAGGTTGGGAGTTTTTCTTCATTTTTAGATTATAGAATGCCCTGCATCTGTACCTAAGTTCTTTCTGATTCTGTGAAATTTTGGACACGGTAGTCAATCTTTTTGGGATTTTTCTTTAGGTATTCTTGAGTAAGGCGGAAGTGTCCAAGGCTAAGATGGGTAATAATAAATTTCTCGTTTCTTTCTTGCGTGTTTGGATATCAACTTTTTAATAATTACGATAGACTTCTCGCAGTTTTGTTGTTTCCACTGATTTATAAAATTTGTCGTTTGAGTAAATCAGTTCGAAATTTTCGATTTAGGAATATGTTCAGAAACTTTTTTCAACTTTTTAGTCTGCATAAAGCGTTGATTTGGTAGTTGTTTTTACAGTTTGTAAAAACTTTTTTGTTGGACGGTAACAACAAAGGAGTTGGGGGAGAAATTTTGTTAAATGCTTGAAATGCTAGTACTTACTCAAAGGACTGTGCAGATAGTCAGTGCGTTCTAAACGTAGCAATGGACTTCAGCTGATTGGAGGGATTTCAGGATGACATAGATTTCCAGAAGTGTTCACGGAGGTTTCTTTAACAATCGGGACTTCTTGTGCTTTAACTGGCACCGAAGATTATATAATTCTTGTTTATTTTGTTGTAAAGTGACTGAAAATAGGAACAATCTATTAAACATAAAAAAAACTTTCTCGAATTTGTTTATAAATTATAAATGTTTAGAATGTTGTAAATGTTTTATCTGTAAATAATAGATATATTACAATGATGTGTCGTTAAATAGAAATACCAGTAAATTTTTTAATAAAAGATATCGTAAATTGCTTTATTCTTCGACAATGTCAAAATTTACGGTTTTTCTTCTGTTTAAGGAGGCATTTCTATTCTAAATTATTATTTTTAACAGATTTAAAGCAATTTTAAGCCTTGTTGAGTCTAATTCTAGAAATCAAATGTATTTAACTCAACTCTGTGTAAATCGGTTCATTATTTATTCCACCTATCCTGGATGAAAAACCACTCATTATCGCTTGTGGTTTAAAATAGTGTTGGGCACAATCGAATGATTTTGACTATCGAATAATCAGTTATCCAATGAATCTTTCATTAAAATTCATTCATTTAATTTTTTTCCAAACAGGTCCAAACGCCATCAAAGTGGCACTTTAATGACGGAGTTCTGCTAGTAGAAAACTTATTTATTTGATTAAGCAGGTAAAGTACTTGTCTAAGTACAAAAGGTAGAACTAATTATATTTTTTTATTGTTAATTTTTAAAAAAACAAAAATATTAAAAGTAGAATTTGTCGTATTCTGAACAATTTAAACATGCGTACGTAATTCTAGAACAGATATCAGTCACATATTTCTTAAAAAAAGAAAGAAACGGAAACATAAACAAATGATTTTTATTCGGCATCGATATTGTATTCATATTCATTTCTTAATGAATGATTTTATAATGAACGAATGAATTTTCTACTATCGAATAATTCGAATGACAGACAACTATCGAATTAATCTTAAAATCCACTTGTGAAATAAATAGGCATCCAATTACACTCAAACTTGTCGAATAAATAACTATTACCTACATTGGAATATGGAATATTGTCTAAAATTGGACTTATTTCGTCATAGCATTGAACACCCCATTTATTGATTTAGCAAATTACAAAGTCATCAGGCGCTGTTATTTCGGTCTTTATATAAAAATATGTCATATAATTGATGTAAGAAAAAGCAACAGCAATAACTGAAGCTAGCAATATTTGATTCGATGATTTAGACAATTACCCATTTGCGTTACAACTTGGTCATTCTTGAGAAACAATGTTTAGTTAACAAATCAATAATTTGTTTTTATTGTACTTTGAATCGGCATTTACAATTCATCGGTTTTTAAGATGCTTTGCTTTCCACTGAAACTACTACTTATATACCATTTCAGTTCCTGGTAGAATCGCAACAGCGCATTTGAATTTTTTGAAGTAAAATGGAGCACAAATTGAGAGTTTCTGGTGGGTTTTCTTAGCTCAAAACGTGTCGCTGGGGTTTAGCTTAACACATAATTCTTTTCTTTTACAGAAACTCCCAATTTGTGCTTTATTTTTCCCTCCGAAAAACTCAAATGCGCTGTTGCAATTCTACTATGAACTGCATTTGATCTGATTTTTTCTTTAATTCTTTGATTAGACAAAATTGAAAATAAACATTTTTACATGTAACTGTTTCCGGACATTTTAATATTTTAAAATCCTGATAGGGTAACAAGAATTTAAAAATCATGGGGAACCTTTTTCTTGCCCCAGAATCCGGCGCCTCTGCGAACGAATGTCAATATGAGTGCGATTTGATTGGGGTTTAGGTGTATGTGATGAAAGAGGGATAATCGGACGTCGTGGCGTCTCCTCTGGCGCCAGCGGTGGCGGCGACGCCAATGCGGCGCCACTTTGGCCAACTAGCACAATTCGCACAAGCATACAAGACAAACATCAATACCCACGTTGGCAGGTATTCAAACAAAGGCGATTTTACAAATTTTAAACTTTATAGACTGTGATAATACGAACCGAGCAACAGCTGCTACCTCTAATTTACACTCGCACGATCTGTAATACAAATTATTATTATTAAAGTGTCTTAATTGGTTATAATTAACTAATTGCAGCTAAATACACGACTTGGACGTGTTCTCGTCAAAATTAATGTCCAGCTTTGTCGTTGTCATTGATCAATCGGGTTATTTTTCGTCCGATTTGAATTTTTAAAACCCTTTTGAATCCGATCTGCGTGGGGAAAAAGACGAGTAATGAGTTTGACCTCGCTGGAAAATTCAGAGTTCCACTAGCATAAGAGTAAGCGCGTGCTTTGTAATAAAATAGTTTAAGAGCAATATTATAACTTTGTTCGGTGTCAGTTGAATATCACGTAGTTCACATTTTTCCTCTCAAAGTTCGATTTTTTGTGAGCGCGGAACTAGCACGGCTCTATTAAAAATGTGCAAATAATTACTGCAGCTTTTAATTAAAGGACAAAGTGATTTGTTTGTTTGCTCATTCAACTGGCGGTAAAGGATGCGATCGTTTCGTTCGAACAAGTTCTTTAATCATAAGTAATGTTTAACATCCATTAGCCGTTCTTATATAAAATAAAGCCGTTTGGGAATCGTTAAAGCCGTTATTAATTAGAACGGCCACACCCTACCCGATTAACTATAATACCGCAACATTTTTATTCCAACCATTCTTAATTTCCATTCGACGAGAAATTCAGCAAAGTATTCCCGCCTCGAAGAAAAAGAGAATTTTACATGCATATTTTGAATAATTTTGCTAAAAGTTCGACGTAATAAATTCCCACTGATTGGTTCACTCCTCAGATAATGGATCCCCAAGGAAATAAAATAAAAATTTCCGATAGGTGCAACTAACTTTATTAACAATTTATTTATTCGGCATAAAATCAGTTTTCACTTTGTACTTTTGGAAAGTGTTTATTTTTATATAGATTCCGTAATAAATGGGTTTATGACATATATCTGGAAGTTTGTTTTATAATATCGTGTGGAAGCGGTATCCACTAAAAAGAATCTCATATTTATGCAAAAAATCCGATGTTCTCTACACTCGGAATGCAAAACAGGATCATCAACGCTCCAAGAAGCGAGTCACGCACGACGGCACAGTTGCCAACTTTATTGATTGCCTTTTGTAAAGAACTGATTCACTCCAATTATAAACAAAATTGTGGCATTTATTGATTTAACCACTTTAATTAAACAGGCGGGTAAATTTTAAAAGTCGGGCACGATCGTGCCAACTCGTTACTCCGACAGGTCAACAGGTGGGGGAACATGCTTGTTGTTATTTTCCTAACCTAATTGTTAAAATAAAATGAAAAACATCCAACAAGCGATTTTAACCACAGGTGAGTCGTAACACTCATTAACGACATGCCTGCAGTTGTATTCTTAGAGGATACATTCGTGTCCATCGTCCCGACTTGTGATAATAACTTTAAAGTGCAAAATTGCCCCAAAGATGCCGGGGAGCGAGTGCAGCTCTGTAAGTTGCATGAATTTCTTACCAACTTTGAATTGAATAAAATTACAACTTTGCATCTACAAAATTGCGATATTAGCGAACTGCCTCGCGATCTACAAAAATTAAGTTTAAAGTGCTTGGTTTTGAACCACAATCAATTAAAAGAAGTGCCTAGTTGTTTGTATTCTGGGTTGGAAACGTTGGAAGTGCTAGATCTGTCTCATAATCTTATCAAAACGTTTGATGTAGAGCCGGCATGTAGTCGCAATATTGTTAGTCTAAAACTATCCCATAACAAAATTTACAATTTCCCACATTGGATCATGACCTGTCACTGTCCCAAATTGATCGAAATTGATTACAGTGCCAATTTTTTGACCAGTGTGAGCGTGGCACACAAGTTAACGGCCAAAAAAATAATCATGAACAATTCGCAATTGCTTGATGTTGATTTCGAGTTTTTCAAACGTGTAAAAACTTTGGAATATCTAGATATAGGTAACGCCAATTGCAAATTAACGAAACAGGAGAACGAGTTTAAAGACATAAGCAAACTGTTCGATAAAGCCAAATGGAAAGAACTGAAAGTTTTAAAATTGAACCATATTCTTGTGTCTATAATACCGGAAGGGCTCTTCTGGATTGTGTCTCTAACTGAACTTTACTTAACTCATTGCGAGTTGAGCTGGATACCGCCAGAGGTCCAGTATTTAACAAATTTGGAGGTTTTGGATGCCTCTCACAATTCCATTTGTGGAATTCCGAAAGAACTAGCGATTTTACCGAAGTTACGAATCGTTAAAGCACCGTTTAATCTTATTTCGTCAGTGGATGATTTCACGAATGAGTTAGAAATTTTGGATTTGTATCATAATGAACTTGAAACGTTTCCAAATTCAATCGAGCGAATTAAATTCATCGATTTGGAGCAGAATTACGTCGATATGTCGCTTCATAAAACGTACGGTGAGAAACGAGATTCTTTCCGACAAATGCTTAATGATGGGAGAGCTTATGGTCCAAAGGTTGCACCAAAGGAGGTTTCGAGCTGTGAAGATGATCGTCTTTCTTCAGATGGTAGCGTTTGCGAAAATCACGATTTTTATAATGCTGATTTGATAAATGAAAAGTGGGATTATGAGGAACCTGTTAATGTTAATAGCATCCGAAATCCAGAAATTACGCCATCTGATGACGAGTGGACGGGAAAGGAAGAAATGATCACCACGGAAAGAAGAACAATCAAGCCTTGGATCGATATAAATGAAGACTGGATATTTTCGGATGTGGAATAATTTATTTTTTGTAAGCATTTAATATTTAGAATAAAGTTTTATTAAAAATTTTTTACGTGTTTTTATTTACGTACGACGGTGCTAGCAAAATATAGTGGGAGGAAATTAAACGTCTGGCGATGGGGCGGAAAGATACTGAAGAAAGAAGGTAATTAAGTGGTTTTCTCAAAGAAGAATAATGGGAACAAAGGCAATTATCTAACGCGAGAATTCGAGACATTTCGATATGTAACGAAATAATTTCGACGAAAAAGTCGTCTTCACACGACATTGTGCCAGTGATTTATCGTCACTGGGATCTTAATTGCAAAGCAGCCCTCAAGCTCAGGTGAATCTCAAAGGACCAATGAAACGGTGAATTCTAGCCATGGCCAAGTGAGCTAATCTCGGGTGTTTTATTGCCTAGATTCAACTTTACACCTCCATTACGTCAAGGCGTAAACATGCCAGTGGAACAAGAAACCCACATGGATTTAATTTTGAGATGATTCATATTCTTTAATTTTTGTAATTGTGAAAAGTGAGTCACTTTTTCTTTTAGTTCATACCTAATTTATGCAATTTTAAATAGTTATTTTGTGTGATTTAATTTTTTTGTAACGTGGTAGTTGTAATGTTGGTTATTTGTGTTCGTTCAATTTAATTCGCCTTCGCAAGGCTTTATGCAACGTCCCTGTGGCGCAGAGGATAGCGCGTTGGACTTCTAATCCAAAGGTCGTGGGTTCGATCCCCGCCAGGGATGGGCTGCGAGGCAGCTTTTTTTGTTTTGCCCAAATGGGAATTTCATTATTAACTTAACAAACAGAAATAAAAACGCTGTTTAATTGTGTTTTTTGCAAACTATTCTTTCTTCTATTCTATTCTTTCAAGTTCTTGTATATGCATCATACTAGCATAAAATCATATGCAAGGTAAGTCTGCTATCATCACAGTCACAGAAATCAGCGTTTGCTATCCAATAGCTTATTTTTTTCTCTAAGCATATGAATTTCTCCAGAGTTTTCTACATTTACTTATAAATTATAAAAAATATAAATTAATAGTACTTTGTGTATAAGTATGGTTATTACGGTTTTTGCTTTAGCAAGTTTATAAACTATTATTATACCCAGGTAAGCAGGTAACGGACTGTACCTTTCGAAAAATTTGCAAATTTATGGCAATAACGTAAATCGTAAGTGTCATAGCAATATTCAAGCATAAATAAATGTCTACTGGAATAAAAGTAATGTTTGTTAAATAGTTGCGGTTAATTACAATTGAAATGTTCGATGGCTTTTCTTCATAATTTTCAGTGGCTGAAATTTTTTAGTGAAGTTGCCACGTCATGCATTTCATTTAATAAAATAATATTAATTACAATTGGTCATAATCTTATCAATTACAATTATTGTAATTAGCATTTTTAGTGATTTATTACAATTACAGTTACTTTTCAGTTACAATAATTCAATTACAAATTCTTTATTATCTTTATTAATTTAATTAATGTCAGAAACGAGTTTTGAAAAGTTGACTGAAGCCCTATGTATGATGGACTGTGCTTTCATTTTTACCTGTCAGAGTAATTAAAGTAAATTTATTGAGTTTACGATTAGGTGCAGACATAAAAGCAAACGTCTAATTGTTATACTCGTAGAGGTGCGACTGAAAAAAAGTGTTATTTTTTCTCTTCGGAGAGGTTATCAAATAAAATGTCCTGCGGCTGCACTTACAAATGGCAATAATTCGATTTTTTCAAATGCAACACTTTATATTTTATTGCATTTCATAGCATTTTTGTGAGCTTTTTGTCGATAAAGGTTTGTGGGGTCTACAAAATTTGTGAGATTTTTGCAAAATAAAAAATACTGAAGGTTTTTTCGAAAAAAAAAGAATCGAGTAACCTCAATTCAACAATTTTAGTAGTCTTAATAAAAAAGTTAGACCCACGCTGGCCTAGCCAAGATACACTACACTAGACGCTTGTTAAAATGATCCGGAGAATCGATTAGCGTCCAGAAGTCGCCAAATTCCCAATAATTTTTAAGTTATGATTTCTTTTAATTTTACCTATTTTTGCAATTTTCTTGAAAATTGTTAGTCAGAGAAGAATGATCTTTTTCGAAAAAGATAGATAATTAAAAGGGCTTTCCAACGATAACAAAATTTATGGGGTTACGTCTTATAGTTCCGGAGTTATTGCTCGATAAATGTTCGGGGTACCGAAAATCGACCAAAATCTGGACAAAAATTGGAAAAATCAAACGTCAAAAAAACGAAGCAAACGAAGGGATGTCGAGGGGGGTCTACAGACATAGAAAAGTGCATAAAACATTGCTAAAGTGACGAGTTTTTACAAAAAATTTTTTTTTTGATTTTTTGAAGGTAAGATTTAAATATTGATAATCGATACATTAAAATTATGGATAAACATCGATATATCGATAAATATCGATATATCGATACATATCGAAATATCGATATATTGAAGTATCGATATTTATCGATATATCCATAAAAATATGGGCACATATGGGTATTTATAGATAAGCGATAGTACCTAGTAAATGTTACTGCTAAATTTTAAAAAGTTGAAATGGTAAAATATTTTTTTTTGTTAAATATATATTAGCTGTTTCAAAACTATAAAAACGCCAACGTCGCATTTTCTTTCAAAATTAGCTGTTATAAATTATTCATGCACTTCAAAAAATTAATAGCTAATGTAATTTATACTTTCAATGTAACAATCATTAGTAACTATTTTACATTTTTATCAATCTTATTTAAAAAAATAATTCGGTAAATTGCGACGTTGGCGTTTTTATAGTTTTGAAACAGCTAATATGTCTAAATTATACAGAGAGATCATAAAGTTTTGTACTTATAGTTATGTAGCTAATGTTTTTGCATTAATTAATGTTTTTTTTTAGCAAAAAACTCGAACCCGTCGATTTTTAATTTTAAATTGCCATCTTTACACATACAAATTTTGTTAGTGACATCATTTGTTTTTGAACTATGATATCCTCAATTTTTTGGGTTGGCAATCCTCAACTGTTTTTGTTTTTCATTATATTTTTCAGTCCTCTATTCAACAATTATACAAAATATAAAATCTTGTACTATTTTTTTTTTTTGGGAATATTAATATCTACACTTTTACGATAATTATCGATATTACTACTACTTTTTGATAATTCTATCGATCAACGATGTATCGATATTTTTATCGATATATGGGTAAAAATTCCCAGCCCTATAAGTGACTAGGTAACCACTAACAATTATAGTTAAAGCTGGTATTCGTAGTAATTCATTTCTTTGAAGCACTCATCAAAGGAACAGATAGACGGGACCGGACTCAAAATTTTAGAAAACTAGAATTAATTTCCGTTAATAAAGACATTTTATTATGACTTCGAGAACATCTTCTGTATAAAAAATGGCCCAATGGGTAAATCTGCTCATTTCTAGGGACTGCTTCCGAAAGAGCTTCGTATTTTTCGCTAAAATAAGTTTTATTTTTGCCACGTTTCCCAACAAAGCTTCTCAGCTACTCATTCTGTGTCCGATTATACCCACCAAAGATCAGAATCTAATCCGTTTCCATTTACCTGGCTCTGGCAGTGTGAACGTCCGGTTCGAGGCTCGCTTCACCTCAGCCTGCCACTAGAGTGTTTGCCTCATGTAAAGTAACATCGGCCATGTTGACTAACTCACTCTTCCAATACGCATTGCCATTGAAATCGCGCTAATTTCGTTTAAACAGTGCCCAAAAGTGCCAAAGTCTCAAAATAGTTATTTCTCGTGCATGACCTCGAAAAAAACAACTTGAAATATCTCCATTTCCTTCAATATGTGACGCGAGTGAGCCACTTCTGTGACCTACATCCAGTTTAAAAGCCACACAGAATATGTCCAGTTCGCGTTAAGAAATTACGGTGGCATGTTATTAAACATGTCCAATAAGAAACAGCCTTTTGTAGTGAAACCACCAGCGGATTCTGCCACTTCTGCGCCCCCGAGATATCAGCCGCCGCCGTTACCGCCCACTGGGGCCCAAGGCATCCTCAAACACCATCCGAAAGATGCCAAACTTTATCCCGCACCCAAACTTCCCGAAAACGTGAGGCTGCCCCACCCCGGAAAAAACTACCCTTACTATCCTGAACGCACCACACAAGTGCAGGTTTGTAATATCAGCGTTATTTATTCACCCCATAGTATGACAAAAGTATAAATCTCGAAGTGAAAGACCCAAAAATGAAAATATGTTGTTGGTAATTTGAGAATTAATTTTATTACACAAAACCAGAAAATCAATGCCCTAGTTGTATTTTTTAAGCTTTCTTTAGAAATTAACTACGCATGAAAGTAAAACTCAAATGATTACCAAAGTTTTTACTAATTAATTGCCACCAAATTTCTCGAATTTTTGTGTGTATAATAAGCAGCATTGTATTTTCACTTTTTCATTAGTATTTATAAAAATAATTTGACAGGTTTCAGATCTCCGGTATTCTAATTGTTATTTTTGCTTTCTAACTGCACCAGTGACGGCTCGTGGGTTTAAAACTGGATGAAGAGCAAACACAAAATTCATAAAAGAAATTTTGTGTTTTTTGTAGCTATGATGGCCCCAAGGTTCCATTTCTAACTATACACCTACTTTCCCAAAACCAAATGTTAGCTCCGTTACAAAATAAAATTATATACAAAACGGATACTTATTTTAGAACGGAATAGTAATAAGTATTACTATTTCTCTATGGAAAAGCATATACAGAGCAAAAAACGAACAATTACCGTATTTTGAGCTATAAAATCTAAAAATTTTGATCTATTTCTCTAAACTTAGCTCGTTTTATGAGTGAGAAACTAATATTACTTTTTGCTAAAAAAGCGCAAAACCACGTAAGTACGTGTTTATTTCAAAATAATTATTTTTGACATTTTAAATGCGAAAATTCAGTTACTGTTGTCTTCTTCTAGTATTTTAGCAGCTGAACAAAAAATCGCAAAAATGGAGGTCGAATGACATACTCATATAAACTGATGCAAAAAAGGTAGGAATAATACTGTTAAAAAAAAACTATAGAAACATGAAAAATAATATCATAATGCTTTCTATAAAGCTAATTTTTATTTTATCGTTTAGAATTGTACCTTCAGTAAAAAATATCACCCTTTCAGAAACGAATAATCTCAAAATGAACACCCGTTTAGAGTAATTTCAGTAAATCACACAAAATTACATCTAAAACTACATCATCTTATTTTGCGAAATTTTCCTCTGCTATGGTGAATAGTTTTCAATGAAGGTCGGATTGATGTTTCGCTTGATTTAAGATTGTTTTATAAATGAGTAACTAATTTTTTTACATTTCTCTCAAAAACACGAAAAATCACGTAATTGTTATTAGTACATTGTTTTTATTCTTCGACACTGTCAAAATTTAGAGTTTTTCTCTTGTGTTAGGAGGTTTTGACAACTGTTGGCATTTTTATTATTTTTAACAGATTTAAAGCAATTTTAAGCTTTGTTGGGTCTAATTCGAAGAATAAAATGTTGTATTCAACTCGTTTTCGTGTAAATCGGTTCATTTATTTCACCTCGTGGATGGTAAACCACTCTTTTTCACTTGTGGTTTAATAATCCACTCGTGAAATAAAGCGTGTTTTTTACACTCAAACTCGTTAAATAAATAACTATTGTTTTTTTTCAAATGCTGAAGCACATTTTAAGGTAAATTTCTCATGAAATTTTGCTCAAACAGACCAAAAAGTTATCCAACACTGATGAACGAAAGTGGCTTTTTTGAAAATCACTTTAACACGTTTCTCAGCTGAATACTGATTTATTCGTCGACACTGACAAAATATACGGTTTTTCTCCTGTGTAAGGAAGCTTTGACAACTGTCAATACGAAACGTCAGATTATTTTTAGCAGATAAGCAATTTCAAGCCTTGTTGAGTCTAATTCGAAGAATAAAATGTTGTATCCAACTCGTTTTCGTGTAAATCGGTTCATTTATTTCACCTAGTGGGTGTTAAACTGATCTATTAACACTCGACGTTTAAAAATCCACTCGTGAAATAAAAACCCGATTTACACTCAAACTCGTTAAATAAATAACTATTATCTTCCAGGTGCAGTTTTAGGTACAGTTTTTTCGGTGAGAAAAATTAAATTTCTCTCACAAGAGAGATAAAGCTGTTTTTATCCTCACAAGTGAGTAAATCTGACAGCTTTATCTCTCTTGTGAGAGAAATTTGATTTATTTCACCGAAAACAGTGGTATAATGTACAATGGTATGAGATAAAATAAGATAAGATAAGATAAAATGTCGTATATCACACGTGATCGAAATGCCATTATAAAGCTCGTGAGAAGTGTCCCACTCGAGCGCAAGCGCACTCGTGGGTCAACATTCTCACTTGCATATAATGATGCATTTCTATCACTTATAATATAATATACTATTATCTTATACCATTGTCGTACATTATACCATTGTTTTCGGTGAGAGGAATCAAATTTCTCTCACAAGAGAGATAAAGCTGTCAGATTTAGCTTTATCTCTCTTATGAGAGAAATTTGATTCTCTTACCGAAAACAATGGTATAAGGTACCTAAAAAACTGCACCTGTAAGATAAAATTATTTAGCTCACTTTATAAGCGCGAAACTTAATTTTTTTTCTTGAAAATTCGTTCAAACAAGCCTAAAAATCACATAATTAGGTTGAGAGATACGTTATATTGAGATAAAAATTCACGTATTTTGCAAAAATTCCCTCTAAGGTGAAACATTCATAACGAATGTATTATGTTTCAAAACTATAAAAACGCCAACGTCGCAATTTACAGAATTATTTTTTTTAAATAAGATTGATAAAATTGTAAAATAGTTAACAATGATCAGATCTCTCATTGAAACTATGAATTACATTAGCTATTATTTTTTTGAAGTGCATGAATAATTTATAACAGCTAATTTTAAGAGAAAATGCGACGTTGGCGTTTTTATAGTTTTGAAACAGCTAATAGCATGTTTTAATGGTGAGAAACAATTTTTTTTAAATTGCTCCAAAATTCCGTACAACTCACAATGTTTGCCTTTTTCAAATGCTTAAGCACATTTTTAAGTTAAGAACTTACTTTTATAGCGATATTTTGACCGATTAGACCAAAAGATTACCAAAGAAGGTCAAATTTAAATGACGTTATTTTTGCATTTTTCGAGCGGTTTATCAGTTTTTTTTTCAAATGGAGGTCGAAGACGACATTATTTTATTTGACTTATTTTGTGAACTTTCAATAAAAAATGATCAAATCCTGTTTCTTTAGTAATTTAGTTGTTTTTTTTTAAGAAAAAAAATTCATTAATACACCGAAAAATCATCTACCTGTTTCGAAAATGACTTCATACCGAGTTACAAATTCACTTATTTTGCAAAATTTCCCTCCAATAAGGCCAAAACTTTCAATTGGCGCAGTTACAGATGAGCTTGAAAGGAAGTGAATTATTTTTCCTTGCCCTTAAATTTCAAGATTAAAGGCCGGTTTACAGAAAGCGAAGTTAAAATTTAATTCCGAATTAAACTAATTCGACATTAAGTTGCATTTAAAATGCATTGACAAATGTCAAGTTAATCTCGAATTAAAATTTGATTGCAATTAAAATGTTCAGTAAATCGGTCCGTAGTGTTGTTTATTAGAAAATTTATTACGTTAATAGTTTCTAGGTGACGTTATCCTTCACTTACAAAAATTACAATTTTTGGCGCCTGCCACGAACCTGCTAAATTAAAAAAATTGCCTTAGGTGCACCAGCCGCGGCCCTGGACGAGCCCGGCGTGCCCCAGGTCCAGCACCGGCCCATTCGCTACGACGACGAGTTCCTCCGTCCCGAAATGTTGAAATTCGTTCGCAAACCCGACGATCCTGGCTTAGCCGACCCCAATCGGCACATGCAGAGCATCCTCGGCGAGTTGCGAGCCCTCAAAGAGGCCAATCAACGCCTCGCCGACGATAACCAGGAGTTGAGGGATTTATGTTGTTTCCTCGACGACGATCGCCAGAAAGGACGCAAATTGGCCCGCGAATGGCAACGATTCGGTCGTTACACCGCCAGCGTAATGCGCCAGGAAGTCTCCGCTTATCAGAATAAACTACGCGAGTTGGACAATAAGCAACAAGAATTGATCAAGGACAATTTGGAGCTGAAGGAGTTGTGTCTTTATCTGGATGAGGAGCGAGGTGGGAACTCCATGTGTCCGGCCTGCGGGAGCGCCCCCACGGGGAACCTCCGAGACGATGGCGATGGCTCCAGTTCGAGCACTAATGCAGATGAACCTGCAATACCTCAGCAGTTCACCACAGGGGGCAACACCCCCAGGAGGTCCGCCAGTCGGGAGAGGATCCTCCACGAGAATCTTGCGAGGCAAAGGAGCACTTTCAACGGTGCGAAGTTATTTCTTTGAAGGGTAAACCGCATTCAAGTTTTGTCATAGATAAAGATTGAAAAATTAAAATGCGATGTCTGCGGATTACCCCTCGGAAATCTTGTTATAATTTTACCATTAAGTTTTTTTAGATCAAATTATGCAATACGTTCGGAGCCTGGAACAGCGCGTTAAGCAACTGGAGGAAGATAAACGCGCCCTGACTCATAAAATCAATCAAATTGCGACCACAACGGGCGATTCCAGTATTGCAATTCCGCCAGATGCGGGCGTTGGGGTGCTCACAGGTCGTCCCGAAGCCGTCGTCAGAGCCCTCCAGGTCCTCGAGGTGCGGAGAACAGTTGGAGAGGGAAGGGCGGATGCCCGAAAGGACGGAGAATATGTCAGACAGCATGTCTCAAGACATGGACGATGGGGAAAAAGCCCTCGTCAGAGAAATGTGCAATGTGAGTGAACTCTATTATTTCAATATGAAATTTAATGGAAATTATTGCAGGTTGTTTGGCGCAAACTAGAGGAAGGGCCCTCGCGAAGATGAGCCTATGCTTGCCGTAATATTTAAGTACAAGACACGTCTTGCCATTGCGTGACGTCTATATCAAATCCTGCTTATTACAGAGTATTATTTTTATACATTATTTATTGTTTATCACGAAATGTATGTGTGAGTCACTGACGTAATGTATGTAGTTTGAAAATTGTTATTTTTGAGAACCTCTTCAAATAAAAAAAATCTTTCTATGATGCGCAATTTCGTAATAGCGCTAATTGAGTTATTTTTATGTATATAATTTGAAACTCATGGTCGAATTCCAAGTTCATTTTGTTGTGCCGGTATGGAAAAGTGGAGAGGTAAGTAAGAGCAAAATTCGGTGTCACTTAAATCATTCACCACCGTGGAACAAAAGTAGGGTTCTTTGAATTTATTATACACAATATAAACAAAAATAACACTTGTGAAAACAACACTCATTTACTTGAAGAAAACACACAAATGGAAATGCAGAAATAAACAATATTTTCTTTTAAATAATCTATAAATACCCTTGAAGAAAAGTCATCATCAATAACGATGACGGCGACTGCTTCTCCTGTAGTCATCATATCTCCTCGAAGACCTTTGGTGTCTTCGTCCATAGTCCCTCTCGTAGTAGTCACCACGGTCTCTATCTCTGTGGCGTCTAGACCGATCGTAGTGCGAATCGTAACTAAAAATATTTATACCATAATGAGCACCATACTCTGACTCATACAGGGCCAAAAAGCTATGTCAGTTCCACACCAAGTCACCAACTGGCATATATGGACACCCATCAAACAAATCCATATAATATGCTTAACCAAACCATATAAATTAATACCATGTGCCTGACAAATCACAAAACAACAATTAGGTAAAACGTCTTGGTGCACTTCGAAAGGAAACAAACTCCATCACGAGACAAAGCACAAAACGTGCCCACGAGGCAGCTATCAGTTAAGCGGTCTTGAGTATTTTCAATTTTAATTGTGTTTCACTAATCAACAAAGTAAATATTTCAAATAGTGCAAAAAGTGGCTACGTCCAAATTAAGCTCTTTCACCAATTCAGGGTTTGTATAAAATCAGTGTTTTTTTCTTTTGAAATTGTACAACCCTTATTACTGTTGGTGAAAAGGCTTAATTTTTGATTTGGTCACTTCTTGCAGTAAACCCACGATATGTTATATATCAACGAGAACTAATTAGGAGGCGAAACGAGATGGAAAATAACTATTTTAAGAATACAAAAATTTCGTGTGACGGAGTAAAAATAAAGGCGCATCGAGTTTTACACCGTCTCAGCTCTAAATTTTTTTTAATTTTTCAATTTTTTTGTTTTATCAATTACGACAAAACTCTTCGAAAAAGTGGAACTGTTTTGATATAAACCCAAGTAAAATGATCCGGGGAACGTATTGGCGTCAACAAAATTGCAATATTCCCAATAGTTTTTTATTTATGATTTTTTTAACTTACCTTTTTACTTTTGTTAACACTTTTCACGAAAATTATTAGTCTCACGAGTCACGACAATAGTCTTTATTAATAAAGATATATAATTAAGAGTTTTCAAATGATATAAACTTAATAGGTTACGTTGTCTAATAATTCCAGAGTTATTGCCCAATAAATGCTTCGGGTATCGACCAAAATCTCGATAAAAATCGGAAAAATCAAAAATCGAACCAATTGACTTTTTTGCGCTTTTAAGGGATGTAGAGGTTTCTAAAGACAGAAAAGTGCATATACAGGGTCATTTTTTTAACTCTGAACATAGCCCTATGTTCAATCTGAAAAAAACAGATCAAAGCATTGCGAGTATTGCTATGCAACTAATTATTCTACGCGCAATCAAAAATTTCAACTTGTCAATTAAATCTTCCAAGATTATTTAAGTAAAGAAAGATTAATTTTTATGAAATTTATTAATCATTAGTAACATGTAAGGAATGGTAAATTACTTTAACAAATATTCGAAATCACTTCAAATTGGTTCAAATAACTCGACATCAAATAATTACCTTTACGTATCGTTGGTAACGTAAATTAAATCAATACTTTGATATGTTTTTTTTCAGATTGAACATAGGGTTATGTTCAGAGTTAAAAAAATGTCCCTGTATATTATTTCAGTTCATAGTAGAGTTTTGCAACAGCATATTTGAATTTTTTGTAGTGAAATGAAGCTCAAACAGAAGAGTTTTTGTTATAAGAAAAGAATTCTGTGCCAAGAAAAAAGCCAAGAAAACCCACCAAAAACTGTCAAATTGCTCCATTTCACTCCAAAAAATGCAAATATGTTGTTGCAAAATTCTACTATGAACTGACATGGGATATAAAAGTTTGTTAAAGGTACTAGTTTAAAAAAAAAATTGTTTGTAAAGTCCATTCGGAATTAAAATCCATTATTGTCAAATTGTTTCAACTCCATTTAAAATTAGGCTTCGTTCCTATGGCAATCTCGTTGGGTTCCAATATAATTTCAAAATTTTTAACATTGACAATTGATTTAAAAAAAATTAGGTATAGGTAAGTGATGTAACCATATAATTTTAGGAAAAAAAAAATGGAAGCGTCAAATGTTGTTTGTATACACGTAAAATGAATCGTAGGATTCGCTGGACTACACCGTTTTGCTCTATACTTTAAATTTTCCGAGATGATTTTTTGAATGAAAAACCAAAAACACCGAAGGATTTTCTGAACGGCCCTTCCATCTTTTTTCAAGCAAATAACAAATAACTGCAATGTGCTTTTACAATGCACAGATAAACTACCGCTACTTCTAGGATAAATTAACAAATCAATTTTACAATCGTTCAATAAACCCTCGATAGTGTACACACTAAGGAAAAAATTATACTCTGCTTTCCGTGAAAACTAATGTCATGTTATGTCAGGCGCTTATATCGATTAAAGTGCTTTTCTTTATTCAAAAACATTAAAAAAAAAACGGTTAAAAATACTAGATACAAGAAAAATGTCTTTTGGTAAGTTTGAAATTAAAAAATAGCATTCGATTTTTCTGCATTACCTTTATCTCTTACTATTGAGAATTCATTGCTCCATCTGGCTGTAATCTTTTTGTTTTGTGCTTATCGTTATTTACTACTAATAAGACACTCGCCTCCGGCTCGTGTGGTAATTTTGAAACACATGTTTTAATAATCATTATTAAATATTCGTTAAATATACTAACAAGATATTATTTCCGTTTTAAAAGACGTGTTAACTGATAATCACCCCCTTCCACAATGAACCTCAAACCACCACAAATGCTTTGTCTCGTAATCAAACCAAAAGTAAGCTTTACCGTGAATTGCGATCGCGCTTGTCGCCTCCTCCACCGTTCAATTCCGGGCAGTCTCTGTAAAAATGCCCGGAATAACCGCACTGATAGCATCTCATATTAGAATTGAAGAACCTTCTCCCTGACCCTCTAGTTCTGGGCCTGGCATGGGTCACCCTAATCCTGCTCCCCGCCACTTCACTACAATTCCAAAAATAATCCACGAAACCAACCCCCAACTCACCCTTACATCCCATCCGTGGCCTTCAAAGCTGCATTAGCTGCCTTTTTGTCTTTGAAAACGGCGAATCCAAAACACGGCGTACTGTTGGTCATCCAGACCTCTTTCAAATCTCCGAAAGGAGCAAAAACCTTCTCCAAGTCAGACTTTCGCACATCGTCCCCTATATCTGCAATGTGGAGCCTGTAACCATCGGCTTCACTGCTCCTGCTCCGGGACCTTGAACGTGACTTGGAATAACTGGAACGGCTCTGTTTGCTCTTATTACTGTTCTTGCTACTGTTTGATGTACTCCGACTTCGGCGCTTTTCTGCCTGATCCGGAGACTGCGACTTTTCCTGATCGTTGTCTCGCATTTTCACAATTTTCACCAAATCAAATGATAAACAACCAATTGTTTCCGGCGCCTACCTAAAATGGCTGCTCTAACCCGATCTTGCCACAAACTATTAATTCACTCACTGGGACTCTTGACTCGATTTTCCTGCTCTCCAAACTTTTCTTCTATCGATTTATCACTTTAATTAGGGAATTTTCTAGTCCACTGACGCCAAAAACGACGCCACGTGACGTAATTCCGTCAAAACACCAACTTGATCGTGGCTACGGACACGCATTTGACCGAAATTACACCAAAATTACGCGCTTATCCAACAATTTGCACGCCCTAAATCGATAACTGGTACCCACTATAGAAATATTATAACATTTAACAACATACTTTTATTATTATTTCATGTAAAAGTCGTGGATTGGTTGCGGAGCCGTAGCCACAAGGCACACGAGGCTTGCTCTTTCTCTTTCCAACTCAAGGTTGTTTCTGTGGTTGTTTCATATTCCTCTCTCAAGGTTGCTTTTAAGGTTAGATCTGTCAAGAGCGTCAAACTTGTACGCAGTGTAAATAAATTGTTCATTCTTTAAATGTTGTTAAAATTCAGTTCAAGCGTGTAAAATGGGTAATGCAGGCAGTGGCGGAGCCCCGCGCGAGCGCCCCAAATACGGCGAGACGGTGCCATCGTCCCCTTCGAGAGAAGGCCAAGCGTTCGTTTTCGAGAAAAAACCGGACAAGTTGCTGTATCAGAGCTCTCAAGACGACGAAGAGCCGTATTTCACGCGCCCTGTGACGGCTGATTTCGACCACCAGAGACCGCGAGCTAACACTGTCTCAGAGGGTACTAAAGTCAACACCAGTAACAAGACTCCGACAGTTTTCCGATGGGAAGGCGGGGGTAAAGACGTTTACGTCAGTGGGACTTTTACGGAATGGAAAACTATTCCTATGGTAAAAAGTCACGGCGATTTCGTAACTATCATTGATTTGCCGGAAGGGGAACATCAGTACAAGTTCTACGTTGATGGGGAATGGAAGAACGATCCTGGGAATAAAATGGTGGAGGACGAAAGCGGCGTTAAAAATAATCTTATTACTGTGAAAAAATCCGATTTTGAAGTGTTTCAAGCCCTGGATAAGGACAGTGAAAATGCTAATAATGACTCGCAGAAGGAGTTCTCGCAAGAAATACCGGCTAATAAACCGTGGGAGAAGGTCACAGGGCCCCCTATTTTACCCCCGCACTTACTACAAGTTATTTTAAATAAGGACACCCCACTTTCGGTAATTGCACTTTCTTATTTTTTCCTGAAATCGTACTGAAAGTCTAAAGAAAGATGGTTACATCGTATATCAAATTTCTAAATATAATTAATTAAACTTTTTAAAACAGTATGATTCCAGAAGAAAAAAAGACATTAACACTTATTTCTTACGTTCAAATTGTTGATACAGTTGTTTACTTTTTTTCATATTAATGTGCTTCAAGTAGGTTGTAAAAATCTAAATGCACCTTTAATTTAATGCCCGATTGACGTAAAAACTGTCATTAATGTAATTAAGAATAAAAATTATTTTAGTCTGATGAGTTGATGACTGATAATATTAATACTCGTAATGGCAATATTTTATGCTTGCCATCCCATAATAATTCCGTTGTTAATTTGAATGGATTTTTTGCTACATCTGAAAAGAAAAAACTGAGTAGAATATAATCAAGGCCTATTTTGATGCATATGAAAGAGTATTTTGTATCGTAAATAATACAAGTAATTTTTTGCAGTGTGAACCAACTCTCTTACCTGAACCTAACCACGTAATGCTAAATCATCTTTACGCCTTATCAATCAAGGATGGAGTCATGGTACTTAGCGCCACTCATCGATACCGCAAGAAATACGTTACTACACTTTTGTATAAACCAATTTAAGCTATTATTTATGGTATTGTTATGCATAATCCTTTCATGTCATTGGGTTTTACTGCTTTCTTCAAATTACAGCTTTCTTAAACAATGAATTTTAATGTGGCGCCATCTACCATAGTTACCAAATTAAACTTATGCCTTAACTGTCACAATGTGTTTCCCTAATGTGGCTCCCTATTTCATTGAATAAGACAGCTGTGCTATGTAAATAAAAGTTGTTTCTTAAGTATGACTCGTTTTATTTACGTTACACCGTGTTTTGATTTAATGTGAGTCACTAGTGAAACTTTTTGGGGGAAGGCCATGGGACAATGCTCACAAACGTAGGGTTTTTCATTTGTATGTTGCCTGGTGTGGACTTTGAGCGAGTAAGTGCTCGTGAAGCCCTTGCAGCAATAAACACACATATAAGGCCGTTCACCCGTGTGGCTATGCATGTGTTTTTTCATATCTCTGACTCTTTTTCCACATATTGTACACATAACTTTACCAATTTCTGGGTCTGTAACAACAAGTTGGAGAATAATGTTAATTAATTAATTGAATACGGACCGATGTGCGCCTTTAGGTGTCTTTTATATTCCGCTTTGACTTTGAAAGTTTTTTCGCAAATCTCACAAGTGTAAATAATTCCTCGGTGGATTAGCATGTGTCCTCGTAATGATTCCGAATTTTTGAACACTTTGCCACAGTGTTTGCACTCAACTGGTGTTTCCAGGTGCAGTTGGACGTGGCGTTTTAAATTGTCAGACCTCACAATCATGCCACAGACATTACACACCCCTGGAGCCACATGTTCAGTGCGTTTGTGGTTATATAACTTAAATCTTGAAGGAAATCTTTTATCACACACGTTACATTTACACATTTTCATCACAGCGATAGCCCCTTTAACGGTTTCTTTAACATTGTTGGGGTTTAATTCTTCAAAAGAACAATCGGACTCATTTTCAGACTGGACCGTTTCGCTCAATTTAGGTTTGAGCTCTTCGTTTTTGATTGTGGTTTCCGAATTTTGTCTGACAGGCTTTAAACGTTCATTAAATAAGCTTCTTTCTTTTAGTTCTCTATCGCTGTTAATTATCACTTTGCGAAAATTGTACAAGGTAGTAACGTTTAATACGCATTCTTGGCAAATACTTGAAGGATACTCCTTTCCTCTAATAATCTGTTAAAGAATAAAAATCAAAATATTGTGTTTTAAATTAACAAACCGGAATTCTTACTTGAATGGATGAAATTGCCTCAATTTTTTCGATTAATCCCTGGTTTGAATAAAGTGGTGTTAAATTGTCAGGCACTCGTAAACATGTTCGGCACACATTTTCCATGTCCTCAAATTATCACAAAAATTAGCTAAACCAATAACCTATCAATAACCAATGCCAAACCACGAGCAAAACGATTGTTATTATTTTTATGCTAAAGGGTGTCAGCAAAGGAACTACTACAACAGAACTAATCTGTGATTATGTGTGTTATGCAACCAACAAAACACGCACCCACATTTCTGTGAAATTGAAAAATTATTGAAATTGCCCAGAGAAACTGTGAGTAATGTATAGTGTTGTTAAGTAATTATCATTCATTTGTAATTTTGCTTGAATATTTTTTCTGAAATCGTCCGTAAATGTTATTTTATGGACTAATTTGAACAGATATCCGTAATTTGAACTCAAAATCCGTATAGTAATATTTTTAGACATTCAGAGTAGTAACTAATACTCAAGGTAGAACTCATGATGTCGTCTCTAAGTATTCTTGAGCTGCTAACTACTGCTGAAGTTTTAAATTATGGTTTAGCTGAGATTAAATTTTTGAAAAAAAAACATAACATTATAGTTCCTCGTTTTGGGGAAGCATTGCTTTATTATTGCGTCCTGCAAAGATGAATATCTAAATTCTTAGTTATGTTGGGTAGTATATCCTGATGATGTAATACCTTGTGTGGAGATGCCACAAAATAAAATTGTCTCTTAATTTTCAAGTTAGTTTATTCATTAAATAAGTATTCGTTTCTACACGTTTTAGTAAAAAAGGTATTTACAAAAGTCTTAAAAACAGGAAGACGTTTTTGCAGTTGTCGCTGACACAATAATTTACAAAAATACAAAAATATGGCAAGAAAATAGAAAATCCTTGATACAAGGGTTCATTAATTCGTAAAATTCGAGTCTTTTAAATACGGCACTATTTTATACATATTCCTCGGAAGGCTTGGGCGCATTCGTTAGCCTTAACGAGGATGGCACCCTTCCATTCACAGAGTCAGGTAACTCGGCAATATCTTTAAACACTCCCGCCAAACTTTCAAAATTGGGCCCCCAATTCAACAAGTAGTCCCATCCGAGCCCGGTGGTGGAGGGCGACCCCGTTGACGGCCTGTACATCGGTCCTTCCAACTCATCATCAGAAGCCACCAACGTACTCATCGACCCTCTGTACGAAGAATCGAAGCCATCATACGAGGGCAAAGGCAAATTGTTCTTGTTTCCCGTACTCGAATCATTCCTTCGCGAATCTGGCTCGTTGCTCTTGTACTTATCTCCCGCCAAACTCGCGTTATCATACTCGATTTCGGAACACGTGAAGCTATCGTTCCCACTTTCGTCCGTCGTGGTCGAGCTGTGATGCGTTTCAGGAACGGGCGAATGATGCAAGTGGTTTAAGTGGTTGTTAACACCACCTCGGGGGGCTTCGCTCGAACTGGAGACAGCGTCTAGGGTTGAGACAAGACTCGAAGTCCTCGGACGCGAATTGAGTCGTTCGATCTCTTCCGCAGTGAGCGAATTTGTGACAGGGGGCGGAGCCGCTGCTTTGCGACTACTGGAACTTTGGCCGCTTAATTGTGACATGACGGGGCTGTTTAGACTCCTCTCGCTGTTACTATGAAGGACGTCTTTACCGACGCCTCCTGAACTGGACGTCGTGGCCAACAAAGCACTTTGCAGCGGTTTACCGCTGATATCGTGCAGTGTTAAAATTCGGGGTTGTTGCGCGCTCATTTCGCTGCTTGGGCTCAAGCGGGCCAAGGGTGTGCTTTGATGGGGCCTCGAGCCTGGACTAGTAACGGGCGGAGCCCTAGGGGGATACCCCGTCGGGTGGTGGGGCGAGTGCCGATGTTGGGCTTGTCCCTGAGCACCGGAAGCGTGTTTGTGGTGGTAACCGGCCACAGGGGGCGGAGTCGCTTTGTATTTCCGGACGCCTCCAGCCTCCCTATAACCCTTATAATGATAAACAATGTCTATGTCGGACGGTGCAATCGAACTAGCGTTTTCCAAGTCGTAATGTTCGGGAATTTCGGAATTCAAGTCGTTGCCCCCATGGTCGTGGTTGTGGTTTGATGTTGGGGGTAGTGGAGGGTGGTGCTCCTCTCTCATCGGCAGGTTTTTACTAACTTCACGCTCGATGATATCAGGTCTTTGTGGGCGGGTCAACTCACCCTGAATTATATCTCTTTCTTTGTACTTTTTCGACAATAATTCGGGGCCCACTAACGAATGACCACCAATTCCCCGAATCACATCGCCATTTTCGGAGTGATAACCCAAAGAATTGTCACCAGAGTGCAAACTACGTCCGAGAATGTTTTCATTGACGGCGTTCAACCCGTTTGTACTCATCATGGTGGCGCTTCCGTTCTGTTTGCTGTGCAAGCCTGAGGGACTTCCGGGAGCGCCACCTTTCTCTTTGTGTTGTTTCCTTAATCTAAAAACTACGAACGAAACTAATATGGCCACAAGTAACACCACAAAGAATACGATGACGAGTGTTATTCCAATGCTAAGGGGATCAGTGGTGGCAGCGGCCCCAACTCCGATAGGCCCATTACAATCTTTTGTAACTTTTCCCTTAAAAATGACTTGCGTGAAAATCGAACCGGAACCGTTAAACGGCTGAACTTCGTTATTGACAGTAAAGTTGGTAATGCACCCTTCGAAAGTTTGTGGTACCGACCCTCGTGCGTAATAAAGACTTGTTTGGGCACCTCCTAGTGACAAATACGTGAGATACGGGTCTAGGAAATCATGAACACCTTCCGAATCCAACTCATCGCCGATTCTAACACCGTTCAAAAGTATCTCAAGGACACGACTGTGCGAATGAAGGGTTAAATTATGCCACTGTCCGTCGATTACCCGCACATGGGGTTCAGTCATATTCACACTGTTCGATAATTTACTCATGTAAATGATTTGGCCGTCGATTAATTCTACTGAGGTATATTGTTTATTACTCGTGGCGTAGAAAAGCACGCCTTGTGTTTGCACCGTACGGAACAGAAAACTAATGCTTTTGCTTGGCGATTCCTTCGGTTGTTTCTGTTTCCACAAGGTGGAACCGCCGTAAAATATCTCCAATAATTGCATTCGTTTGTGTTTCTTCGAAATTGCAAATTCGACGAAAGCGCCGTCGCTCAGACTTATCGGTTGGAGGGCGCCGTGACAATTCGGCGCGATTAAACTATTACCACAGTCGCAACTCACTGCACTCCAGTGGTCTAAACACGTTCCGTATCCCAGGCAAGGGTCGGACGAAACACCAGCGCATGAACCCTTTCGGATGCATGTATTTTGGATGCCGTCGGAATGGAGTGGATGACTTAAATTGAGGAGACGTCCATTGACCGAAACACTGTGGACACAACCAACCAAATCATCCGAGTGGATCTGTCCAGGCCTTTCGAGCACCGGATCGGCACTATTCAAGCCTCCGATTAGTAAAAGTTGGTTGTTGAAATTCAAAGTCCTAGAAAAAACACCGATTAAAAAAATGATAAAACATAATGATGACTTACCCCGCCGGTCCAATATCGTCAGCGTAACAAGAATTGTCGTTAGGACGGCATTCTTCGCATACATCACCATGTTCGGTGCACGAAGCGACACTTAATGACACTACTCGGCCATTTCTAGTCGCTATAATTTTATACCAGCTTCCGTCAGCCAAGTTGTTATTTTTGCCTCCGACACTGATGGAAGTAACAGCCGTTCGGGACCCGCCGAAGGAGAAAACAGCGCGTCCATTCACCAGTTCCACAGCCACAAAGTCGCTCCTTCCGCCGGTTTGCAACCCGTAGTTGTACACCAAGAGTGAGTTTGGTTTAGTCGTCGAAAAAATAAAAGTTATATCGTTGGTGGCGGCATCCAATGACGGGAAAGCCATGTATGACAATTCGCCGAACCCGAAGGTGGATTTCTCGCAGTGGCGTCCATACCGCCCGTCGGTGCAACTACACTTGTAGCCAGGTTTGAGAGTGACGCAAAGACCGCCGTGAAGGCACGGATTAGGTCGGCAGGAGTCCGCCAAAGCCTCACATTGATTCCCGCGATAACCGGGTCGACATAGACAGAAGAACGAAGAACCGTCTGGGCTTTGACGACACGAACCGCCATTCTGACAGGGATTTTCCGAACAGGCATCTCCACGCTCCATTTCACAATACTTCCCGTCTTTGGAAAGCGGACAAATGCAATGGAAGTTGAAACCTTGTCGACGACACTGTCCCCCGGATTTACACGGGTTTGGTTGACACGGATCTTGGCGTTTGTTGCAATTTTTCCCCGCAAAACCATCAGCACATTGACAATTATACTCGTGGAGGATCACAGGGGACGTAAAAACGATATTTTGGCTGTCTGTAATTTTCACGTTTCGCTTGACGGTGATTTCGGCCGTGCAAATACCGCCGTTTTGGCAAGTGTTTTCGTTACAAGGAGTGTAACCGATTGAGATATCACTAGTTTGGAAGAGACTACCGATTGATTCGCGCTTTTTTCGTAGTTTTTCGACCACTAAATCCTTGTTGTGGTAGTTGTGGCCACTTTTTACGGCTAGTGTTAACTCGAGGCCATCGTCGGTGTCGTGTAAACCGTAGAGTAAAACTGTTTCGCCGGATGATAGTGACGTTTTGAGGATATCGAGGAGTCCTCTGTAATTTTGGGCCAAGAATTGTTGACTCGTCACGTTACTGATCTTGATCGTGATGGAATGATCAACCGTTTCGTTGCTAAACGTAACAAATTCGACGGTAACAGTTGAGACGACGTCAAAGTGTTTGCCGTCGTTGCCTGACACTGATAACGAATAGCCTTGTCCTGGGGAGACTTTGGACGCGAAAAGGTTACACCCGGATGGAATCGACAATATCCCTGAGCTGGCAGGTGCTTGTAATATTTTGCATTTGTAATCGCCAACAATGTCCGGATCGTTCGGATGAACATCTGCGATTTTTCCGACCGGGAAAACCCCATTGAACGCATAGACTAGTACATGGACCGATCTTGCACTGGAAGGACTATCGTTCTGGTCCAAAACTTCGATCGTGATAACATGTTGTGACTTCATTTTCGGGCTTCCACTGTCTTCGACTTCGACCAAAATTTCCAACTGAGGGATTACCTCCCGATCGATCATTTTCGTGGTCACTACAACCCCTGAATGTTTATCAATTTTGACATAATCGCGGTGTTTCCCGCCGATTAGTTTATAAGTGAAAGGAGCCCCGTTTGGGGGCAAATCCGGGTCTTTGGCCGAGAGAGTCATGATTTTGGTATTTGGTGGCTCATTCTCCAGCACTTTCCCCACAACGCGTGGATCGAAAGTCGGACCATTATCGTTGATATCACTGATGTGGATTTTAACGGTCGTGGTACCAGTCTGTGGTGGCAGACCTGTATCAATCCCACCAACCACAAGCGAGTATTCGGGGGTGGTTTCCCTGTCAAGAAATCGTGCAGTTTCGATTTGACCCGATTGAGGGTCGATTTTAAAAGCTTGTTCAATATTACCGCCAATAATCGAGTAACTGAATTGGTTATTTTGGGGGCGTACGTCTTTATCAACAGCTTTAACCGACGTTACTTTTGACCCAACAGGGGCACCTTCCGAAATTTCGACTTCGTATAAAGTTTGGAGGAATTCAGGTGGATCGTTACCATCTTGCACCTCCACAATGACTTGCGCTTCGTCGGTGTCGTTCCCCCGAATACCACCCGCATTTTTCGCCATGATTGTGAGCACGATTCGACTTTGCGTCTCCCGATCCAAACTCCGTGACACACTTATAACTCCAGTTTCCGAATTTATGTTAAAACCGCGATCGTTGCTTGAACCAACGAAGAGGTAATAAACCTTGCCGTCATCGCCTGCATCTTGATCTGTTGCTTGGACGGTCCCCACTTGAGTTCCGACTTCCGCCGATTCGGAAACGTCGAAATGAAACACAGGTTGGATAAAACGGGGGTAGTACTCATTCACTCCATTGATGTGGACTCGAAGTTCGGCAATACCAAACATTGGCGAGTCGGGATTGCTCGCCACGATGTTAATTGTGTACAAATCGTTCTCTTCATAGTCGAAACTGTATTTGGCAGTGAGTCGGCCGGTTTTTTGGTCAATTGCAAACATGTCTTTATCAGGACCGTCGGATATCGAGTATTGAATGATCGCGTTTTTGGGGGAATCAATATCTGTCGCTTTGACTTGGAAAACGAAACTATTCGGTGGGAGATTTTCAGAAATGTAGGCTTCGTAAATCGATTGATTGAACGTTGGGGAGTTATCGTTAATGTCCGTGAGGGTGATCGTAAGCATTGCGGTGGTGCTTTGCGGTTTAAAACCCAAATCCTCGGCTGTGATATTGAGATGGTACTCTTGAATCGTGTCATAGTCCAATGGTTGTAGAATTGTGACAGCGCCAGAGTAGGAATCGACTGCAAATTCTTTGCGTTCGTTACCTCCCGATATTTTATAACGAATCATTCCGTTCGGGCCTTGATCGTCATCCGAGGCGTTAACCGTCAGAATTGTGGAACCCAAAGGTTCGTTTTCAGGTACTATAACTTGATAACTCAAAGCGGTGAAAACTGGCATGAATTTATTTTCGCCAGTAACGACTAACGTGATTGTGACTTCGTCATGTTGTGGGGGTACTCCTTTATCAATCGCTCGCACCCTAAGGAGGTACTCTTGACCGATTTCCGCGACGGGTTTAGTCAAAGTGATCCAACCGTTATATTTGTCAATTGCAAAATTATCGGAGCCGTTCCCGCCAACAATCACGTAATTAATTTCGGCGTTAACGCCAAAGTCTAGTTTATCCGTCGCGGTGACTTTGAGCAATAATTGCCCCTCTTGTGCATCGTCAGGGACCGGCGAAAGATACTCGGATTTATCAAATTTGGGTGCGTTGTTATTGGCATCCACGACGTTGATTGTGACTAGACATTCAGACGACATCGGTGGTTTGCCATTATCCGTGGCCAAAATCGTGAGCGAGTACATGTTTTCGGGCGACGATTCCATTTGAGTGTATTTGAAGCGCAGACTCCTCTTGCTGAAGATATCCCCTGAGGCGGGGTCAACCGTGAACAGGTCTGAGGGTTGTTGCAGTGAGTAGCTTATCACCGAGTTGGGCCCTTGTTTATCTCGATCGGTCGCGGCTACTTGCCCCACAAACACCACATCCCTCTGCAGTTCGGGGAAATTGAAACTATAGAACGAGTGTTCGAATTCGGGTGCATTATCGTTCTGATCTTGAATGGTGATGGTGAGGGGCGTTTCGGCCTTCCACGCCCCATCTACCGCGGCCACTTTTAACAAATATTCGTCTTGTTGCTCGCGGTCCAAGTGGCCCACAACCGTTACGTTCCCGCTGATTGGGTCAATCTTGAACTTCTCGCCCGGATTTTCCGTGAAACTATAAGTCGCGTTTGCGTTATCTCCGATATCTTTGTCCGAACTCGTCACTTGGATGACGAAAGACCCGATTTCAGCGTTTTCCGTCACGTTGACGCTAAACAAGCGGCTGAAACGGGGCGGGTTGTCGTTTTTGTCCAGAACTGTGACTAAAACGGTCGCAGTGCCCGTCATTTGGGGCACTCCTTGGTCCAAAGCCTCCACTGTTAGTTCATAGGTTGGGGTGTCCTCACGGTCAAGTCTCGCATTTGTGTAGATTTCGCCGCTTTCAGAGTCAATTTCGAACGTTCCGTCGAAATCATCGGTCAGTTTGTAGGTGACTTGTCCGTTTTCGCCCGAATCTGAATCCTCAGCTGAGACTTTAACGACTAGTTGTGGCGGTGATTCCTCCTCCAAAATCGACGCATTGTACAGATTACTATTAAAAATCGGGGAATTGTCATTAGCATCAGTCACATTTATCGTTAGTTGTAGCACAGTACGGAGGGGAGGCACGTCTGAGTCTTTTGCCTCGATCCAAACCTCATACACCGGAAGCGTTTCATAATCTAATCCCCTCCCAGCGACGTGGACTTCCCCTGTATTTTTATCCATAGTCAAAGCCTCTCCAATATTACCACCGGCGATTGCATATCTCACATTACTCGCAGCTCCTTTCTTCGGAGACGTTGCTTTAAAACGCGCCACTAACTTCCCCTGTTCCACATTTTCCGCAAGGACGAATCGTGTCCTCCCGGGTGAGGTGAACGAAGGGAAGAGATGATCAGATCGTAGGAAAACTCGCAATTCTGTGCTTGTTTTCCTCGGTTTTTTGCCCCCATCTGCCGCTTCGATTTCAAGATTGAACACTTTGGTGCCCAATTTAGACAAATCTTGCGCTGCTTTAATGACCCCAGTTTCGGGGTTTATGGTAAAATTCAAGGCGTGTTCACCGGTCAGTGCGTACGAAATTCTACTGTTGATTCCGATATCGTCGTCTGAAGCCCTTGCCCCGAAAACAAATTCTCCAGCTTTGGTCTTGTCGGAAATGTAGACTTCGTATTTGGTGGATGAAAACGAGGGTGAGTTGTCGTTTTCGTCGGTGACGGTGATTGTGAGATTAACCGCCGCTGCGCGAGGTTCAGTTGCGGAGCAGTCTTGTGCCATTACGGTGAAATAATACACTTCGGTCTCTTCTCTGTCTAGGATTGCAGATGTGGTGATAATTCCCGCATCTTGGTCTATCTTAAATCTGTCGACTTTGTCTCCCAATAGACTGTAGCGAATTTTAGCGTTGAGTCCGATGTCTTTATCTGTTGCTGTTGGGGTCACGACCCATGTTGATAGAGGTGAGTTTTCGTTAATCGTGGCGTGGTAGGATTGTCTTTTGAATTCGGGAGTGTGGTCGTTCACGTCTTGTACGATGATCTTGACTGTGCCAGTTCCGGTTAGAGGTGGAGATCCTGGAAAAAAATTGGCGGTTGAACTATTTGTAATGCTGGATGGTTTAATACTAAGAATATCGATTCGGCATTGTGAATTTAAACAACCGCTTGCTATTTAAAATGCCGAAGCGATGCCCAGCTCCCACGGCCTTCCCTCATTACTACTTGAATGATAATTGGATATTTGAATTCGCGTTCGTATCAAATGTGGTGCCGACTTTTAAAACTTTCACAGAGCTGCATAATTTACTTTCCGACTTTATTTTTTTATTTATATATGGTAGTACCTTGTAAAGGAAACTAGACTCAAAGAGTGCATTTATGAAATACGAGTATGACCTAATTACGACGCATTAGTTAACTAAAACACTAAAAAAAATGAGGAGAAACTAAAACTAACAAATTCTCCTGCAATCACTTTGTATGGATGTAACATCTAATATGAAAAATCACAATTTGTGCTCGGTGCGCACAGTAAAGAAAATCTAAAGGTAAAAAACATTTTGGCATGTGGCTAATTTTTCTAGTGTTAATTTTGAAACTAGATTACGTTTAAAATGACTGTTGACATAATACATCTTTTAGAAAATAACTTAAAAACATGAATTTTACCTTTTAGGGTGCATTTTTTACACTCTCAAATGATGTTTGCAGTTTATAGTGTAAAATATAACTGCACAGTGTTCAATAATCTTATCTTAGTTTAAACGAGAGCCACAGTACGTACAGATTTCACATAAGCACACGTTTTTGGGCAACATATTTTACTTTTTATGGGTACTGGGACTGTTAAAATGGCTGATATAATTTTCAAATTATGTCTATAAAGTTTTGTAAAATAAAGAAAAAACTGTACTTTCGAAAATATCTCAGAATTAGGTAAGTTACTGATTAAATTATAAGAACTTTATTCTTGTTTTAATATATTAGAGTAGAACTATTAACAAATATAAGTACTTAGTTAAAAATGTTATTATTTTACAGCGAAAACAAAATTTTATAACTTGAAAAGTTGTGAGGAAAACATATCTTTCGCGGATTTGGAAGGGACCGATTAGAAGACTGTTTGCTATACTATTAGATACTTGAAAACCAAAAAACATCCTACCTCCTACCATAGTGGTTTTAAATAAGACAACAAGATATGTATAGCAATAATAATATTGTGTTGATTTAAAGTTGTTTAAATATGGAGAACTATATAAGTTTTCCAAAACATATTTTTGTTAAATCGGTATGTACTCGTAGTTTGAATTAATTTTTTTATTTTGTTTTTTTGTGCATTTGTATTTTTTTTAATAAACAATTAAATATACAGGGTGATTCAGATAAGATAATGAACATTCAGATAATGACATTCTGGCGATGCAACCCAAAAAACAAATTTCATTTACGTCTTGATCTAATTTTAATTACGATTTGCATTTGCGATCCAACTTATCTTATGTTGCCCTGACAGTGCTTGACAAGCTTTGACATAAGTGTTGGTTATTATATCGTTATTATTGTCACATTGTATCCTGCATTGCTCTTGGGAGGGAACTTAGAAGAAATTGGCCTCTTCGTAAAAGAAGAAAACGCACTGCTAGGTCTCTGGAAAATTCAATTCGTGTAATAGCTTCCATGACATAGAACCAACAGGCATCAGCCAGACTTCAGTTTGTCGTACTCTTAGGAAAAATAAAATTCATCCCTATCATGTGCAGCTACCTAGTACACGTTAGTACAAGAACTTAGGAAAACTGATTTTGAACGCAGATTAGATTTCTGTCTCTTTATCTATCAGAACTCAAATGCAACTTGACAATAACTTTATTCAGAAAATTTTATTCAGTGATGAAGCATGAAAATCCACTGTGAATACGTGAAACACATTTGCAACAAATGGCCTCGGAGAACGCATAGTTGGGCCTTTTTTCTTCCAAGAAAAACAAGGCCAACATTTTGAACACCTTTTTCGCTAAAAATAATTTTCTTGTCTCCCTGCTTATCCTTGCAACTTATGATTAGAAAAAACTGTTTGCCTACCTTTAATGTTTAATTCTATCATACATTTTGTATTGGAATTTACACCGAAAAGACTTCTCTAATTTCTCTATCATTCTGTGAGAAATGAATGACACTATCGTTCTCTGCGCTGGTGTCAGAGTGACATAAGATGGTAACTTGGATTCAACTTGCAAATCCTAATTGAATCAAAGCCGTAAATGAAATGTATTTTATTGGTTGCATCGCCAGATCGTCAGGCTCATTATCTTATCTGAATCACCCTGTATATAGATGCCTTTATGCTAAACCATTTTCACACTGTAACCACACTAGAATTCATCACTCAAACATTCAAACATTTATAAAGTATGATTATTACACTAGTTTAGGTGTTAAAAGTATTAGCTGTTTCAAAACTATAAAAACGCCAACGTCGCATTTTCTTTCAAAATTAGCTGTTATAAATTATTCATGCACTTCAAAAAATTAATAGCTAATGTAATTTATACTTTCAATGAGAGATCTAATCATTAATAACTATTTTACATATTTATCAACCTTATTTCAAAAAATAATTCGGTAAATTGCGACGTTGGCGTTTTTATAGTTTTGAAACAGATAATACATATACAAAAAAGTTAATTTAGACCAGCAAATATTACGCTCTAGAGTGTGGTCCTATGGGGTCACTCTTAGTGTTATTTTAGTGTGAATAACACCAGAAAATTTTTTACTGTATGCCATCGGCAAAAGTAATTTATTGGTTTGAAAATCCGTAGCGTGTTCTTATTTTGCTCCAATTTCGTCCGATGAGCGACAAGATATCAACGTCAAATATAAATGCAGTTTAATTCCCGGTTTGAATTAAGACGAATGGTGGCCGTTGAGGCGGAGCCACACGATGGCTTGAACCTGTCTTCTGACGCCATGTTCCCAGCAGGAACAGATCAGGGACTTCTTCCGCTAAAATCTCAATTTTGTGCCTCGAAACCACTAAAAACGCATTTCGAATTGGTTGGTTGGTCGAAACGTCCCCTGGCAATGCACACATTCCGCTGCGCCTCTGACATAACGGTGCTTTATTGCAGGTACATGCTAAATACGGTCCCTATTTATCTATCGCACATCCCATTACACGAGTGCGAGATATGACGACGCGGACTTAGCAATTCCGAGCCGGAGGGCTAACAAGCACATAACTAGGTTTGCACTTTGAAATTCATTCGCGGGTCAGATGGGGTCATCCGTCCTTATTTCCAATACAAACACGCCAACCGCTCTTTCATTTAACCCCGGAAGAAAATTTCGGATCAATGTGCACAGTTTTTAATAAATCGTGGGAATTTCGACGAATCGATACAATTTTTCCGAACGACTTATGATACAAAAAAGAGCGCTTTGTCTGCTATCAATAATGTAGATGCTAATCGCTGCATCGTGAGAACTTGAATTCGTGACATTTCGTATAAGTGACGGCCGCTGGGGTCCGTGTGGAAGACCTCCTTTCGAGAAATATTACCTAGGAGAAAAAAGGCTCGGTTCCGGTTTTCCGACACAAACCAAAATGAATTTTCTCCTTTCTTTTACGAAAGAATAAATAAATAAGCAAAGATGGATTACCGGATTTCATTGAGAATAGGATGGCAGTCCCTTTCTCAAATATTCGGTTCTATTGGACACCTGCATTCGAAAGTATACGATTCCCTAGTCGTGGAATTTTGACGATGCCTTTTGTCTACAAGCCGGTATCTATGATCTTGTAGTTTAAGACTGACGTTGTTGGCCGTAGGCTAGCGTTGTTGCCAGTGCTTCTCTTCTATCGGTACCCTTTTATTTTTTCTGTAGCTTTTGTGATGTAGGTAGAGGTTTTGTGGAAAAAATTGGCAAAAGATCGCAAGGTTTGAAGATCAGATAGGACTCGATAAAAAACTTTATAAAAGGATACTTGACCCGAGTTCAAATCTATATTAACTTGAGGCAAGTATAACAATACGCGCAGTGCACGATCTGTCTTGTCTCCTTTTAATGTAATGTTCTTGGTTTATAGATATTGCCGATTGAGTCCCTCGATTTCGCCCGATATCGTTGCGACCATGGGTCTCGCTTCCTGGTACTAACGCAGCCCCCCGTCGACCGTAATAGTGACAAATTGCAATATTTTATCGACAGATCTAGCCGCCATGCTATACCGTTTTCCTCGTTCATATTCATTATTTAACTATTAGGTTTAACCGACTGTTGTAGTAAATCATTATGATTTATGGGATACTTGTGTCTGCACATTTTAAAAATATCATCAAGTCCTGAAGAAATATAGTACAAAACCCTTTCAGAAAATATTTCACTTCAGAAATACAGATATTTTTAAAAGTTAATGCTGGACGCTGTAAAATTCTAGGTAAAATCTGCGGTTCAAGGATTCATGTTACGTAGCTACTGCATTTCTAAAATATTCATTTCTATTATTGGCGACATGTTTTACGACCTGTCTTGTGCCAGTTGCTTTGACCACCGGTGGAACGAAATGGCCGCAGGTCAAAAGTCGAAACACCAACTGCACAGAGTTGCTCAAAACCACCTCAAAATGATTTTCTGCTATACCATTTTCCTGTTATTTTATGACGAAAAAAGTCCTTTCATCTACAGAATTCTTTGAGATGGCGATTTCAATTTTTGTTCTCTATAAAAGAGATTGGATTGAAAATTATTCTAACCAAATTACCACTTCTTTTTAAAACAAAGGAATGGCGAATTTTTTTAGTAAATATAATAAATCAGCTTCGAAATGTGCCTACATCGAAGCCATTGATTGAAGCAATCTTTTATAACTAATCGACTACGATTTTTGGATTTCATGATCTGTAGCAGTTATAGGTCTTCCTCTACATTGTTCAAAGTTCAAACGGATCCGAATCACGTAACACGAAAAATACAAAAAAAATTCACTGAAAACCCCATCGTAATTCTTTGTGCGCACCTAATTGTTATTATTATTATTATTATTATTATTATTATTATTATTATTATTATTATTTCATAACATATTACCTCTAAATCAGACTTCGTTAACGAGGGGTTACAATTTGTTATTACAACGAGTGAATTATTAAGAAACTAATTATTGTAAAGTAACCACTACAGTAGAGGCTCGATTATCTGGAATATTATATGTGAACCGAATCTATTACGAACAATCAAAATCCCTACTAATTCGGATTTTTTTCTAAACAGTATGTAAACAAAAAAATTACATTTAAATGCTTTTGTTCAATAAAAGTTTTTCAATAACTCGTCCAAAACTTTAATCAGTCATTTCGAAATATTTTGGAGAAAAGTGAAGAAATGCTAAATCAAGCTGCAGTTGTGCTTACAAATGTGAGAGAATTTCGCTAAATTTCAAACAATACGGAGTCCCATGAAAATGGTTCCGGTTAATACGTAATCAAAGTTTAATTCTTCTCCAGATAATGTGGCGTTACTGGCGTTGCAATTAATCCGGGCTTACATTTTGCTTCATTTGCTTGTTTATTTGATTACCAACATGATGTAATTGATTTCTTCTAGTTGATCTTCAAAAATTCGCTTTTTTGAATAATCTGGTAGAAATACCAAAAACTAAAATCGATATTTCCAAGCGTTTCCGAGATATGAAAACTTAAAAACAAGAGAAATAAAAAACAGGAAAAAATACAATGAAAAACGCTTTGTTTAGTTGTGTTTTTCTTTTTTATTTAATTGATGTAATGATTTAATGAAATACGTTTTTTGAAATAAAAAATTAAGACAGCTGTAACAACCAAGGTGACTGTCTGAAGCCAGTCGAAAAATTCTAAAAATGTTCAATAATTTAAAGTTATTTTGGGTAAATAAACTGTTATTCAAAAAGGGGGCATTAAAAAAGTCGGGCTATTAAAACCTCTTTAACAGCCCAGTTGTTACCAGGGTTTTATTATTGACACCATAACGGTTGTAAATTATTGAATTTGTTTCACGGCATCGACAGCAGTAAAATACAGACGCAAAATTAGCCAAAGATGTAAAAAAATATTGGGCAAAACAAGAATTTGCGTAAACGAAACATAAACATAAGTTTTAAGTTTAAATTGTCTATTAATTCTCAATAAATTCATTGCTTTTGCCGTAAAGACTCGCAAAGCGGCTAAAAGTTGTTGTCAATAAACATTTTAATGATTTTTTTAAACGTGGCAAATAAAAAACATACCGGTGTCCATTGCACCCAAGGAGAGAGTATATTCGGCTTGCGCTTCTCGATCCAAAGCCCTCAGAAGCGAAATTTCCCCCGTTGAAGCGTTGATTTTAAACGTATCTGGTTTTCCCTCCTTGATAAAGTACCTCACAAGCGAATTCAACGGCGGCGTATCAGCATCATACGCTTGCACCGTAATAACATACCCACCATTAGGCGGAATGGTATTCTCCATAACGTAGGCCAAATACGGCGAATCCAAAAACGTTGGCGGATTATCATTGATATCCGACACCGAAATAACAATTTCAGCCGTATCAGCCCGCACTACATCGCCCCCAACATCCCCTGCACAATCTTCAGCCCGCACCGTCAACACATAGCGCGATTTCCTCTCATAGTTCAGATTTTTCGCCACTCTCACAACACCCGTATCCTCAGCAATGCTGAAATCGCGGTTGGTGTCACCCGAGTTGATCGAGTAGCGCACGCGGCCGTTGAGACCGTCGTCCACGTCCGTGGCGGACACCTGGAGCACGCTGGCGCCGATGGAGGCGTTCTCGGCGATGGAAGCGCTGTACTGCTTGGGATCGAAGACGGGGCTGTTGTCGTTTTCGTCCAGGATTCGGACGAAGATTTTCGTGTGTGTGGCTCTGGGAGGGTCGCCACGGTCGCGAGCGGTTATGGAGAGGGTGTAGTTGCTTTTTGTTTCGCGGTCAATTCGACCCGAAACGCGTAACAAGCCGTCGACTGGGCCCAAGGAGAAGGTGCCAGAAGAGGCGGAATCCGGTGATAGGGAGTATTCGATGTAGCCGTTGCGACCTTCGTCCTTGTCGATGGCTTTCACGGCCATCACTACGGTGTTGATGGGGATGTTTTCAGCCACGGAGGTCTCGTTGGGAGTGACGAATTCAGGGGACATGTCGTTCACGTCTTTCAGGATTATTGTCACCTGAAAGTTAAGGATTTTACACATTTTACAATTTCGCAATTTTTTTTTACAAAAAAAATCAATTTCTTTGTGTTTGACAGTTCCTCAAACTTTGACTTATATCTTATCACTCGTAGAGACAAAATTGAAAATTGGAAGTTTTAGAATCCTTGAATACTTTTCCATTTGACGAACTCTGAACTGTCTCTCCTACTTCAAGCTATTATCTTTATCTTGACGACAAAAACTGTGAAAAATGATACATTTTCGAAATCCTCAGACTATTTTCCGTAAGCAAAACTTACATTTGAATGAATTTGATTTTCCACTTTGTCGAAAGTAATTATAAAAATTCAAAAGTATTTGGTTTTTGACAAACTAAAGCTTATCTTTAACTGATATCTGAAGAACTACAGCTCGTAGACCAAAAATGGAAACAGATTCAGAGTCTTTGAATAATTTTGCATATGAAAAACCGGAGTATCAATTCTCGGAAATGTCTCACTTCAATAAAAACAATTCAAAGTACGATTACTACAACTAATATTGTATCTTGAGAAACCATCAAACTTTGACGGATATCTCGAAAATTGTTAGCTGTACATGAAAAATGCCCACACAATTTTCCATAAGAAAAACTAACATTTGCGTTTATTTAATTCTCCACTTCGCTCGTAGACAGAACATGAAAGCAGATTCAGAATCCGTGAATAATTTTTTAATTGAAGGATTTCCGTTGGAAAACTTAAACAAGGGCCGCGCTCGGTTCTTGCGAGGCAAAAATTTACATTTTGTCGCCCTCTCAAGCCTACTTTTGAAACCTAACTTACTAATTTACAATAACTGTAGGGTTATTGTCGAATTGGGTCGAAATGATGTTCTTTTTTTTGCGAAATTTTATTAGAATGGAACGAGAAATTAATAATAAATTGGGTAAAAAATTATATTATTTCTCTTTCTTTTTTTTTTATTTTTTCAAGCATTTTAGTTCGTTGTTCAGCCAGAAATCAACAAAAACGCAATTATTTTACAACATGTAATCAAAAATACGCCAAATAATCGTTGAATCGTGTCTTTTGTGCTTAAGCAAAATTTAAAAATGCAACGAAACGTTACTAGTTAAAAGTTTCAATACTTTTTCCGTTTCGACTAATTTATCAGTATCACGTTGTTCTACCAGAAGCGTGATTATTTTGACGTACATTTTTGGCGTTTTTTGTCGGTTTTCAGAGGCAAAATTTTCTAAAAATTAGCCGAAAAATCACTAAAATGGATCGAAAATGCATTATTTTGGCTTACATGTTTAGTACTTTTTCAGTCAGGAACGCAGTTATTTAATAGTAAAGTTTTACCAAAAATTAACCGAAACATCTTTAAATTTGTTCAGAAGTAAAGCATTTTTTGAGCGTTTAAGCACATTATGAGAAAAAACAGTTTTTGTGATATTTTACTAAACTGGGCTGAAAAATCAATAAATTATTTGATCAAAAATAGTCTACCATTTTTTTTTGTTATATTAGCATGTTTTTAATCCAAGAACGCGATTATTCAGTAAAATTTCGTCAACATCTACCCAAAAATTCACCGAGCTGGAAAATTGGTGTTATTTTATTGGGCGCTTTAACACGTTGTAGAGTTAAAACGTCGTTTTCGCCAAAGTTTAAAAATCACAAAATTGAATCGAAAATGACATTATATACGTTATACTGGGATTGTTTTTTTTACATTTTATTTTGCGAAATTTTAATAAAAATAAAGGGAAGTGTGTGAGTAAGAACTCGGGGTTAAGTTCAATTCTGATTTAATTAGAAAAATAATTTGATTATATACAAAATTTCCTTATAAACTAAAACAGTTAATCTAAAACAAATGTAAAAACAATAATAATTACTCCATTTAATAATTAAAAAACTATTTGTTATTGTTTAGTTGTCGCTGGTCAAGTGACCCAGTTAGGACATTTCGCTAATCTGTGCTGATGTAGCGGAAATGCTTCCATGGGTCAATCAACAGTTGCAACAATTTTCGTGGAAAATTCTTGATTTCAATTTGAATTTTTGAGAAAAATCCTGAGAAGAATTGTCGAAAATGTTGTTAGTTTTGCTTTTATCATCAGGAATTATTACATTTAGTCAGAAAGTCGATTATTTTACGAAATTTCCTAAAAAACACAAAAAAATTGTTTAATTTTTTCTTAACACTTTTTTGCGAAGTTTTATTAAAACGGGAAAGAAAAATCAGTGAATTGGATTTAAAATATTTTCAAACTGCATTGTAATTGCATTCTTTTTTTTATTAATTACTATTCTTCAAGAATTTGGAGTCTCCTCAATATTTTTTTTTCTATTTTATAGATTAATTTCGCGTCCTTGTCCACGCGATTCACTATCTATACAGCCGACACTGTTATTCAGCTTTTTTATGTTTTGATTAAATACCTTATAGTTGCATTTACTAACACAATTTTTGATAAAATTGACTGTCCGCTAACAACAAACAAAAAATGTTCATTAAGGTCAGTTAAGTTATTAGTATTTCACTTGTTTTTCAAAAAGAACTAAAACTTCTGTCTTGTAGTCAATAATTTTCAAAAAATTCTTTCATATGTAATATTTGATAAAAAAATTTTGTATCGTTTTCCAGCGATAGAGTGGACTTTTTAAATCACAAAAGCAAGCAAGCAAGACTGAAAAAAAAATTAAAAAAGGAATTGTGTTTAGGGACAATATGCGTATAAGGAAATTTTTGTTCTTAATTTATTCTACTAATAATTACAATTAAAACACTTATTTCGCTTACAGATGTAAGTATTTAAAAAATGAAGTGAATCTTCACATCTGTAACCGCAGTGACGCGTTAAACACTCGAAATTTCCTCGAACGGGTCTTGATCAAATAACATACGGACAGTAACTAAAAGTACGTGCATCTGAAAACTCGTCTGCCGTTTACAATTAAGTCTTTGGTAAACAGCGAGAGGTGCTAGGTCATTAAGTTGGTTGATTTACCCATGATGTAGTGTTTACTGTGTCAACAACGTCGTCAACATGTTAACACCCTTGTATCCGTTTTTAACATATCTTTATTTCGAGTAATGACCAGCAACATTCAAACCACAAATTTTATTTTTTCGTCCGAAAGGAAATGTGCATAATTACCTGCACCGTCGAAGAGAGTCTCTGATCAGGAGGTTTCGCTTGATCAGTCGCAGTTACCACCAAATTGTACAAGCCTTGACGTTCCCTGTCCAGTTCTTTCTTGGTTATAACGGTTCCGTTCGGTGTCATTTCAAAATCGCCGTTTTCGTCACCGGCCGTAATGCGAAATACGATCTTTCCGTTGTCGCCTGCAAAAAAATTTGACGATTATCGTCGGGAATATTGATGTTGTTTAATGAATATTCCGGGTGTTCCGAACGGCTCATTATGTTATCTGAACGACTCAAATAAAGCAAATGTAATTGGGAAATTTCTTAATGGTTTTAATCGGGCGACATTTATTCGCTGATAGGCGCGCATTGACCGTTATCTCGACTCCTCAATATAAATTCGTTAAATAAATTTAGCAAAACGCTCTAATTCAAAATTCTTAATTAGAAAACTTCACATTTACATATCTTAATCGAATCGACGTGTGATTTTTGTTTGGCTTTTGTAATTCCGCGACCCCGAGGTCGCGACTATTGTCTGCAATGTCGTGTTTATTACACTGTGTTGGTTTACGCAGTCTGTAAGGCCCTGTAATCTGCACACCGCGCAACACTCCCTTGTATAGACTGAATATTTTTCCTTGACTTGGAAAAAGCACACATACTTATTAAATGTCTCACCTGAATCCAGATCTGTGGCGCTCACTGTAACAATAGAAGTTGCTATTGACACGTTTTCGAAAATCTCGTTGGTGTAAGACATGGGATCGAAGAGAGGAGTGTTATCGTTGAGGTCCAGCACGTTGCAGTAAACCGTCAAAGTGCTGGAAAGGGCCGGATGACCCGCATCCTGAGCTTGCACCACTAAAATATAGTGCTGCACCTGGAAAACAAGGCGAATTATTATTATAAGCTGCTTCCAGATTGTCTAACTATTAAAGTCAATCACAAAAATTATTTCTTGAGTCTTGGCTCAGATTATCCCAAGTTATAATTTATGTCCAATAAATCTGTTCACCAAATAAATTGTGCCTGAATCTTATTATTTTGATGTAGAAAGAATTAATTCGTTTAGTTATCAAGGAAATAGGATTAGTCGATAACAGCGTCTGCAACGGAATTCACCTTCAAATAAAAATACTTATTACGAATATGAAAATTTATTACGTTAACACATAACACAAGGTAAGTCTGCTTTCCTCTATGATGCATTGCATACGAATTTTTGCCGAATTTTTCTACAATTCCTTATTAATTAATAGTTATTTTTTATTTCGAAACCTTTAGGTCGAGATAAAAAATACATTCGAAAGCTCAAAAAAACAACGTTTTTTCTACAATTCTCCAAATTATTAATTGTTCGACGCCACATTTCGACACTTTCAGAGAAGGCCAAAAAATTAAATATATTGTTTGCAGATTTAATTATTTATCAATTTGTCGTGTAAACGAGCACAGCAAAAGACGGATTCTTATTTCATTTTGTTTAATCTGACAATTTCTGCCTTAAAAACGTGCTAACAAAACGTACAAATTGAGAAATTATATTTTTGAGTTTTTACCCAATTAGAATTAGGTGATTTTTTATCTCGGTTTATTTAGGTAAGAAACTCAAAAACGTGTTGAAAAATGTAGAAATAACACCCTTTCCGACAAAATTGTCATTTTTTCAGCGTATTCTTGACGAAGTTTCGCTGAAAAACCAACGAGATCAAGTGAAACAGGCAATTAACACCGGTTTTATTTTATTCTTGTATTTTGAGGCGTGTTTTGACAAGATCTTACAAAAGAAGTGAATTTCGGGTTCAAAAACGAACAAAATTGGCTTTTTATCTCAAATGCGTATTGATAAAGGAAAAAACAAATCACCTTTTTCTCCCCTTTAAACAAAAAATAAATGAAAATTAATCCAAAATACTTTTATTGCAATTTTATCAAAGTTCGAAACCATCTTGCGATGATCGACCAATAAATTCGCTTTGAAATTTTTTGTCTATGCATTATCTTTACCTTTCTATTGGTTGTGCGCATTGAAAGGGCATGACTCAGATTGGATTTCGGGCTGGCCCCACCCAATTAAATGGAAGTAATTTAAACAAAACAAAAATATTTGGCAATTTTATATTTATTGAATGCCTCCTTTCCATGAAACGAGATTTGTTTCATTGATTGCGATCCTTTTTATTAACAAAAAAAAAGAAAAATACCATTCATTTAGAAAATAATTAGATTTCTGTCTCATCATCGTGCTAAAACGTTAGAGAAAAATATAATTTTTGGTCTAATTTCTCCTTTCGTTTTAACGAAAAGATCAAATAAATATTTTTTTTCAACTGTACAGTAATGAACATTTTACTGTCATAATATTCATGCCGGAAAGTACCATTTTACCGACCTCACTTTCCGGACTTGATACGTAAAATACTATTTTTTAGTTTTTTTGCAAATTAGATTAATCAGTAATAATAATAGTATTGAAAGCCTTTATTAGAGAAAAAATGTAAGCAGGCGAAGTCTAGATTATTCGTTTGATGCAAAATAATAACATTTCATTTTGTTTCGGATTCCATTTGGAATTAATGAACAAAATTAAAGATTAATTAAATTCGTCTAAGATTTGCTGCCTTGTTCTTGATAATTTTTACGAAACAATGTTCCTGCATCAAAAAAAAGTCAAGAATAATTGAAAAATGTTTTTTTTCTTGAATTTCACTTTTTGTGGTTTTTCAGCACGGTTTATTTAGGCAATAAACTGAAAAACGTGTTTAACAACTTGAAAAAAGTAAGAATAATTCCTTTTTCAACTATATTTTGTAATTTTTTAGCCTAATCTTGACATTCCGCCCAAAAACAAACGATATCGAGTCAAATACGCAAAGTAACATCAGTTTTACTTTATTTTTCTGAATTTGAGGCGTGTAGCGTGTTATATCAAAACACCACCAATTTTGACTTATCTTGTGGGTTTTAGACGTTTTTTGATAAAATCTTCTAAAATAAATGTTTCAAAATTTCTAGGATTTTTTTTATTTTCTCTTTTTTCTTTTTCTTAATGGTTGCAAAATGCATTCATTTGCAATGCTTCGATGCAATTTATTATTTAAATAACAATTAAATCAGTTTTAACTACAAGTTAACATCCCTATTCCTTTGTTCGTAGTTTAGATCAACGAATTAAAATAGTTTAATAAATCTAATAATTTGGTAACTAAAACGAATAAGTCACACCCAAGAACAGATTCATAAATTTAGTTGGTAGTTAAAAATGGCGAGAGACCATAAATAAAATATTCCCCGGTGTTTTTTATTTTGTTGGCTAGTGTCGTTTTTCATGGTGTTCGGACTTTGATTAAGCAAATAAAAATGATTTCTCGCGACATTTGGTGATTTTATAGCTCGTTATGGATGAGGCAACGACGGAAGCTGGTCTCGATAAGAATTTTACGAGTCGGTAATTTGAAATTACGTTAATTAGTGCGTTCGTTATTCTTCTAGGGAAATTTATACGATATCGTCAGGCGGTGACATGCAATTATCTAGTTTGATTTTACCATTTACACGTGTACTATTGCAATTTGTGAACACACTTTTCTTTTAATTGGAAATTTATTACGAGTCGGTTGAAAAAATGAATTTATTAAGGAACTGGTTCAGAGATCTCTTGTTTATCTTGAAATTCTCATTTGTAGTTGTATGTGTGTAATAATAAAAACTGATTAGCATTTATATTTTGTCAAGAGTCGTCGCGTCGTCTACTTCTAGTTCTGGATGTATGTCACAATTATCATCCCCGTGACAAAAAGTAAGTCGTTTTAGTGGAACCTGTCCTGTTGCAGTTTCTAGTTTTTGTCACCGCATCGGTCGCCATCGTCGAAAGAGATTCATTAGCCAAAACAAGAGACCATATGTCTTATCAAATTTATTTATATTAAACGCACCTCCGCCACGATATATCATTTTGCTTTACCTATAAACGTTAAATTAGTTCTGATAATTATGCTCGACAATTACTACAAGCAAGTGGTTTAGCCCACGCAGCGGCCTCCATGAACTCCGCCATTATTATAGATCACGCTCACTCATAGACAACTATTTCAGACAATATTCAAGTTGTGTAACCTCCAAAACACCTAACTCTTCCTTGGTAAAAATACTCGAAAACTGTAAAAGCTCGCTTTGTGTGGTACTAGCGTTAATTTGTATTCCGGTCTCACTCTGACTTACGGCTGAAACGATTAACGTTTTTCAGTATTAATTAGTTGTTTTTTCGTCACCACACACAATTCTAGCTTTGCTACAATGCGACGGATCACAATACGAAATGTTTTATAACTTTGTTTAGCAGTAAGTAAAAAAAGTTTTCCATAAAATATACCATCATCGATTCGGGACGCTTCATGTATACAAGATAATGTGTTGCAATACCACCTTGTTTGAACCGTCTCTTTCTTTAACCTGAACCAGTCAAAGAGGTCCTTAACAACCACAAGCAGAACAAAAAGGCTAACTATTGTCAACACAACGCTGTGGTTATTTTTAACCGAAACGTTAAGCAAAAAAACGCGATTTTAAACCTATGATGAAATGAACCACAGGCCACGCTTTATAGGTATGCACGTGTACAGCACAAGATTCCTAATAGTAGCGCAAAAACTCATTAAAATAAAACTAGGCTTCGGATTGTTTTCAGCACGTATTTTCAATAAAACATTTAAAACGACAATTAACCGGACTAACGACCAACGCATACCTGGCTATGCAAAAAGGTAATAATTTTATTTTTGTTTTTGATACTCAAAAATTGTCTGAACATTTATTTCAAAAGCAGTCAGGACGTTCACAGGATTCTGTGTTTATATCAGTTGATTCAAAGCAGAGGTCAAACCATTAAAATGTATTTGAAAATTAAATTAAAAGTGACTCTTATTGAAAAACAATAAAAATCACAATAAAGTTATTAGGTAACATAAAAATTCAACAAAATAGATAGATTAGACTTATTAATTGTTCTAAAGATATTCAAATCAACAAGATTTATGCTAAACGCAGCACTGGAACCCCACAAAACAACATAGGATATGAAAAAATGCGTCTCTGACATTTCTGGGTTACCCGTTTGATCGCCTGTTGGAGTCTCCACTGAAATAAATGTATTGGAGTTACAAGTTCCCGCCTAATGATTATTCCATAAAAGCTTAATGTTTTAACAATTCTTAATGAGTGTTCGCTAAAGGAAGTACAAAAAGCAGTTAGTTTATAACTTATTTTGTCGCATGAAAACCAGTGAATCTCTCACTTTATTACATACTTATTGGTATTACATTTTTAAAAAGACGCATTTTTCCGAATTCTACGCTTAGTAGGAAGACTTAACTAAATCACCTACTGAAATCGCCGTTAAGAAAATGCAACCGTCTGGTCAAAAAACAATTTTCAGTGTGAGCTAAGTTGAATAAACTAAACTGAAATTTATATGACTACGTATTTTTGCAATTTCCAACATCGGCTTAAGGTAAGTGTTTTAATGCAAGGGAAGTTCTTATTAAGTTCGATTTTTTCATTAATTGAAAAAAGTTAGGGATATTATTGAATTTTAAAGAAAATCTGCACAAGCATGAAAAATACCTAATGCCTATCATATGTGTCATTCTGTGAAACTTTTTATTTTAACGTTTAGAGTTGTACCGATTTCATATCCTTCTGTAAAAAATAATATCCTTAGATGAATTCTCAAAATGAATCTCTCAAAATCTCTAACTTTTTTCGATCGGTACCATTCCAAAATGATTAGTTTTTGCACAAGAATGTTTAAGCACCATAAAACATATGTATTTGTGGTTAAAAATCTTCTGGTTTTATTTCAAACCCATAAGAATTAATAAGAGCAATTCTGCTGAAAAATAAGTAAAGTCAAACGAAGAAATATATGCCACGTCTTTGTGTTTTTCTTGATCGATAATAATCTCTTAAATAAGCCAGGTTTTTTATTTAACAAATCGATCCATTTTGCGATATCTGGTACTATACATAATTCAACAGAAGACGACCAATTATTAAAAAACCAGATCAAAACCAATTAAAATTATTTTGCATAAATTAAACCCTTAGATAAAATAAAAGCGATTCTTGTTGAAAAATCGAACAAAATAAGACGAAAAATGTAAATGTAGAACAAATATTTTTGTGAAGGTTTGCATGGATGTAATAAAATCTCTTAAAATTTAGGAGTTTTCTTAAAAAAAAATAGGCTGACATTGCGATTTCTTATTATTAAATGTTCTAAAACATTTAAAGAAATCGTTTTTTCCAGTAATTTATTGAGAACCCAAGCTCTCAAACCTCACGAGCGAAACCAACATTAAAAATACGAATTTTTCGTTTATTTGTAACTAAATGCCCTAACAAGGTAGACACACCTTCGTTAATTTGTTTTTTGTGAGAATAGAAATTATTACTGAAACTTGAAACTGAATTTAGTGCAATTTCGTTGAATAAATCACAATCAAATCACTATCGGGGTAAAACACAGATTTTGCTTACCTCTTCATAATCCAAGCGCGATGTGAGGGTAAAAACCCCCGTTTGAGGGTTTAGGGAAAAAACGTCGTTAGCCCAATCGCTGATTACGGAATAGGTGAGCTGTGCATTAATCCCCAAATCAGCGTCCACAGCTTTCACTTGTCCCACTTTATGCCCCCTTTGTGCATTTTCCGGGATGTCAAAGGAGTATGCAGTTTCGAGGAAAGCAGGAGGGTTGTCGTTAGTGTCGGTAATCTGAAAAAAATCCTCCTACTCCAACAACTGCCGAATTTTTGGAACTATATATTTTCCCAGTCACCAAACATTGATAATTCAGTTAGTGAGTCTATTAACATATCCTGAGTCTATCAAAAAAATTTCAGTGGTTTCATGGTACTAAAGTAATAAAGTATAAATTTACAGAAAAAACAATAATTTCCCGGGTCTACCAAAATATATTTTTTTCACATACCTACAAGTTATCTTCTTACTTAACAACCTGTTAGTAGAACCACATTCATAAGTCATATATAAAATACATTTTTTTGTTTTAAATCGTCAATGCTGACTGGGAAAATTCGCTAGCTCCTGGACGATCGCGCATGAATTGAGCTTGAAATGCGGAACTCGTTTTGGGTGAAGGAGGCGTTCTCCACCATTATGCAGTTACCGTGGCTGCAGTTTATCATAGTTGCCACCGCAGATGCAGATCCGACAGATTTCATACTAACTGCGAGGGAGCAACGAACTGTAATTGTCGATGGCATTGCTCGATTATTCTATACTGACGCGATTAATGGCCATGCTCGCGCGGAAAATATCACAACAACAATTCAAAACACTAAGTATTACTAACCTGTACAGTGAGAACGGTGTCTGTGTGTTGGTTCCCGTCACTTGCCCTTACTGTCAACTTGTAAACATCTTTGGTTTCGCGGTCTAAGGAATCGACCAAAGTCAAAACTCCTGTGTTTTTGTCCAAGACAAAGTGCCCATCATCTCCGCGGATCAAAGAGTATTCTAGGACTCCGATGGTATCGGGGTCATCGGCCTTCACAGTGGCCACAGATTGGCCGGGCCCCAGGTCCTCCGAAATGGAGTAGTACAAAGGAGTATCCTTGAAGGAGGGCGGGCTGTCGTTCTTGTCCAGGACCTTGATCTGGATCTGGAACAAACAACAAGAAACGAACCCTCAGTAATCTGTTTTTTAAATGGTTCCATCAAGTATTTTAATTAGAAAACAATAGTTAGTTCCTTATTAATTTGCTTAAAATTGTGACCCTGACAAGCTGTATCACTTGCTGGAAGGAATGAATCTACATGATTATGTTCAAGATATAAATACTTGATTTTCTTGTTGTACTCATTTTAATTTGATTGCAATCTCTCGCATGGGACTAATTGGTTCTATTGATTTATAATAAGTCAACAAGTGATGGTTTTATTGAATGTGGAAGACATCGCGTCGAGCTTTACGGAAATGTAAATGATTCGAGTGTCGGTTAGTTTAGCCGCTGATAATTACATTGTTTTTTTAACGGCGGTCGTAAAGATGTAAAGCCAACACAAAAATGATGTTAGCCATCATTTAAATCATCGTTCGCTCCTCAGGAATTACACAATCAAGGCTTTCGGGCCGATGTTTTATTCATGATATCGATAGTTTTGAGCGCATACATTAGGCGGCCGAACGGCCCAAAAATCGCGCCAGGGGCGCATTCGCCTAATTGCCCGTCCAAATTGGATCTCACAGAAGCCGTCCATCATTCCATAGTGTCTACGTCTCGTCACGCAGCCGAAGAATGGGACTTTCCGAGAAGGCAGCGGACAAGTCCCGAAGTGACGAAAACAAGTATACATTTAGTTAATACTCGGGTCTCTCATTAGTATTCTCCGCGAATTAATCCAAAAACAGAACGGCAAAAGATACCGACAACATTCATCGGCGTACATTCCGACTCAGTTCATTTCAGCCGCTAAACGACGTCAACCAGCACTGCAAATATTTCAAAATCGTACTGAAAAACTGCACAACCGAACAGACGAGACTCATAAACATCCAACGGGGAATGCACACAGGGACGGACTCAACGGGACAAACGCTTCTACAAAGCTTTTTGCATTCGAAGCTTTCGCTAAATTATTACTAATGAACACGAACAAAAACACTACTGAACGGCAACTTTCTCCGATCTCCATTTTGTCGACAATTAATCATTCTGACAACGAGCGATAACCAAAACCGATTTGTCTATTCAGCTTTTTTCGACATCAAGACCTATCACGTTACTATTTGTTAAACGAAACGGGAATTTGAATAATGTTTTCGCAACTGGATAATCAACGTATGTAACAAGAGTTTTGTAAAAAAATGATGGCGAAAATTTTACTGGAAAAACTGTGCCACGAGCAAGTGAAAATATGTCGTAGAACGGTAAACGATTGAAGACAAATGTTTGTACAATGTCCAATTATTGTTTGAGATCAGTATTCCTCACGTTTTTTTTTCGTGATTGATTTTTATTTTAATTAAAAAAAAAAGTAAATTCTAGCCAGGTTGGTCCAATGGAAGAAGTGTATATAATTGTATCGAGATTTTATACAAAACTCCAGCTGAAATGTAGTAATATTAGTTCACTGGTTCATTATTATTTGGTGAAGAATTTTATAAGAAATCAGTGATAGGAGTACTGGTTAATATTTGAATGAAACTCTATCTCGAAACTCTTGCTACATATCATGTTATTATTTTTCGATAAGAAGTGTGTGTCAATCAGTTCCTGCAATATATTGAAAATTTATGACGCTTATTACAGATGTAGGAAGAATTGAGCTCAGTCACGAAACATTACCTACTGTTTTTTTAATTTGTTATAGATGCAGTGGATAAAAATTTATGTTAATCATTCCAACTGGTTTGTCCGTATTTAGACTCGATTTGAATATTTCTGATAAAACATATAGATCGATTAACGTTTATGTAAATCGAATTAACTGTGAAAGTAGTTGGGAATGCGTTCGTGACGTATGGAAATCGCAGCTTTTGTCTTTCTTGGTCTTATACAGGCGTTCACATTGTCATCAAGTCCTTTTCTTGTCCCATCGTTGTTCAGATACCCAGACAGGTTATACAGGTCAAGGGTACGACTTGTTATGTTGGTATTACAATGCGGCAATGCGATATGTCTGTACCACCATGCAAATAAATAACTCGTCATAATTCACTCCATCAAGCGAGCTTTTGGTTTCACAGAAATATTTCAGGTGCTGTGTTTTGGTAAATCAATGACTCGTTTGAAAAAAGGGATCGCCGTCTCGTATCTAAACGACCTCGCTTACTTAGAATAATTGCCAATAAAGAGTAAATTGGGGGTCGATAATTCAACGAGATGGAAGTGGAAATTGGATTTAATAAAAAAAACAACCGGTAGTAAATCTAAAGTAGTCTTTCTTGTACATTCATAAAACCTTCAAAATCGCAGATTAAAATAATGTATTCGATAAACAGATTCCAATAAATATATGATAAGCACTTGATACACGAAATGCTACTTAAAATTGCTCCAGTAGATTATCTCAACAGGCCATACCTAAGGATTCTTTGTGATTACATGCATCATCCGCTCGGGCGTTCGCGATTCTTGCGCGCTGCAAGAATTAATGACTTTTATTTCTCATTTTGGGTTGTCAGGCGCATAATGTAACATCGCTCCTTTAACCACTTCTAAATTTTCAAAAAGAATTGTGCTCATAATCTTTAAAACAAAAACAAAAAGTAAAAAATTGAAACCAAAAACATTTACGTTCCACTTCCGGCATTCAAATCTCCGGGTTACCCGTCTTATCACCTATTGATGTCTCCATTGAAACAGAGGCACTGCCATCGTATACTTGTACTCAGTGATTATTCGATTAAAGTTTTGGGTGTTCACACATTGTTATGTGCGTTACAGCTAAGTAAACTCAGAAAAAATCACGATTGAGACTCGTTTGATCACCTATTGAACTATCCACTGCAACCAGAACAGTGATTGGCATTGCAAGCAACAATTTTTCATTTATACAATTGTGTAAGTGTAAGTTGTTGTGAGTAAGGTGTCTCAATTTCTTATGGTTTGTGCGTAGTCTGAACAAAACCAAAGTCTCAGCAAAAAATTTAAATCAAAAACATTTCGTTCCACTTCCGGCATTCAAATCTCTGGGTTACTCGTCTCATCGCCCATTGAAGTTTCCACTGAAACAGAGGCACTGGCGTCGCATGCTTGTACTCAGTGATTATTCGGTCAAAGTTTCGGGTTTTCACACATTGTTACGTACGTTACAGCTACGAAAGCTCAGAAAATATCATGATTGAAACTCGTTTGATCACCTATTGAACTATACATTGAAACCAGGACATTGATTGGCATTGCAAGCAACAATTTTTCATTACAAATAAATGCAATCGTTTCGTGGTAGCAATTTTTGATGGATGGTATAAGTAAGTAAGTAAGTGCAGGTTGTGAGTGAGGTGTCACAATGTCTCATGGTTTGTGCGTTAGAGTTCGGAAGCACTGCAATGTTTGGGCATCGACAAACACACGTCCTCCATCGGTAAACGGCGAGCAATTCGTCTCGGGACATTAATCAACAGATCCGAGACTTAAAGCGTATTTCTGTCAACGCTAAAAAAACAAATTACTCCACATCTTAGTTCGCAGCTGAGACGTCTCTGTCAGCCATTTTGAATTCGTTTCGTCAACAATGGGCTTTTTTCATTGTTGTTTCCATGGTAACCGGATCGGAATTCGGTTTTTCAGTCCGGTCCGGAGCTTTTAATTTATTCAGAGTCCGAATTAAACAGTGGGAAAATCAAACTTGGCTGAGTTTAGTCGGCGGAATTTCTCTTGTCTAGGCGACGTCGTTCTTTATGAAATATCGAAATACATATCTCGAGTCGTTAACGATCTGAAAGAAACGATACGAATCGCGCTACAAGAGTCCAACCCGTGCAAGTCATCTTCGTGGTTCGCCTACGTCCGATTTCGTTTTAATTTTGCCAAACGTCATCGAAATTTCTGATAAATTTGTTATGTTAATGCAGCCGGAGACGTGCAGTCAAAATAAAGAACACATTTTAATTGTTACTGGACAGTCATTCGAGTTAATTGACCTTTTTCTTTGTGGTATTTTTTTCGACTTCCCATATTAATTCGTGTAATGAGATTTGGTAAAGACTCTGATTAGGCTCGCATTGAGAACGCGACCACAGTTGAATTACAAATTTAAAGATGACATTCAAAAAATCACTGAACCGTTGCAACGTCTCTCCAACTATTCATATTTAACGAGAAAATATTCAACAAAAAATTCTTTTCACAAACACGACGAAATTTTGTGCAGGTATTTCCGAACGTTCGGTGAAGATCCACCGATTCGGTAGCGTAGGAGGCCGGCACAGTGTTTACAAACCGTGACAAGAACGCCTAGAGGCGGTCCTTTGCTTAAATTATCATAACTTCAGGCGACGATACCGGCAAATTTACGGTTTTCGGCTTTGCCTGTTTAGAAGAGAGACGACAAAACGGTTCCTTGTTCGACTATGACGAAAGCGCTTGCCTACCTAATAAATAAAATTGATCCAAGATTTTAAATGCTTTACGTAGGTATCTAGATCTTGCTACACGCGTTTGAGTCGAATTTGAATCCGGCTTTCATTTTCGGGAATCGAATCCAATGCAAAACTGATTTTAAATCGACTGTAACTGCCTGAATCAAAATAATTATTTAACTTTTAAATATGTACATATATTCTTCTGATTATTCCAACCTGCAGCGAGGCTACAAATGCACTTTATTTTAAAAATTAGTTACTAATTTTTATTACGAATGACTGAAATCATAAACCATACAACTACAAGAAAGGTTCAAACAGAGTATTTGTGTGTCTAGACAATAGGGAGACCAACTCATGTCTAGGTATAGACACGTTCTTGAAACAACATTTTGGGACAAAATATTTTGTAGTGTGGACGTATTCGTAGACATTATTGTCACCAGTTCATCTCTTTTCTTTCTTCTTTGTGGCAGTTCTATAGCCACAAAAATCGCTTTTAACCTGAATAAAGCAACTCACTTGAAATTGTTGCTATGCTTTCGATACTTTCAATGTAATCATTCAAAAGAGCAAAAATAGTTCGCTTTCAGATTATTTGCAATATTTTTGCTAATTAAAACTGAATTAGCTGATGAGTGTGAAAGTAAGTCAACAACTGGAGGGGAGGAAATCTCATCGTTTTTACAGTACCTTAAATTAAGTCCCTATTTTCTTTGTAAACAGAAATAACATCCAAGGTAAAATATCATTACAAAGATGAGCAATTTTTTCTGTATTTCGTAATTTTTTAGCAAAATCCAAAAAAATCTCAAGCCTCTTTTTCTTTTTTGTTCAATCGTAATGAGTGTTATACACTGAGGTTTTTACTTTACTGAACATCACAACACACACACACTATTAATCCTATGTTCAATTTAAAAAAAATGCATATCACTGCATTACTAGAGTGCTTAGATCTTCTCTATTATATGGTAAAGAGTTTATTTCGCTGAATTACATAACACACATAACACTATCTATTAATTGTATGATCCTAAGTTAAATTTTAAAAAATCTATGTCAATGCATTGTAAACAGTTCCATAGAAACGCCAATGTTCAGCAAAATAAAATCTTCACTATACAGGGACATTTTTTTAACTCTGAACATAGTTCCTATGTTCAATTAGAAAAAACACACATCAAAGCATTGATCTAATTTAAGTTACCAATAATTTGATGTCAAGTTATTCAAATCAATATAAAGTCTTTTCGAATATTTGTTAAAGTAATTTATTATTCCTGACCTGTACTTTTAGATACCCGACGATTAAAAATTTCTGAAAAATTCTTTACATGAATAATCTTGATTTAATTGACAGTTTGAGATTATTGACAGCATGTGGAAATAAATATTCGCAATGTGTTGATCTGTGTTTTTTCAAATTGAATATAGGGACTATTTCAGAGTTAAAAAAATGTCTCTTTATATATTTTCTTCGTAAAAAAATATTAAATAGGTAAGCCAGTTTTCTGAAAAAAAAAATCACAAATTGTGGAGGTTTGTAAAAATCCCCTTAAAGAGTACAATGTTAAAACAATACTTTAAAAGCTTTACATTTATTGTAATGTATTTTCAAAGTATTCGGATAATTACTTTCCAATTTGTAGAAATAAAAAACCTTTGAAGTTTTTGTACTCTATATTTTTTAAGGAAGCATTGTGTTACTAAGGTATTAGGTACATAGTGTGTTAATTGCTTTGTTTAAACCTAAAGTAGCTAACTATGATGTTTTTATTTTAAAACAGACAATACAATTTGACTACAACTTCATTGACCAATATTCAATCTTTTAGTACCTACATAATAGAAACAAATTATTTGTGTAATATATAAATACATCAGAAAACCTGCTGCTCCCGAAGCCTCTTGGATTTGAATCTAGAATATCATTGGGTTCCGTATAATTTCAGTGGGATGAAGGTTCGCTTAAAATTTTGGATCGGTGCAGCACTAGTGAATATGTGCTAGCGGGTCCTGCCTTGAGACCGTCCCAACTTTGGTGGTTACTTTCGTTTTGGACCTTTTTCCGGATGCCTTACATGCTTGGAATTGTCTTTATCCGCCACGCGAGTCATTTATAGCAGCCGTTTTATCGCTTTATTAGATGGCGAGGTCGTCGTAAACTGTCACACACGTTATTATTAATCTATTAATTCCGACCACTCGAAGAGACGCCATAAATACATTTATAACATTGTGAGCGTAAACATAGAGGCATTAATTACTGCAACCTTAACCTAATCATAACTGTGTTTTGCGTTCATGTAAAGAAAATTAGAAAAATGTGTTTCTTCAGGTTCTGTAATCTGATAATCCACAGCACCTGTTGTAGACTTCTGACCGTGGTAACAATCAACGAAAATACTAGAAAAGCTTGTTATTCCGGGCGGCCCGTCTGAGGCCTCCTTTCAAGGTGAGATACAGGCAGATAGAGCAAGATTAAAGTCTTTCCCTTTTCACCCAGACTGACAGCGAATCTTTTCATTCCGGCATTGGCCTTGGTTGTGGGCATTGTAACCGCACCAGCAACTTCTTGATGGCCGAATTCGACACAGATCCACTTTGAAATTTGGGAACCTGCTCGCCGATGCTTTATTTGTGATTGGAAAAGAATTTTTTTCGTTTTCTTCAGCGTTTCACACGACCTCTAACTATTATCCGAACACATCCAACAATAGGACAATAAAAACAAAATAGAAATGTATAACATCATCGACAAACGTCGAATTCAAGGAATAAAACACATTGCCACGCAAACCATGCAACAACACAAACACTATTGTGGAATTGAAACGTTCAGGCGGCGCATAAATTAAGACCGGATTGGTCAATTACTGAATCAGCATTTTCAGCAGCGTCCGTCACGCCATTGAAATCGGCGACAAGATTTACTAACATTTTTAAAACGGCCTAGAATAAATACAATAAGATTAAAACTAAGCAAGACTTAATTAATTTCAAGTCGGAGGAGATAATCATCTTTTTCCTGAAATATACCTACAACCAAACACTTGGTTCAAGGGATTTACAGGCAGTTCATTGTCTTAAATCTTGCCGCGAGTGACATGTACTCATGTTTATTGTGCGTCAGGTAGTAAAACTGAAATTAAACTTCTGAAGCTACGTTTTTATGTCGTACACTTGGCGCTTTTCAATTAAAATTTCTGAATTTATTTTAAGCAAATCGGTAGGCGCAATTCAAATCGCTCGACCCTTTGAAGATAATTTATCTACTTGTTAGACGTTTGATCACATGCGGGATATGAGCGACCATCTACAGTAACTAAAAAAAAACTACAATCGGAAAGCTCTAGACACACGCGGCATTCTTCTGGTGATTTAAACGCGTGTGTTGCGAACGAACGCAACATCCGACAAACAAAAATTACACCGGTTTCAGGACAACTTGCCCGTTATAAAGTCGTACTGTAAAGCTCAAACTTGCCTAACAGACGGCAAATTAAATGAACTAAAACCGGATTTTTGACTGAATTCATGCTACGTTAGACATAGGCACTAAGTAAAATGGATTTGGTATCAAGTTCCTTACCTACATATGTAGCGTTTAACACACCACAGAAGTAAATAAAAACGAAACGCCGGGTCAAGATTACATAACGCTGTTACCACACCACAAAACGAAAAATGCAACTTTCCGGTAAATAAAGATATTATATCCACTCACGTGCAATTACCGAGCAAAGACATCTTCCACAAAACACCTAATGGTGATCTTCCTCACACATATGAATACAGACAATTGATTTTGTTGTTAAATAAAAAACTACTCCCCATCAGGCAGATGTTTCGAGGTGTTTGGATCGTTTGTCAGCCTCGCAGAACTCACCCATGCAGTGTTTTAATTTGTTAATGAGGGGTCTAAGAATAAATTTGTGCCTGACCTACCTGTTGCCTTTCAGAAAAAAATCAGCCTGTTTTCAGCATTCTGAAAACTTGGTTGTAATAAATTAATTATGAACAATAAAGCGATTAGGTATTCAAGAGTTGTTTGTTCCCAGTCGCTGGTGAATTGAATCGTGGAAGAATATCTAATGCCTCTTTCTCTCGAATGCGCTTATAAACTGAACATGTATTTTAATTGTAGTTATTTCGTTGCCTGCAACCATTGTGGTCCAGTAAAGGTCTGTTCTAGTAATCCAGTGTTTGAGGTCGATGAAGAATCCGTGCGCTTGCCATTAAACACATGCAAATGAATAATGTATTTCATATTTCTGAAAGTTTCAAAAGCTTAAGGCTCAATTGCTGTGGAAGTTGTGCACTTAATATGATAAATAGAAGAATAATTGATTGCTGGTGAAGCGAGGCGACGTTGCCGCTTCTCCATATCTCACGCGGAAAAGTCCACAGGACGAGATCGTATCACTTTGATGGTAAAAAATTTTCGGCCATAATATCGATACGAAAATCAAGCAGAAATATTTAGCCAACAAGGTAATTATTTAAGGTGGTACGGTCTATCATTATACAATTTGCATAAATTAAATGATTTTAGAAACAGATAGATGTGTTTTTTCTGAATAAATTTTGGACACGGATCGCCGAAACGGTACACAATTCCAAATTTATCTGACGATAATTACAATGTAAATAGGACGAAAAAAGTCATTAGTTAGCGGGAAGACTCCCAGCGAAATCTAGTGTGGGTGGCCATTCCCCAACTGGAAACTAAATCCCATTACTCCACATAATCTCAAATTCCCGACTGGTGGAGAAAGGCGAATAACTCCTACGCAACTTTCTCTCACGTATACTGCAGCAGAAATGCAACCAGGGTGAAAGAAAAAAAACAGATCTTTGTTGATTGTTGTGAAATTTTAAACGATAATGCGACATTTCTGTATGCTCAAGTGATTATCCACCGCAAAGAGGTTTCTAAACTAACTTGTCCCTCCCGTGTTTGTAGTTCTTTTTCAATAAAGGTGCGAAGGAACTGAATTAATCAACCACACAGCCTATGACAGACTACAAGTGGATTTTTCTGTTAGGTCGTCTGACTCTAGGTATCAACTCGACAGCCGACAATCGATACATTATAAAGAGCAAAAGTGAATATTAATCTTCATTATTCTGCTTGTAGTGCCGTAATGAACGCCGCCTACAAACTGAAGAGTCTGGTGATTGCTGTTGGGCGTGGTCGATTTACAATCGCACACTGTCACTTTTGTTTTCGGAGGCTTTCTTTCCGAAATCTAAACCATGCTTCACCCACAAATAGGACAATAACAACTTTCTCAACTTCCTGCAAGAAACGCCACTCGATAGTTTAGATAGAGTTTATTTATGATCCCACAAAACTCTACAATTACTCTTGCTTATACCGATTTGATTTATACAACTTGTTATTAACCAATACAATAAATCACGATTTCCTGTGACAAATTTTTAGTTTGCGTAATCGATTGCTAAAAATAATGGGATCCTGTTCGGTGGCAATGCTGCACTGGAATTTTTCAGAATACTAATAAACATAAGCGCCGAAACTGTGGGGGCATCTTAACTATTTTTCTTTTTCCACCATGCACGCGACTGGTTGACTAGACTCTAGTCAGTTATAGTGCGTATAGTTGTGGAAGTTCTGATTATTCATTTATTAAAATCCGCGATTGATATAATAATGAGAAATGAAGAGATTTTAGAGGCAAATAATTTGTAAGTGCCTATTTATAGTTAAGTGTATAAATAGGCCGGTATATTCTGCCGGTTTAATCATGTGGTTTGAGAGTTATAGTTGCATTTGCTGGAATGGCGGTTTCGCCGCTCCTCTAATAAATATATAAGCATGTATATTACACGTGTAAGTGATAACTTAACATCTTATTAAAGCGGCTGCACGCAATAGTAGGGTTAAGTAGCTGAGTTCACGCCATTTTGGTATTTTGTCGGTGACGTGTGCATGGCGGGCATGCGCAGTGGGAGTTCACAGTTTGTGAGGTTATGAAAGTTTACGACTTTGCCGGCACGCCAATTATTACTCGGCGAAATAATTGGGAGTCGAGCAAGACTATAAACATCGACCGACTGGGATTGAGAAAAACGAATATGAACGAAATTAAATAAAGATCGGACGATGATAAAACTTGATGCGTTTAAGCGCAGGAATTATAACGCGTTTCCGAGATATTTCATGCCGATTTTTGACGTTAGAACGCTTAGCGCTCACTACGGGGTACAATTAAGTACCGACATTGATTCTAATAAGCCGAGCTGCTCCTCTTACGCGTTAAACCTCTGATTAATTTTACATTTCCGCATAAATGATTCTCTGTTAATTAGCGGACTATCAAGTCTAAATACGCGCTACAAGCCAGAAGCTGGTCTTTGTTACATAAAGGACTTAACAATAAAACTTTCTATTCGATTGTAAGTCGACTTTTGGAAGCAAATAACAATTTTCTTGTAGAATAATAAGACTATTCATGGACATAAACTATCAACCTACATTAAGGAGTTCTTTCTTTGCTTTATTTATTAATTGATTAATTGAGTTAAATCAAAGATACAAAATTAAAAAGATAGTTCCTGTGATCGTAACAAATTTATTATTTTTTTTGCTTAAACCTTTGTTGAACATTACAAAAGAACAAAGCAAAAGTGTAATGGCGGTTGTCTCGCGTGCTGTCGGGCTATAAGTGCATCGAATCAGGGTTTGGTAAATCAAAAGTATATATTGGTAAAAAAAATTGTCCTTTTTCCACCGGTCTATACCTTCGATTTACGGGACTCTACCAAAGCACACTATACCATTGGGAAGGGTAAAAGTTTCCTAATACCGATAAGTTTGAACAGAAGCTATAGCTGATAAAGGTGGCGATGGTGGTACTGAAAGTACCATGTAATCATTTGAATTTATAATTAGAGTGGGCTTTATCAGTTTTTTTTAACTTGGATGAAAACGACGATTTTGATAATTAATCAAGCTGAAGGATCAAATAATAATGTTTTGAACGGTAATATTTAATTAAAATAATTTTTTCCCTCAGTTTGTACTAATTTTTCAATCACAAAGACACAAAACCGCCTACTCTAATTGCACATTCAAATGATCACATGGTATTATCATCCATACAGTGTATAACTAAAGTAATTTTATAACATAATGTCTACTGATGAGTGGCAAGATTCTGGTAGAGAATGAATAGAAGTTTGAGTGCCGTTCGACAATCCACTGAAAACTGTAAAGCATAAAGGGGTGACAAGCAAAAATATTACGTTGAGAACTGAAACTTTAGAGGTAAGTAGTGTGAAAATTTATTCCAGGTTGATATTTAACAGTCGTATTATGGACCGTATTTTCTTGTACCTCATACTATGTTGTTATCACTTTAACTTCTATTAATTTAGTAGCAAAACCCGCATTATTAAAAAATAACCCAAGCTACTATAAACTTCTGCATAACCTTGCAGCCTCAAAGAACCGGACTATAATAGATTCATTTTTAGGTAAAGCAACCAGAAGGATATTCACTTACTTAGTTACACTAGAACCAATTCTACAAACAAAGACTTATTATGTTGTTTTCACACTTTTTTTATTTCACACATTCTCATAATGTCACCGTCAACATTTCGTTTGCACTGCATTTGTACATACATAATTAACTACTTACTATTCGTATAAGCGTAAGATTAGTTTTTTTACTTATTTTCATATCAATTTCATTTATTATTTACCAATTCTATATTGTAAATACTTCAAAAATTGGCTTTGTTGTAATTTATTTTTGCATTTTAGATCATTAGAACAAATTTTATTTTGTTTTTTGAGGTACTAGTTTCAATCTATTATTTCTATGGTTGACCGAAGTCACCTGTTTTACTCTACATTATCATAATTAATTCGACAGAAAATAACATAAATAATAAATTAATTATTAACGAAGTCCAACACAATAACAATTGTACGATTGTGAACTTATTTTTTTTTTAATAATAATAACTTTATTGCCAAAATACAAATGTACAAAAAAAAGGCAAATTCGAAAAATTGAGAACTTAAGACTTAGTACAGAGCGTTTGTTAACAAATAATAACAAGAGAAAAAAAAAGCAACATAACATTCTTAAGATAGGAGAAAACACACGATTCAAAGAATAATAAAAAGTTATAAAGTAAAAAACGTTTAAGAATTAAGTCGCTACAACAAAAAAGGTCAATCTCATTTGAAATTGAGTTGATGTACCTAGCTGTACGACTGTATGGTGAGTTAAACCCATAGTTTGTCCGGTGGAAATTAGTATTTAATAAGCCGAGACAACGGATGGTATACGAGGGAGCTCTAAAAGTAAATAAATTTATAATATTGGGACAATCCAATTTGCCGTGAATCGCTTTGTAGCCAAAAATTATAGCCTGATTTTTGTGGCGTAATTCAAGGGATTGCAAGCCGACTAGGTACAGTCTCTCAGAATACGGAAGATTGTCTTTGTTAATTTTTAGTTTTAGAAGAATAAAATTGATCATTTTTCTCTGTACTCTTTTAATTCTAATCAATAGTTGTTTTATAAAAAAAAGGGTTTCATATAATACTACAATATTCAAGTTTAGGTCGAACAAGTGAACAAAATAATTTGATTATTACCATAATATTTTTAGTCTTTACACTGTCTTCTAATAAAACCACAAATACGAAAACTGTCAGAGATAATACGATCTATGTGAAGGTTGAAATTTAGTTCGGAGTCAATAATGACACCAAGGTCCAGTACTGAGTCACATTTAAGTAATGCGTCGTGGTTAATAAAATAAGAAGCGTTTAATGTGATTATACTTTTAGTAAATGAAATGGATTTACATTTTGTGGTATTTAATTGCATATTGTTGTCGGAACACCATTTGATCAAATTATTAATATCGTTCTGAATTTTGAGAGAATCGTCAATGTTTCTTAACTTTAAAAAGAGTTTCAAATCATCTGCAAAGAGTAAAAAGTGGCAATAGGTAAAACACGTTGTAATGTCATTAATAAATAGTAAAAATAATATAGGCCCCAAATGACTACCTTGTGGCACACCAGATGAAACTTTTATATTAGCTGTTTCAAAACTATAAAAACGCCAACGTCGCAATTTACCGAATTATTTTTTTAAATAACATTGATAAAATTGTAAAATAGTTATTAATGATTAGATCTCTCATTGAAACTATGAATTACATTAGCTATTATTTTTTTAAAGTGCATGAATAATTTATAACAGCTAATTTTAAGAAAAACTGCGACGTTGGCGTTTTTATAGTTTTGAAATAGCTAATAGGTTTTGAAAGATGACCATTTATATTGACTATTTGAGTTCTGTTAAATAAATAAGATTTGATCCACAACAAAATATTGCTTGTTACTCCATAAAGATGTAATTTGCTTAACAGCAAATCTAAATCAACACGATCAAAGGCTTTAGAAAAGTCCATGTAAATGGCATCAACCTGATGTCCATCTTCTAGTGCATCACTAATGTAGTTTGTATATTCGAACAAATTAGTTGTAGTGCTCCGATTGGGAAAAAAGCCGTGCTGATGAGGGGTAGTAATGTTCTTAAATGTTTGGATCAGTTGTTCAGAAACAATCAAATCCAGAACTTTGCACAGAGTACTTATAACGGCTATAGGTCTAAAATTTGTTACGTCATTCTTTGAGCCAAATTTGTGAAGTGGTGTAATAAAAGAAGATTTCCGATGAGTAGGGCAAGGTCCAGTATCTAAAGATAGTTGAAAGAGTATAGAGATCGGCCACGCTAATGTAGGAGAACAATTTTTGACAAAATATGCAGGTATACCATCCGGTCCAGGAGTTAAATTATTACTTAAATTGGCAAGCAAACAAAATCAAAGACTACAAGCTGTCAACGTCGTAAAAATTCTTTAACAAAAATAGTGAATATTGACTAAAGTTATACCTCTTATTGAACAACTAAAGTGAGGCGAATAAAGCAATAAACATTTTAAACGGAGGAAACCCTATTTTGTATTTTACTGCAGACCTCTCATCTTCTGTCCTAAGTTGCATTGTTGTAAGATTTACAATTTTAGTCAATATTCACAAGTTCGGTTGGAAGACCGTGCAAACCCTCTACGCTTTTATTAAGCATGTTTTCTCTCAAGGGGTAGTCTATAGGGAAATGGTCGCAACACACAATGAGACTAGCCAAAAAAATGAAAATTATAAACTCTTTTCACAATCTGATTTAGGCTCACTTTTGGTATATTGTTTGTTATACCTTTTTATTAAAAAAATTATCTCAAACATGTGCAACCCTTGATGCTCATTGGAAGTGGATTTCATCGACTATCTGAGTAGTTGTAGCTATGGCTTCGCTGCTCTTTGAAGCGATAGCTGTAGCTTGGCTCTTTTTATCCAAAGCTTCATGAAACTTTACAAGTCTATGTGGGTAAGTGGTTGAAGCTCTCATAGTGTTGTTAAAAAGTTAATCTTTCTCTAACGCCGTCTCGAGGCCAAAAAAGTCCTTGCTGTCAAGTTTTTGATAAATGAAACGAAATGCGACCGGTAGCGCGGTCATTACGACGTTAGTGCGACCCTGCCGCTACAATGCCCTCCGATTCACATCGCATTACGGTATTTAGAATATAAGAAAATTAGCGCAATTTTCACATTAGGCGTGACGTAACGCAGCGCGTCATTAATCATCATTATTGAAAGAATACGGCGGTCCTCTGCGGTCCACTCGTGCTGACATCATCAACGTCGTAGTCGTCCCAATAATTTGTAGGAATTCGCGAATTTATTGTGGGAAGCGTAATCTCAGGTGGAGCCGGCGAGAATTAATAAATCGCCGCCTCGCTCATCTCATGCTCTACTCACGTTGGACTAACCGCAGAAAAAGCAGCCTCATTTAGCCAATTATTAATGATAATAAAATTCGGCCCTCGAATCGTCAATGAATTTATAGCTCTTAGTATTGTGTGCTAACGACTAGGCAAAAACGACAAATTAATTATTATTTATGTTTAATGCGAGGCTGGAATCTGCCGAATTTCAATTGAAACTCCTAGCCAATGACCCTCGGAGACCTCACGGATGATTATTTATGCAAACGCGAACGACTTTACATTTATATAAATTTATTTTATAATAAAATTAGATTTACGACTTGAAGTGAGCTTTGTTTTATTCCTGTTAGATATCTCACCACCCTGTATACTGTTACGAAACACGCCCATTGTATTACGGTGTGTGGGTTCGCTATATAAGATTTCGCAAACAGAAATTGGTTTTGTGCTACGACTACGTCAAGAATTCGAAGCATCTAGTCGCACCTTTTATTGCGGAACAGACGACCCTCTGGCCTAATCGATTTTATTAAACCGTGGAAATGAACTTCCGCCGAAAGAATTTTTTCCTATCGGTTGGAGTCTGTACCTGTACGTACAAAAATTTAACGAGTCGACATTCCTCGAGGCTTGGAAAAATCGTTGCCGATACCGTCTACCATTCATAAATCATCTGCGAACAAATCGATGCATATTTTGATATTCGACTGAATCTTATTGGTATGATCAATTTTTGCGGATACGTATTAAAAATTGCAGCACCGCCCAATAATTTTATAGAGCATGAAAGTTCAGTGTGTGTGTCCCTTTTTGATACGAATACTCCACGTTATACCATCTTTTCCTCCTCCAGGCTAACTTTAGAGCGGTAATTGCAGCTGTGTGCGGAAGATAGCTTGTCAGATAAACTCATTTGGTGGCGGTCTGAAGTGCTTTCAGTCTCCTGCATCGATAATGCCGACGATTTTTGCATGAATTATCCTCGGATGGTGGTTATTTTTTTCCAAATCGATTGCTCGCCTGCCATCATCATTTACATATGGCCGAAAACCGAAACTAGCGTAAAAAGACCAAAATGCATAATGATTTAGAAAAAAGCGCCAAAACTTCAAAAATGAATTATACGCGTAATTAAAAGTGGAGGCCAAAAAACTTTTTTCTTTTTTGTTTTTTTTACAATTATTTAATACGAATACTGTTGCTATGATTCTGATGTGGTTTTGAGACGAGTTGGTAAACAAAAGTTACAAATGTCTAATAATTCCACTTTTAGAAGAGTTCAGGCAACCATTAAACTGAAGAGAGGAAAATGTATTTCATATAAAATTAATAAAAACCATAAAACTTACATACGTACGGTGGCGAGCAAAAAAATTTCGGACACCTTTGACATTTCGCTGACATAATCGTGTGTAATTCCTTATCGTTTTTGACAATGAAATGACAAAAGTGTCCGAAATTTTTTGCTCGTCATTGTACATAAAAAATCTGTTTACATTAATTCGCATCATAGTGTAAATAACAGGTTGGTATATTGTATATTTCTCATTTATTTTGCCGTTTATTTGCCGTTATATGGAAAAAATGCATCATTTCATCATTACATTTACTTTAGTTTTTAAAAAAACTTTATCTTTTTAATTATATAAAAAATAAATCAAATCTACACTGTTCCCTGCGATATCGTTCAAAACTAAACTTAATTCAAAAACTGGAAGCTTAATTAAATTATTATGTAAGATTTCTTATTGAGAATCTTAAAAACTGTTAGATTGTCTTTCGAAAGTTAGAACTTTGATTTATTTATTAAATAATATACAGGGTGTCCGGAAAGTCGCGCACCTCATTGAAGGGGAGTAATTGGGTAGTCCCCCAAGGTACCGAAAAAATCTACATGCTCTGTTTTTACATCAGAGCCTAAACAAATTATGAAAAAAGGCAACATTGCTCAAAGATACACCTAAAAACTGAAATAAAAAATTATAATTAAAGTCTTGGATACCATTAAAAGATGTTATTAGCTGTTTCAAAACTGTAAAAACGCCAACATCGCATTTTCTCTCAAAATTAGCTATTATAAAATATTAATTATTACGTAATGAAATTTATACTTTCAATGAGAGATCTAATCATTAATAACTATTTTACAATTTTATCAATCTTATTTCAAAAAATAATTCGGTAAATTGCGACGTTGGCGTTTTTATAGTTTTCAAACAGCTAATAAAGACATTTAATTTCTAGTGTTTAAAACCATGGTTACGCCGTTGTAGTATTGTTGTTAGTCGG
>OW626786.1:110479-161629 GCA_939628115.1 Tribolium freemani | reverse complement strand
TATAAGCAATCACCGTAACCATGGTTTCATCTGAACAACAATGGTTTGTGCCAAGTGTTGCCAGATTTATCATCATTGTTGACTCAAAAATTTTGTTAACATTTCTAAAAGAATTTGGAAAGGTTTCTTCAGTTTTTATGTTACTAAGACATTTTATGCAATATCATTTATACCACAAATGAATTTGGATCCGAATAGTAGTGCAAACACCTTCATTTTTGGTAAAGAATTTTTACTCTTTGCTTCATCATATCTCCAACAATAAAAAACTTAGATTTTTTAACATTTTTCTTGTTGTCTAGGGCATCGCCTGATGATGCAGTGTTACGGAGGTGTGCGACTTTCCGGACATTTATTAATAATTTATCAATAATAGTAGCAATTAATAATTAATATATTTATTTATAAATAAACGCCAACAAAATATTCTATATTTTGCCAACTTATTAGATTCGGAAACACAACTGAATCGTTTATTTCAGAAAGGGCCTAAGTAACATTTTTATGCTTTGTTATTGAAATTGCACTAAATTATTATTAGAATAAATGAGCCGTCTAAATGCAAAACTCACTCTTTGCCTATCACTTAGTTTTGAAATATTTGCGAAAAACTATTTTGGAAAGTTATATAGTCTTCTGAAGGACGATTTTCTTTAAGTGGCTTATTGTTGGTGTAAAAATCGAATGTCATAAGCTGTACAAATCATACCTCCCGAATAAAATAGAAATTTAGCTTTACAAAAAGAAAAGAGTGAGTTTTGCTTATTATCTCGCCCGTTGGGTGAGTTTTGCATCTGATTTATGTAAATCATTGTAATAATCTAAGTACCTACTTAATTAAGCAAACCGAAATAAATTAAAACAATCAAAAAAATCATTAGCTACAGGTTAAACCTGTAGGTTAAGACAATTCAGTCACATGACGCCGTTCTGCAATTTCAATTGGTTCCAAAATCAAAGAGTTAGTTTTGTAAACCGAACAGTGAGTTTTGCGCCCAACTCGAGACCTTTGTATAGTTTTTTTGTATTAAAGAATGAATTTTGGAAAAAAACAATAGAATCTGAAATAGCTTTTTCTAAAAATGATAGCACGGAAAAGCAATTTTTCGAATTTTTGGCAAAGAGTGAGTTTTGCACTTAGACGGCTCAAATGACACTGGCATGATTCCTTTCTGCACCAAATAATAGGTTTGGTAAAAAAATGTAACAAAAATGTTACTTAGGGCCGGTTTAAATTTAATTCGTTGTTAAAAGTTAACAACGCGAATGGACCAACCAAATTGCTTCAATTTGGTCACGTGATCAGTTAATCGCGCATTTAATTGCGAATTAAATTAATGACGCTTCTATAAACCGGTCCTTAGTCCGTTTCTGAAATAAACGATTCAATTAGTATTTTAATTTCTTTCACTAGGTAGCTGAAACCGTGTGATCACAGCAATCAGCAAATATGATTATACTTTGGCATTTGGCAATTATTTGCTTAAGGTGATGTTAGCAATTTATTTTTTATTTGCTTATCGTGTTTTCAGCGTTCGAAAAAAGCAAAAATAAAAACATTTGCGACCCAACTTTTCGATTCTCAGTAATGTTTAGCTTGTTTTTTAAAGTCGTGTTTAAATCGGGGAGAATCCCAAGACAGCACATTTTTAAATCTGATTGGGCAATTTTTGGATTATTTTCTACGAAATTCTTCGAAATAATTGCGTTTTGGTCTGAAAACCGCTCTAAAATACTCAAAATCACGTCATTTTGATAGACAGTTTAAAGAAAAATCGCGAAAAATTAACCTTCAATTAAAAAAAAAACGCCCAAATACACTAACGCTGGAAAATGTTAAATTGACCTGATTTCGTGCTTTTTGAGCCTGACTTTGGAATTATAAGCTTAACCACTTGAAAGGAGCACGGATAACACCAGATTCCACCTACTAAATATTTTGGATTTTGTTTAACATATTAGGTATTTCTGGAATATGTAGTTGCATTTTTGGCTGAAAATTCTCAAAAAAAGCAACATCATGTTTTTTGACTTAGTCTAACGAAAGCTCGCGAAAAGACTGAGCTTTGAATTAAAAAACGTGCTTAAACGCTCACAAAATTTAAAAATAACACTATTTTTCAGATTTTAATCCATATTTGACGATTCTTCGGTTTAATTAAAATACTCTACAAAAAATGAAATAATGTAATTTGTGACTTAATTAAATAATTTTTTGGGTTAGTTTAGGGACAGCTCATAAAAATTCTCAAAAACGTGCTTAAGCACCGAAAATGACAAAAATAACTCAAGTTTCGACATAATTTAGTGATTTTTCGCCTTATTTGTAAAGAAATTCCTGTAAATACATAGTTGCGTTTCTGATTGTAAAACGTATTTCATTGCATTATGATTGTAATTCAAATTAGATAACTACTAGAGAATTAATTTTAAAATTTTGTAAAAATGTGTGTAACTATGTACTACCATATTGTAAATCTAAATAAAAAAATTGCTACCAGGTAGAACATTTTGTTTCAAATTGTTTTATCACTTTATCAATAATGCCTTCAATACAGGAAATGCGGTAATAATTAATTAGTTGTCAGAGCTGCCTTAAATGAGTGAAAAGATTCGAGTATGGTTTGAATTTCGAAAGTTTGCGTAAAACCGCCGCATCTTCTATTTCCCGTTCGTCCTTTTTTCTGCTAAACTTTACGATCTGCAGAAATATCGATGTTACTGATCGCTATCAGGCGCGTTGTCGTCTGCAGATCTTTCTTCGTTTTTATTGAGACGTCATATTTTCTTAGCGCGCGCGCCTTCTTCTCTCAAGAAACAGGCGAACTCTCGCGGAATCTTGATCTGCGAGCGTCCTTTTTATTAGCCACACGTAAACCAACAACATAATTTCTTTGTTTGCTGATACACAGCTTGGCGCGTCCAAAGAGAGAAAATTACTTGTAGACGAGCCGCGCTACGTCTATTTTTTCATCGAGGAAATTTTCTGCCGTGAATTGGATTGAAATGAGCGATTTGATCTCGGTTATGAAACATACATTCCCTCCAGCCCAAACACAATTACATCCTCGATTTTATTAACTCGATTCCACGTCGCGTTTCATCCGTCAAAAAATTAACATTTTAACACGTAAAGATCTGTATAAAACAATCGTATAATCATCCATGTAGCACATTGTTTTGAGGTTGTAGTTACCATCACGAACGGACGGGTCCGGTGTAAATCTGGCGGAGCCGCAATTCGGTTTGCCATCGGGCGTCCGAATAACCCGTTCCACACTCGACGGGGGGCTCACTGTTTTAACTTAAATTTATATGACAAATAAATTCAACTCATTTACATTTGAATTTTAATCCATAAAATTTACTTTGAACGAGAAGAGTCACACGTGTGTTATTTAACAACTTGGCTTATGTTCCAGACTACGTTCAATTCGTCAAACAATAATAGCCCAGAATTATTTCTTCCCACTAGTCAAACTAATTAGAAAACAACCAGAGATATTCTCGTCGTCTTGGTGCTGGGAATGTAAATTTGTTTATTACATCACGTGTGCACACCTCTAAATAATTACACCTAATAAAAAGTCGTAAATAGCCCTAACTTGTTCATAAAATCGCCATTTTTACAATCTGTCATATTTATAAAACGCACTCGACATTCAAAAAATATCATTGTGCCCACGCCACCGGTTCACATTAAGGTTCAATGGTCGAGAAAAACCCTGAACGTTATTTGTTTTCTCACTACGACGGCTAAATGATTTTTATAACAAATCAGACAGCACATTGATAGATTGATATATATTGCCTGTCAATTATATTTTATTATTAACTGGAACTATTATCACCGAGTTGCAGAGATGCCAACATGGGTCAAATATCTACTCCAACCCACAAAATTTCAGTCACAGAACGTTATGTCTGTTATTCTAGTCTCAAATTAAGTCAGGTCAAGTCTAGAAACTGATATTCTGGAATTAAACTGGAATCTGAATCTGAGATGAATATCTGATCCAAAAGTTTGTGAATGGTTATTAAATTAGTAAAAATTAAAATTATATTCAATTGAATAAAAATGCGATCGTCGAAGCGCAAAATTGTAAAATTAGAAAATTAAAAATACATGATACCACCATTAGATAACAGTTTTTTTAATATTAAAGGACTAAGGAAGAGGGCAATATTGGAGGTGGTGTAAATATTGCTAAAAATTTTTACCATAGTCGGGATTTGGATGTTTGGTAGTCATTTTTTTGTTAAATAAAATTGTATTGACTGGCAGTCATGGACTTAATAAGCCTTTCCCTCATGTCTATCTAGAAAATATGTGGACAACTATACAAATAAAAAAATATATCGAGCGTTCAAATAAAAACCTGGGCTCAGGAGACTGTGGAATCTTCCTTTGTTTCTTATTTTCCAGCGTAGAATTTGACAGTCGTTGAAGCCACTGCCATTACTAAATGTCAATATTGTCAAGCGAAAATCTCCTTTGATTTCACTCAAAAATCTGCTAAAAAAGTTGGGTGGGAAACTGCAGGCAACTATTTCCGGATCCGGTTACACTGTTCCCAAATCCAAATTTAAAGCACAACCAACTGGGCCCAGGTTTTTAAATGAACGCACGATATAAAAAAATGTTTTTTAAGAAAGCTTTTATTTAAAAGATGCATTAAAAAGTAAAAAATAATGTATTTCAATCACAGGAGAATATTTTTTCTTACAGGTTAAAATTCTAAAATTTATAAAAGCTTTGGGAGTTGTCAACTGAACAAAGTAGTTCTGTAATGCCGTAGTTTTATAACTCCCAAAGCTTTTATAAATTTTAGAATTTTAACCTGTAAGAAAAAATATTCTCCTGTGATTGAAATAAATTATTTTTTACTTTTTAGTGCATCTTTTAAATAAAAGCTTTTTTTTAAAAACATTTTTTAATATATTTTTATTTTTTGCTTTTAGTCTTTATTTATTGCATAGATTTATTGTTATTACACTGTGCATCTACCGTGACGTCCAAATGAGCAACATACCGTCTATATCGGTATAAGTTACGGTATGTACAAATCGAGAACCACTTTGTAAACATAACCTAAAATTTTAAAACCCCATTTAAATAAATAAAACACCTTTAGGGGGTAATTAACTATATAGAACTGCATTGTCACGTAGATTACCTAAGCATGTTAAATTTGATTTCATTGCGACTACAGGAACCCTCTCAAATTTACAAATCGAGATCCCAAAACTTCAGAACCCCATTTAATCCCTTTAGGGGGTATTTAACTACATAGGATTGCATTGTCACGCAGATTAAGTAAGTATGCAAATTTTCAATTCAGTGGGACAACGGGAACCCTTTCGAATTTGGCTCCGAAAAAATAACCGACAGACAGACAACATTGTGAGTTAAATAAAAGCTTTTAAAAAGCAAAATATTCAGTAATAACTTTATGGTGCTTTATGTTATTACAGCTAAAGGAATTATTAAAAACTGACTGTTTCAAATAATAAGGAAAATATGAATCTTTTAAGATTTCGTTAAAATGCCAACAAAACAAAAAACGATAGCGGAATTGCAGTTTTGACCAAAATTATTTTCTCAAAAAACGAGCTCCAAAAATGTGCCATTTGTCTTCCTCTTAACCTATTAGTTTCTGAGATTACCTATTCGGACATCCAAAATGCACAATTTAAATTTTAATAATAAATATTATAAATCTTCTTTAAATTTAAACTCAGTTGAGGATTTAGAAATAAGTTTGAACTATCATAAGAAGAGTTACAAGCGTTTCATTTTCAAGTGTATAGGTAAGTAGAAAGGTATTCCTTTGTTGAAAATGTAAAAAGTTAAGAAAGAAAATCTTAATCATGGGTCTTGGTTTTCACAATCAATGCCTAATGATGATTTTTACGTGAAATTTTATTTTGCTAAATCTAACTAAGAAAAAAGAAAAAAAGGAGCTTTCAGTACACTTTTCAGCCAAAAACACGAATTTTTATCAACATTTCGTCAAAATAAAATGATTAATTACAAAACAGAAAATGTTTCCATTTTCGGGCGCTTAAACACGTTTTTAAAATAAGTAATATAGTTTTTGTGCGAAATTTTGCTAAACCCCGCTGAACATTCATTAAATCTGTTCGAAAATGAAATCGTTTTGCCGTTTTTCGTTAATTGGTACATTTGTCATCCAGAAACGCAATTACTTCGTAAAAACATAGGTAGATAAGTTTAAAGGTCGTCCAATTTGGTCAGAGTGGTGTTGTTTTAGCGTTTTAGTTTTTATTTAGAATATTAATTTTAGACATCGAAAGAGTCTAAGAATTCGAGGGCGAGCTTTTACTTTTAGATATATCCAACAACATTTACAACTTAGGTTTTTCAAAAAACCGAAGATTAATTATTTTAAGCACCGTAACCACAAGCATCTAGCTTTTGATAAATTAAAGGATAAACTACTTTCTTTAAAAATCCGAAGGGCAATTAGCTAGAATAATGCTTGTCTTTTGAAATAAAGGATGATTCTTTACTTTTCCTTATAATAAATGGTCGCAATCCCAGAACTGTTGGCCTATACCATGTCTAAACAAGGGATATTTATTTTTGAACATATCGATAGTTGTCGGTTGGAATAGTTTAAATACAGCAGACCCGCTGGTTTGACCCCTGGGTGCCCCAATGGTGGACGTTCATCATAACCAAAACACAAGATCGACCATTATTTACTCCCAAGTTGTATTACATTAATCCTGATAATCCTGAAGTGTGAAATTCCGATCGATAAACAACATCCAAGTCGAGCGTTCCATTTTCTAGAGGAACCACCCCACAGTTGCGACAATACATAATATATGCAAATGACAACTCTCACTTTCATTCGATCTGGAACATATCTGCCGAGTGCGAAAAGAGAAACTTGAATTATCTAGAAACACATCTTGTAAAAATGAAGTTGAAAAAATATAATTCATTATAATCATTTCTCACAAGCCGTGTTCATGTTCTGGGAACAAAACGAAAAGATATGAATCTGTTTAACAAAGTTAAATTCCATATTAACACGTTAGCATTTTGCATGGTCGGTTTGCGCTTGAAATTATGGAACCCACAAAACGATCAGATTAATTGCTTTAAGCTTCCGAAATATTTTTAAGCCTGAAAAACCGCAATCGCGAGGGTTATCTAATAAAAATATCATTTGGGAACGAAACACAAGCAACCATCTTCGTCCCTCTGATGCCTCTCTAGGATAAAACTCTCTTTTTCTTGCTTTCGCTACTGTATGCCCGCCCCTTATTAAAGTGGAAGCGGCACTTTAATTCTGGACCAAACAATTATTATCTGCTATCTTCGTCCGACTTGAGTGCCTCGAAGTAGTCCTTTCGCCAACCTCAAAACCGGATAATTATCGTGAGATCCGGCACCTGTTATTTCATGAGCTTTGTCGCCGTTCGTCCACAACCCTGATTAACGGGAACCCACACGTTAGGACCAAATTTTATCTCGAAGCGCGATACTCTCCTACCTTATAACAACACAAGAAAAAATCAATCGTTTATTCAAAAAAACTAGGCGCAGATTATGGATGACCACGGCTGAAACGGCATAACAATTTCGGATCATCACGATATCTACAAATAATTATTGGTTGTATAACAATGTGCTGTCAAAAATAATTGCCGGAGTTAGCCCGAAACCTATCGTTTCTCAATGTGAAAAAAAAACTTTTCTGTTATGCCAAATGATCGCCTAAATCGTAATCACATGGTATTATCAAGATGGACGGAGGATTCACGATAAAGGATCTTCATTCTAATGGGTCCCTTGGTAATTTTATGCGTCTGCCGAATTTCTATGAGAAATGCATAAAATAAGCACTTGATACCTAGACCTGATCATTTTTTAAGAAAAAAATCTCAGTTTCTTAGAAATCGCTGTTTCATTGGGGATTCAAATAGGATTGGTTTTTCTGGCCACCCGGTAGACACAATTTTCAAACTATTCATTAAGCCGCTATCTGAGGTTTCATGCGGGTACGAGAAACACCCCCAAGCGTCCCAACTGTAGTGTCTGTTCCAAATCGCAGTACAGTGAAGGTGAACAATTCGTTTGGCATCAGCCATCGGAAAATGCGTTGTCCACCTCCGATTGCCAATATTCGTAAAGAATCTATGCAACAAAGCAGCCGCTTTATCGTTTTGAAATCTCCGATCGCAAATTTCTCGCAATGCTTTGTAAGCCATTGTAATTTGTGGGCAACAAGTAAGTTCAAGCCCAGCAGGAGTTTCGCACTGCTATGCATCTACATACGTTGGTATATGACGCTGTTGTTGATTCACACAGACAACGCTCATTTTTCCCACATCAAATGATGGAAAAATGTGAATGCATTATGCAGGCATTTTCTTTATTTTTATTGCCGCTTATTGTGATATTGTGACACGGTCGAAGGCATTAGATATCCAAATAGAGAGCGGGTTTCTACACGCAAGTCCGGGAAATAAAATATAAGTTAGTGGAAAATCTAGTTTTGCAAACCACGAACGGAGAGGCGATATCTTGAATTTAAATTAGTTTTAATTGATTAGGTTATCTGTTAATTATTATTGAAAATACGGCAGTTGTTACCGATACGCGATAGCATTTTGCGCGTAATTTATTAGTCGACGGACTTGCAGAGGCTGCCGTGAAGAAATTCACGACTCTGTGTGGGTACTGCAAGTTTAGAAAAACCCCAAGAACATTTACAAAGTTCAACACGATAGTCAGATCAACATCAAAATTTTGGTCAGAAAACTGCAAAACCGATAGAATTTACTTACAATAAACCAGTAGCGTGGGATTTTTCGGAGTTAATTTATTCCCGAGGTACCGAAAGAACACATCATTACAATAACAACTCCATATACAATAACAATGTTCTACTAAGAATCATAATAAAAACACGTTTTTTAATGTTGGCCTCATAAATGAAGTTGTTTCCAGAAAACTCGCAGTAAGACCCGAGTTATCACCCAATCTCCTTGCCAGTAAGCTAATTTAATAAAGTCCGAATCGTAACCTTATTTGATTCTGACCGAACCGGGATTCGTTAATTCGACATGGCTTTAATGGTTCCTAATCAGAAGACTAATGCTCCAAGATATGCCCTGCGTGTTCAAATGAATATTCATTTCGAAATGAACGATGTCGCGTCAAAATTTGTGATAGAATGCATTAGAAGAGACCACGCTGCCGTCCAATGATAAATTCTTGGCGGTGATGGTCTCGAAACAATTGAAAGTACCTGTAATGGATTTGCTTTCGGTACGACTCGGTCAGAGAATGACGGGTGATTTGCATGAACAAAGATTTACAAAGGAGAAAAAAGAGATATTTTGTAGTTGTTGATTATCGAGCCGAGCAATAGTTCTTATCATAATTCGTTGCATTAACTGGCAGTAAAAGCTCGCTCCTACCCTATGTAATCACGTTCTTGTTATTTATTGGATATTGTCTAGTAACCACCATACAAATGGATCTAAAACTCTTCTGTAAAATACGCTCACTTCGACAATGTTGTCGTGATTGCGCGAATTCATGCCGTCATGATATCTGCTAATGAGCTCAGAAATTTGGGCCCATTGTTCTGCCTACAGAATCGGACTTAGGTCACTGGATAGGCTATTTATCACAGGGGCCGCATGGCTGTCGTTCTGGGTTAGGCTGTAATATGATATATGATTGCTGGGACTGGATGTAGGCTCGGCTCTTGTTAAAGGAGTGGTTGGCATTTGAAAAATAAGACGTTTGAAAAGTACGGCCCTGTGTAGTCCAGGAGCCAGCAAATTTTTTTAGTACTAAACTGAATTCGCGATCACAAAATAGCATCGGAATGTGAAACCAAATAAAAACGGAGAAACATGGCTACGACGGTAAGGGTCCAGAGTACGAGCCTCAACATGCCAACATGACAACCTACCAGAGGTAGAGTTGACCAACGAAGCCGTGCTGAAGAAACAGTTCAAAATACGCGAAAAGGCAACTGGACAAAGCGTTTGCAATTCTTATTAAATTGTGTCTTAATATACAGTTCGCAGTTACAAAGGCCGGTGTAAAAATAACGTCGACTTCTTCCTCCTTCGACTTAATCTAATAAAGTCGCTTCTTCAGTCTTCTATGTATCGCACAGTAGGCGCCTGAGTTCGATTCCTTATGTACGTAGTGTAGAAAAAGCCATTTGTCATTTGGGAATGAAAACCGCGCGTTATAAATCTGTCCCATAACTTACAGTACGCCAAAACAACACGACACATACAAAAATCTGCCTAAGTTATTGCTTATTATAAAGCCACACGGCACACTTGAAATTGCCGTTGTTGGCGAGCAGACGGTCCAACATCGCTCAAAGGCGCCGCTCTCTTCGTTAATCGCTCTTGCATATATATCGGAGTGACAATCTACGTTTCTGAATAACAGAGGAGAAATGTCAACTTTTTTGCATTCCATTGGGCCAATTAAACAGGCGATTATTCCTCGTGACGGCTATAAGATCGAACCCTTCGTGCGACTCTATCCGATTCGACCCGCCACATTTCTGATCCACGGACCCACAAACTCAAATATTTACAATAAGAAAAAACACAACATGTTTTAGACCATTAGCGACCTTATCTCATTTCACAAAAGTAGCATCAATAGCTTTAAACGCGAATATCAAGTGCATTCCTTTTAATTTTTACAAATAAAAAAGCAATTTCAAAAAATTACAGCTGGAACGAATATCATTTTTATTCCACTTCACTATATGTAGTAAATTTCAAATCTCTTATTCTATGGGTTTAATCGTAGGGAGGCTAAAGATGTCTATTATGAGACATTTTTTTAAAACATTCACACTTTTTTAATTTGAATATTTTCTGCCGAGTGGATAATATGTATATTTTTGTCAGGAAACGAATTGACTTGTATTTTAATACCAGGTGTCTCCAAATTGACGCCCGTGCTTTTAGGATTTGTGTCAGGAGACTAAAACAAATCGAAAGTTAACAGTAAAAAATTCTCCGATTCAACTTCGTTACCGAGTTATTGATAAAAAACTAAAATTTAAAATTTAAACATTAAATTTTATTAAAGGCATTGGTAACTTATTTTACCTATTTTATGTTTTAACGAAAATCGAAAATGTGGTTCATTTTATGTCCGTAGGTACTTTTCAAAATTTTCTGCGATGAAAAATAAGCGAGACAATCACTTTGAAAGAAAGAAATCCTGACGTCACAACCGCCTCTCATCACAGAATCCTCTTATCACTGAACCCTCTCAATCACTAGAAACTTGACAGATATTTGAACATTTTCCACACATCTTCCATAAAATAAAAATTTAACTACTTTCTCGACTTTTTTCTGTTCTAAATTTTGTCTTGAATCTCGCGAAAACATCAGAAATTTTGTCAAGTTTATCAAAACTCTCGTCAGTGTCACTTAAAAGTAAAAAACTATTTTATCTAAAAATTGGACCAAATGCTCAAGAGGCGGTTAGGACATCATAATTCCAACTTTAAGTCGAAATAACTTGAGTTAGAGAGCAGATACAGAGAAACGGTTTTCACTACTGTAATAAGCGTTTTCAGCGTTTTTATTTAAGACAAGGATGTTTTCTATGTTGCCAATGCCTTTAAAAGCGAATTTACCATATTTGTTGTCACAAAATATGCTACAATGCGATTTGGAAACTTTTCCGCATATGCCCTAGCCTCAGCAGTGGCATTGCCATCATACACACATCTAACTTATAACCGAGCTTTTAACATATCGACAAAATCTCGAATGCACTAATGCAGTAGTATTGTATCATTTTAAACATACAGAACCGAAGGAAATTAATAATACTTGTTACTAGACAGTATTCCGATTCAAAGAATTTTAACATCCCTAACATCAACTAATAAATTATGTTGCACAAAAAGTGGAAAAACCGCATAAAACTTATTATTTACAATTTTCAATAACTCGATAATGAAGAACAATTGGAATTTTTTTTAACTCTTAACTTTCGATTTGTATTAGCCCCATGAATCAAATTCCCAAAGCACGGGCGTCAATTTTGAGACATCCTGTATATGTGAAAGATACGTGAAATTTGCCTGTTTAAAAAAAGGATTCCTAATTCTCAGTGTGAGATCCTTTACCGCTTTACTAAGACCTTTTTATTGAATAACACAAAATAAAAAAATACCTAAACACAACACACTTCCTAAAACAATTAGTTTTTCTCAAAGCAAATTAACATTTTCTTTCAAAATAAAAAATAACTGTGAAAACAAATTTAAAAATTCTTCTAGGTTTTATGTTCACAACAAAGTAGTAGTAAGAAACCGTTTTGATTTCATTTTGCCCCATTGCGTCTGTATATCTGTGACTATTTCAACCAGCTTTCAAGTGCTTCATCATATTAAAGCTCGAAGAAACTTTTTGTAGTTTTGGATTAATCGGAAGATGTATAAAATATATCGAACGAACGGCATGATACGTAGTTTTATGTTAATAACAATCAACACTATCTTGTTGCTATTTTTTATTTTCTTATTCACTTGCACGATGAAAGCTGCAAAAATTTTGGCGACCGGTGTATAAAAATGTATGCCACAACTAATAATTGATTTCCAGCACTACCCCCTAGCTGTTGATATAGGATCATACAATGAACTATTCGTCATATAGAACAGTTTTGCCTTTTTTTAAAAAAGCTTTAACTTGTAAAAAACACGATGTCTCATATTAGGAAACTATCTCATAATAGGCATCTTTACCCTAGTAAATAGTAACAGGTGGTAATTTCATTAATAATTTTACTACTCGACGTTGCAACTCATCGTTTTGTTTAAAACCTTTTAACCTTTTTACTAATATGCTGCTGAGTTAAAAAATTTGTGTTATTTTGACACTTATGTTGTTGAAAATATATTTTTGCGTTGTGTGAAGTGTAATCTCGCCTTGACAAAGCTGCATTTTGCAGAGCGCTGCAGCATGAGCCTGAGAACTAAATAGATTCCAAACCGATATCTGTATCAGAAGATATAGCAGAACAACGAAAGCGCATTAGTTCGCATTCCCTTCTGACAAGCTCGAACACAAATGACTTTTCACGCAGCGATCGCTCTTGTTACATTGTCCACGTATAATTATTGCAATTAACTTTTTGCAAATATGCATATTTTTCAATGCATTACGGTAATTGTAAGCATTATGCGAATAAAATCTCGAACTAATGGCCCTCGTATTCGCGTACGACCCCCTGCAAATCTCCACCGACACTGATGGAAATTTATCACCGCTATTTTCAGAACAGCCAAGCAAATTTACATATAATAAATCGGTGTCGAGTTTACTTCACGACTCTCCTAATCAAACCACAACGGAACGGGTGGGCGCACAAGCCCTACAACCGATCTTGTGTGCGAATTTTTCGCGATTAACATTGTCCTGTGTTGGAGATGGAAGGAATAAATTGCGGAAACGGCTACGGCTTATACGAGGACGATTATCTTAATTAACTTTTAACTAGGCGACGTTATTAATGCGCATGTTGAAATCGCTCGTCAAAATTGACAACCTGTTTCTGCAATAGGAATCGCCTAATTAATCGACGCGATCGCGTGTACAGCTCATCCGATGCCGATGAAAAGATTCGCGAGCACGGTATACCTACAGCAAAAATCGATTTATTCTCCAAGCCACCATTTGATGTCTCTTACAACACATGAATGTATGTGAACACCACAAATGCAAGCCAAATTGCACCAAGTAACCGTGTAGTGCGTATTTATGAATATTTAAACATACAAAAACAAGCAATTTGTCACAATATTAATTTCATTAATTGCAGAATAGGTAAAAACCATGATTGTCTTTAATTTTTATAAAATATTAGCAAGTCCTCACAAGTGTTCTGTTGTAAAAGAATCGGCTGAAATATTTCGAAGCTAAAACGCCAATTATTGTCCATACATATGATTACGATTGTGTCGGTGGTCGACGCCGTTTAATGCGAGAATTAATACTTCAGAAACAGGTATTATAAATAATCGTACTTGAATATTTTATAGTTCAGGTCCCGCTTAGCACATACATATAAAAATAAATCGTCTTAACGAGTCTCACCTTGGTCCTGTTGGTTTTGGGCGATCCGCTGGCAACGATTGCGTAAACCACGACTTCGTACGTATCGACCCCTTGTTCTCTGTCTAATTGAGTGGCGGTCGATAAGACTCCCAACTTAGTGTCGATGTCAAACAATCTGTCAACTTGAGCACCATCACCGGTCACGTTCGTCACGTAATATTCCACTTCACCGGAGTCAAAGCTCGCAGACACCGTTAAGATGCTCGTACCCGGAGGTTCATTTTCGAAAACGCTTCCGGTGAAGAGACCGCTTTCGAAATGGGGACCTTTGGCGGAAAAATCGGTCGCGATTATCGTTTAAATAAGCTTCGCTGGATTTGCGCTCGTTTTGAACAGCTTCATCGGTGGCTTTCACGGAGAGACGATAGGTCGGTTCCGGGTTTTCGATCGGTTTGACTAAACGCAAAGCTCCGGTGCTTTGGTCTAGGCGGAATAAGTCCTGCGAACCGCTCGCTAATTCGTAGGTGACGAGGCCGTTGGTTGCAGAGTCGAGGTCTCGGGCGAAGACGTTCATTATCAAGGCGCCTTCTTTCGGGAAGTTTGTGTTTTGGGGGAGGATTGCTGAATTCATTGATACGAAAACTGGGGCATTGTCATTGACGTCTTCGACGATGACTGTTACGAGTTTGTTGGCGGAAAGTCGGGCTGAAACGGGCTGGGCTTCATCAGTTGCTACGACAGTTAGGCGGAAGGTATCGATGGTTTCTCTATCAATGGGTAGAAGAGTATGAATGACCCCTGTGACCGGATTAATCCCAAAGTGTCTGTTGCTGTCTTCCGGTTCTTGCTGCGATATAGCGTAAGTGACTTTGCCGTTGATGCCGTAGTCGGGGTCATCAGCCGTAACCGTGACTATGGGGGTGTGTACAGAGATGCCTTCACGGATCTGCCGGACTATCGCAGTACTAGGAAACGAAGGAGGATTATCGTTTGCATCTTCGACAGCTATAGCAAACAGAATAGTCGTAGATAATCTCGGATTGCCATTATCTGACGCTGTTATGTTCAACTGATAAGCGCTCAACTCCTCGTAATCTAACGGTTTGTGCAAATACAACGTCCCAGAAGACGGATCGACATGAAACGTGTCCTTCCGATTACCCGCACTTATCGAAAACACCACCTCACTGTTCATCCCTAAGTCGGCGTCAGTGGCCCGAAACTGAATCAATTCGGTATTGATTGGCGTGGTTTCAATCACACTAATTTTCGAATTAGTCTGCGTAAACTCGGGCGAATTGTCGTTCTCGTCCATAACTTCAACACTGACGGTGGTAGTCGAACTCAGCTGCTTCATTTGTCCAGCGTCACGAGCCACAACTGTGAGCAGATAATTCGACACGGTTTCACGATCCAAAATTTTCGATAAGATTATTTGGCCGGTGGCTTCCTCGATTGTGAAACGACCGTCTTCGTTGCCTCGAACGATCGAGTAAAAAACATCCCCGTTGAGACCTTCGTCGGCATCCGAGGTAAAGAGTCTGATGACCTGAGTCCCAACAGGCGAACCTTCAGACACTTGCACTCGGTAAGGCGTTCGTAAAAATTTCGGCGGATTGTCGTTAACATCAGTCACGTAAACATTAACTTTGACTTTGTCACGTAGACGAGGACTCCCATTGTCCGTAACGGTGGCTTCCAAAGTTAGATAATTAAGCCCGGTGGTTTGGACCAGCTCTTCACGATCAAACACATGCAAAGTTTTTATAAACCCATTTTTCGGATCGATAACAAAGTCGCTCTGAGAGTTGGACAGGGAGAAAATCAGCTCGGCGTTGCGTCCAATATCGCGATCTGTTGCGGTTAATTTCCCGACAAATGAGTCCGGTGGTTCGTTTTCGCGTATATTGAAACTAAAACTGGCGTTTGTGAATTCGGGGCTATTGTCGTTTTCGTCGATAACGTGGATAACTACAGGAACAACCGAAGAACGGGACGGGTTTCCCAAATCACTCGCAGTCACCGATAACGAATAATAATCCTTATCTTCACGATCGAGTGACTGGCACACGTATAAATACCCATCGGGAAAAATCCCGAACTTCCCCTCAGTGTTTCCTTCAGAAATTACGTAAGAAATCCGTCCGTTGAGACCCAGATCTGTGTCGCTTGCCGCTAGAGCGAAAAACCTTTCATTGACCGGAGTCGACTCCAAAAGCGACGTTTCGTACGAGGTGTGATCGAAAACAGGCGTGTGATCATTAACATCTTCAATCACGACTTGGACCAATTGTTTTGATGAAAGAGGCGGTTCGCCTCCGTCACTCGCCGTCACTTCAACGTGCAGACTGAGTCCGGGTTCGACCCTTATCGGCCGATTCAAATAAATCACTCCGGTGGCTTCGGAAATCCTGAACTGATCGTCCGGATTGTAATTCAGGTTATATGTCACTCTACTGTTTATGCCCGCATCGAGATCTCTAGCACGCGCCAGATACACTTCTTGGCCGACAGCAGCGTTTTCAGCGAGCCTCACCTCGTCCTTATCGCGGTCGAAGACGGGTTTATTGTCATTCAAGTCTAAAATCACAACGTTGACAAGAGTCTTGCCATAAGCAAGGCCCACGCGTGCGGTGATTGTCAAACTGTACATGAGCGTTTGTTCCCGATCGATTTTCTTCGCTGTTGTTATCTTTCCAGTGCGTTCGTCGATATCGAAACTGTGGTCAGGATCGCCGTAAACGATCGAGTAAGTGACGTCGTTGTTCCGCACGTGCACTTGGCCTACATTGCGACGTTTCCATTCGGTATCGTCTTCGACGATTTTAAATTCGTAGCCGTAATTGTCGAAAAGGAGTTCTTCCAAGTCACGTTCTTTGATTATCTCAACGGTGGCATCTTCTGCAGCTCGCTTGTCGCCGTGGTCTTTGGCGGAGATTTTCAAACGGTGGATCGGTTTCGTCCACTTCAAATCACCACGAATTGTGATAACACCGGTCCATTCGTCGATACTAAACAAATCGTCGCCTCCACTTTCGAGATTGTAAGTGATAATTGCGTTTTCGCCCTCGTCTTTATCGCTTGCTGTCACTTTTACGAGCGAACTTCCGGGTTTAACGTTCTCCGGAACGGCGAAAAAATAATTCAGAGGATAAAATTCCGGGCTGTTGTCGTTCACATCAATCACATTTAAATACACAGTTGCGGTGGAGGATTGCGGGGGTAACCCCTGGTCTTTCGCAATGACGTGGATTTCATAATGTGAGATTTCTTCCCGGTCCAATTTTTTTCTCGTGGTTAATTGGCCCGTTAAAGAATCCAAAACTAGTATGTTATCGTAGTGTTGTTGCGTTACTGGATGTAGTGAATAGGCGACGCTTCCATTAGTCCCTTGATCGTGATCCGAAGCTGTCAGCATTGCAATTAAAGTTCCGGGAGGTGCGTTTTCCGACAAACTCACGTTGAATTTGGATTGAGAAAATCGGGGAGCTTCGTCATTTTCGTCTAAAATTGTTACTTTCAACTGCGTGTAGGCCCATTTCGGGTTTGGTCCGCCGTCTCGTGCCGAAATATTTAACTCAACCGTTCCTTGCACTTCCCGGTCTAAAGTATCTCGCGTGGTTATCAAACCCGTATCCGAATTGATGCTAAACCATTGGTGTTCGTTTCCCGAAACGAAGGCATAGTAAATTTGGGCATTGACACCGGAATCTTCATCGGTTGCTGTTATTCCAGCGACATATGTTCCAGGCGGTGCTAATTCGCTCAAAATTGCCGAATATTCGCTTTTTTCGAAAACCGGCTCGTGATCGTTGACATCGTTAACGTGAATTATTAAAAATGCGGTTGCTGTCCGTGGTGGCGTTCCTTTATCGGTCGCCACCACCGTTAGATTGTACTTGCTGATTTCTTCGCGGTCCAACACCCCATTCACTCGCACAATATCAAAACTCGGGGTGTAATCCAACCGGAAATGATTGAGCTCGTTTCCGGAAACAATCCGGACAGTGGTTTCGCCGTTGAGTCCCTCATCGGAATCGACAACGGAGACTGCCGCCACCACGGATCCGTTCCCAGCGTTTTCGTCCACTGTCGCAAACATTGCATTGAAGGGGAAATACCGGAATTTGATGACGGGGTCGTGATCATTAGCATCGACCAAATTCACAGTGACATAAGTCCGTCCGTCTTGACGCGGCGATCCGTGGTCTCGAGCAAAAACCGTGAAAACGCAGCTTTTCGGGCATGATTTGGTGGTTTGTGGGCAGTTTTGTTGCGGACATTCGAGCGTTTCTGTTGTTGAAATCACCCCAGTTTCTGGGTCGACGGTAAATTGGCGTTCTGTATCGGCTAAATAATATGTTATCTTGGCGTTATCGCCCAGATCATTGTCGGTCGCCATCACCTGCAACACCGGAGTGCCAGGAGGGACACTTTCGTTCAGAGACACAATGTAATCGCTGTGGTCGAAAATCGGGGGATTGTCGTTCACGTCCAGGATTGTCACGTTGACTTGGAGATACCCAAATTTGGGAGGGGTTCCGCCGTCACGGGCCGAAATGTTCAAGAAGTAGAAACCTTGCGATTCGCGGTCTAATTTTCCCGTTGTTTCCAAATGCAAATAGGAGGTTTCTCCAGCAGGGTTGACTGTCAAGGCCAATCGAAACTTGTCGTCTTTATTGCCATCGATGATGCGATAATCGTCGGAAACACCATTGATTCCGATGTCTTTATCGGTGGCTGCGTCGAGAAGGAGACGAGTTCCGGCAGCTGCGCTTTCGGAAAACGCCACACTTATCGACGGTTCCGGAAACTCCGGGGGATTATCGTTGATGTCAAGCACCAAAATTCGCACTTCAATTGGATAAGTGGGTTGGCTGGAGAGGACAACTAGGTCGTATCTGTCGTTTTTGAGGTTTTCCCGGTCCAGGATTGCATTGGTTCGAATTTCTCCGGTTTTTGCGTCCATGCTGAATTCCTTGGGCGGTTCGTTGAATCGATAAATGAATCCGGGTTTCGTGGGTATTTTTCCGATTAGTGTTCCCTTCGGCTGTCCTTCCTTAATTTCGAAAGTGACCCTCGTGTCGACAGCCCTCGATTGCATTTGCGTGGAGTAGTCTCCAGGGCCGGGCCCAGGCGGCTGTTGGGCCCCTGTCAGGCAGAAAAGTGCGCCCAAAAAGCAGAAAGTGAGCCGCATTTTTTGCCCGAATTTGTCACTACCGCAGCATTGTTGGTCCGATTAGAATCTCTAGCGCTTTAGAGTCCGGAGTCAGTGCAACATTTCGGCTTGTTGACACGTGTGTTAGATGCTGTGCTGCTCTAACATTCCTCAGCCTCTTGCCCCGTCCACGAACTTGTTCAAGCCTCAAGAAAACAGCATCGGTCTCGCTTGCACCGCGTGCGATCGTATGGCAGCGTCTCTCTCGGATTGGTATGCAATATGGCCGGCTCAGACGAGATCAACGGGGATTCGCTCTGGGATAAAACATACCGATGAAGACGCCCGGAAACACTCAACAAAAGGCGTCGCAAGCCCCCGACACTGCTCGGCACTGCACTGGCGGCGGTGACACTCGAATCACTTCGCGGAAACGCAGTCGACTCAATCCTGCTGCGCTTTTTTTCCGGAGACTTCAACGGTGGACGCAGCGACGAACCGAGGAGTTTGCAGGAATCAAGCGTCGCGACGCTTTATCTCACATGTGCGAATGGACGAACGAACAAGCGACGAACCGTATTATCTCGCGCGCGAAGCTCGACTAAGCCGCATTTTCTTGGGAGGAGTTGTGGACCACGGCCAATGGTAACCTGTCGGTGTTGCCAACTCACCTGTACTTCAGATATCCGACCTAAACATAAACAATATTTATGAGGATGTCAGTTGAACCGAGTTTAGCTCGTAAATCTATTGTGTGTGTTTTTTTTAATTTTTATTTTCGAACGAATATCTAACGCATGATGATCGACGGTGCTTTCGATGTGTACAAGCGATATGTTCGGTTTTACCTCGGCTCTTATTACATCAGCGATGCAGATCAGCTTTACGCTTCTTAATTAGGTCCGGAAATAATGATGGAACTGACTCGAGCGACTCTGCACATCTTTTACAAATCGTTTATTATAAGCGCAAATTACAGGCAATGACTGTAAGCGCTACATAAATTACGCTAACATTTTTGCCTCATTTTACTACGAGCCCCACTGCAATATAAAATTTATAATCACGTCGCAAAATATTAACAATTAAATACCCCATCCATCTTTTTTTTTTTCGAAAAATGTAAGACACGACGTATAAATTTCGTTATCAAGACGTTATGATGTTAACATTCTAAAAAAGAACAGCAGGAGTTATATCCCATTTTTTTTTTCTTAAAAAATGCAGGTAGAACAGCATAGACTTCGTTAGAAATGTAAATTTATGGTGCGGTTGAGACGCCGAAATTTTTACCTGTATTCAAATCAATTGGAACAACAATTTCATCATCTACAAATAGGAAACATCTACTGTAAAACACACTTTTTGCACTTGTTATACCGTGAAACAATATTGGATTTTGTTGACTTCTACCTACACTGGTCAAAAATTCAACTGACAGGTACATTGGTAATGCAAACATTCTCCATATTTACATTTAATATACTCGTAGGTGCTCATGTTTAGTTAGGTATTTGTTTATTATTATTCCATGGTCCACTTTAAATTACGAGTATCAAAATTTTACAACAGAAATACTTTTGCAAAATTTTTATGCAGTGGAAGCACGACTCTAAAGCCAGTAGCGATTTTAGCCATTTAAAAACCTTCTTTAAAGACGCCTCTTGTTTGATACAGAATTTGTTAGTTTTTTTTTACTTCATTTCATAAAAAAAGACCAATAGTTTTCCACTGTGAACGAATCTGCCGACGAATATTCAATTTTTTTTCGGTCTCTGAAAGAAAGCGAAATAGTTCTACAAGTCCTACTGACTGCGCCAATTAGGTAAGTTGGTAAAACACAAGACTTATTGGTTTTGAAAAAAATACATCTGGCACCAAAGCGATTCCAAGCGATTTCCAAGTTACTGAGTTCAGAAAAATAAAAGAGTTCATATTTAATAAAAAAAGTGGTCAAAAATTGAATGACATTACTGTGCCAACAACAAATATCTACATAGTTTTAAAATAAAATTTTCTAAAAAATTTTTCAATTGGTAGCACTAAAGAAAGGTTTTTTTTTCGAGATTTTTTTAACTTTATTTCTGGGACACCTACCCTATAGTATTTCATCAAGGTAAGATATGTGGTTATACTTAAATAGAATAATTTGTTTTTTTCGAAGTATTTCTCATGTAAATCGAAGACAATTTTTTATTAGAATTTTTTTAGTATATTTTTTATTTTAATGAAGAAAAGCTATGACTCGATTTTTTGCGATTTTCTATTTTTTAGATAATGTGCAAAACCCTCTTAATTTTTTATGTTTAAAAAGGTTTACATTTATTGCTCTGTAATAAGCCCCCATTCTTGGCCCATTATGTGGAACAAACAGAAAAAAATGTGTAGTGTAAAAAAGACTTTAGTTATTAATTTATTTTAATTTTTCACTTATCGACATATGAATGAAATAAGTTGCGAATGGCTCGCTTAGGCAGGAAAAACAAAAAATTGCAGTAATTAGTGAATCGTAAAATGAGATTATTCGTTTCTTTTGCATCAATTAAACGGCCCAGAAAATAGTTGATTAAAAATTCGTCTTGGTTGTTTCATTTGTTAGCGTCCGCTTTTGGCTAAATAATGATGGCAAAGCTTTTATAATTTTATGCGTAATGGTGGGATAGATTGCGAAGTAAAGTAAAGTAATCGCCGTCCTTGCCGTCGTATCAATACAAAGAGTGCACAATATGGTGGAAGTCGGCGGTTAACGAAGCACACCAGTCTTTAGACGAAGAAGAAACACCTTGATCAAGTAATTGGCCACAATATAGATGCCAGACTGGCGCATTGAATTTTTAACGACGTAGGCTAGCTTTGAATCGTATTGTTGCGTAGGGTAGTTTTCTTTTTTGATTTTGTTCAACGTTTCGGTGGCTTCGATTTTACACCGTCTCGACGAAATTCTTGCGGTAAAGCCGCCTTGATTACTTATTGTGTTGACGGCAATAAGAGCTTTATGTGGCATTAATTATCGCCTCTATACGCTTTAACGTTTCATCAATGCGCTTGGAAAAATCCGAGAAAAATTGCGTTTTTTATTAGCTCACCGGTGACAAACGCGTATAAATCACCATCGGCAAAATAATGAGCAGAGTTTTATTTTAATTATTTATGTACGCGCGGCCACATCGTAAGCTTTTAACTTTAAAATATATTTGCAGGCCATTAAAATAAAGTAAGCCGAAGAAATGAATGGCCCTTGTTTTCAGGCATGTACTAATAAGCCGATATCAAATTGATATTTTTGCTCGATTTTTATCAAACCCGTCCAACAACACGAACAAAAACCAAATTTCAATAAAACTTGAAATATTTTTTACCGCAATCGTAAGGTTAATTTATACACCAGACTCGTTTTCCAAAGCTTTATTTCTCAAACACTCATATAAAATTGTAACGTCATAAAAGTTAGGATAGATCTTTCAAATATGGTTTAATATAAAATTGTTTGACTAAGCCTTCGACGAATTTCGCCGCGTTATGCATGGAATTTTCGGCATCCTGTATTTTCTTCAAGGCCAATTCTTCGCACTCTTTGATTTTCCCTTGGGACTGTCCGAAACCAAGACTCATAAGTATCTTGGCGCATTCGCTATTTCCCCCCGTTTGACCCACACGGCATGGGGCATACGCATGGCGTCTGACTACCTGAGGCCCTCCTTTCATTTCAGGTAGTTGGGCCAAGATATAGCCGCCCAAAGCGCGACACAAAAATCTGAAACTGAAACGAAAATTCCGCACAATCACACCAACCCTCCAAAACTAACTTGATCGAAACTGCCTCCTGTTTGTTGATCCCGATAGCGCTGAGCAAACCTCGCCCCCACTTCGAACCCGTCTTATCTTCCGATATTTGAATGAGGATTTTCGCAAACTTGTGTAAAATGATCCCAGTAGTGTTTTCGTCAATTTCACAATACTGTAAAGATAAGCGAAGGAAACCGATCCAAAGCAATGGGACTTTGGATTCGGTGGATTCGCCGCTGATTTTCAGATCTCGCATCCATTCTGTGGCCAAATTGAGAAGGCTTTCGTAGTCATTACATTTTTTCATTTTTTGGAGAAATAAAGCGTTTAACGCGAGGATGTAGCCACGACTAAGCATGACTCTCTCCAACTCGGTCGCTTTACTTCTGACCACGCTCAATGTTTCCGCAACTTCACACCAACTTCTTGGTTAAATGAACCGGAAACTAAATTTTTACGTCGAGATGTTGGAAATACACAATCCAACAATTTTTACTTTTGGCTCTCCTTTAGGCGAAAAGGGGTGAAAAAACAGTCTCAGCTTTTAACTTATTCAAAACAAAGCGCCAACAAACAAATAATCGTCTAAATTTAGAGACAAATTCAGTAAAAAGACCACCGTTCTCTCAATATTAGCAAGAAAGCAATTAGAAGGAATAGAGTTGACAATTTGAAACTAAAGCTGCTGATGAACTTAAAAATTTCAAATAAATTGAACAATAGTATATTACGATACGAGTTTTGTAAGACATTCTATTGAGGCACGAATGGTTTTGGACACGATGAAGGAGTGCGCCAATAGAATGAGTGCCACAATTAAGTCTTATAAAACAAGTGTAATATACTATTTTTTCTACTTTCTATTTTTGTTGTTTGTTTTTGTTTAGTATAATTTATCAAAATCTGTTCAAACTATTTCCTCTTAATTTAGTTAATTATTCGTGCTTTATCAATAAACGACTTGACGCTGTTAACAGATCACACATTTAATTACAGTGATGAACTGATGAGTGATGACTCTGATGACTGATGACACCCAACCCAGCACTTCCTAAAAATTTACTAAATTTTATGCTGACATTTTCCGTTTTTATTGCATCCAACTGTAAGTTATATAATGATCTCTCAAACAAATGCATCAAGTAAAGTTAAAATAAAAAAATAATAACAATAAATGTTTAGTTTATAGATATGAACTAAAATACTCCAAAAACCCAGAGACAAATTACAAACTGAAACCAAAAATTTACACCAAAACTTTTAATAAAAATAAAATAAAAAAGTAAAGACTAACCTGAAAACCTACACTAAATTTAAAAATCTATTAAGCCAAAAGTAACAAATTTAAAAATCTGAAAAATCAAATTAAGAGTCGACTTTTAAACTAAAGAAAACATTCATTCGGATATCCTAGAATTGCAAAAAATATATATCGCAGATACGTAAAAAATGTGAATATCTTTAATCATAACTCAATCATATTCTCAACAACTTAAAACCCGAACTTCATTCAAAAAACCGAAGAAATTAAGCAATACCAAGCTGTGAAACCACACTAGAAAATATGATTTTTGAATTCGGATTTACAACCCTTATAATTTTACTGAAAATTTTAACATTTGCAATTTGTAGTGAAGGTAAGACTTAACTAGAAAAATTGTCCCTCAAAATACAAGTCTATGATATTTGTATAAATTTTTCCCAGATTTGTGTACCTACCGTTTGAATTTTTCAGGTTTTTAGACTTCGGACTACCTATTCTTATTGCAATTAAAACTTTTTCTTTTAATATAACTTTAACAAAGACACGACATTGTAGTTTAAGATCCAACATTTAACAAACGCATTAATTTACAAACAAAAAATTCAAATCTAAACCAAAAAAAAATTGAAAAGCCTAGTAACTCCAAAAAACAAATCAAAAAGCAAAATCCGAAGAAACTACAAATTTATAGGAACCAGATTCTAACTGAAAATTTAAGAAAAGTTAAAAATTTAAAATTGTTTAAACATAAAGAATCAAACCTTATTAGAAAAACAAAAAACTCGAAAAACTAGAATTTTTGGTTTTGGTCATGACTTCTTATTGAAGTGAATGGTTTACTTAGTTTTTCAGTGTTTTGTGTATCGTTCTCATTTTACAGATTTTTTATGTTTTAGTTTTTTACTTCCCCTTAAATCACGAAAACGAAAAAAATCGTATTTTTTAACATACTTTCGTCTTTAACAAAACAGAATAAAATATAAAATACAATGCAACTTAGCAAATTAACCGCGACAGGCATTTAAAATTCAGGAAAATTCAAATAAAATTCGAACCAAAAAAATTAAAACAGTCAAACATAATTAAATTGAAAACCTGAAGATATCGACCTGAAAACCTGAAAAAATGCATCCATAAAAGTCTACTTTTTGCACTACTTTTGAACTTAAAGTCGTTTTAAAATACACCGATTTTCGTCTAAAGGAGGATTCTGTTGTTGGACACTGAAATTCAGGACACTTACCACTACTTTGGAAGTAACACATCAAAGTTGATTCCAGTAAAAAACCTAGTGCTTCAGTATCCTCAACTATGATCCCGGCAACTTGCAACATCCCTCGAACAGCCATTTCATCCCCAGTCTTATTTAAAATCCAAGAATCGAAACATTTTAAAACACAATTACGAATATCGGCTAAATTAACAATCCCTAGCAATTCTCTCAAAATTGCATTAAATTCGTCCTGGATTTTCACATTTTTATCCAAATGAATCAATTGTTGGGTTATCACAGTATTCAAATCACTCTCTTTGGTTGCAACTACAGACTTACACCTATTTACGTAAACCGATAACAGTTTGACAAAACTTTTGATATAAACGAATCGTTTAGTCCGAATTTGCGTATCGCTCTCTTCCAATACTTTATCGTACCCCGAAACACACTTCAGGAAACTAGAATTGTAATATTTTCGTTGACTCCAAAAAAAATTGATAAATACTCACTGTAGTACTCTAAAATCAACATCAAGCGGATCGCTCCTGAAAATGACTGAAGGATCGCAACTGAGGACGTACCAATCCATTACGTGTTGATAGACACTCGAATCTACACTTTCCAAGCCAAAATTTTCCGATTCGACCAACAAACTCTTGATTCGATCCGCGTATTTGTTACGCACGTTGGGTTCATTTGATAATTTTACCAAAAGATGGAGGTAACAATGACAGATGCGTTCTCTGATTTGTTGCGGAGACCCTTTGAAATTACTGAGCCAAGGCGACCAAGACACTGCCATGAAAATATGCCCAAGGAATGAATGCGATTCAGGCAGATATTGGTCAATCACCCGTAACATAAACTCCAAATCGGTCACAGATGGCCAAAAACTCTCCCAAGGAAACGTCAAAAACGAATAATGAACAGGGCCCAAAACGTGCACTTTGACCGCATTATGCGCAAAACTGGTCACATACCATTGCCATATAAAACTGAGGATGTTACCGGACGAAGCTGGTAAAGTATAAATGAGGAAATGGACGCATTCGCAGAAGATGTTGACCACTTTTTGGGCCAAAGGCCCATCTGATGGGATCCAAGGGAGAAGAATTGAACGATCGTCTGCCAATTGTTGGATCCATGAAGCCATGTTCTCCTTCAAAGTTTGCATAGAGTATGGAACGATCCATGGGGCAAACATATTGATCAAATAGGGCCAAATTTTTTGGAGCAACTTATCCCCAAGTAACCCCTGATGCGTATTTAAGGTACTAGTGATAAGACCATGACCAGTCATCCCCAAAAGAATCACAAAAACATCGATGTAATTCCGACATTTCGGGTAGAGACCGTACAAACCGTACTGCAACCGTTCCTGTGTGAAATGTTTAGAGAAAAGTTCCGCAGTTTCTAACAACTCCTGATGTTGCAACATTTTCTGATGTTGGGTGTATTGTCTCAACTGATCCTTCAGCGGTGCTTTATAATTAATTTGGACCGGACGCGCTAAGCAATTAACAATGTCCAACCAAACACTAGTCGATAGAAGAGAATTCTCACTACTTCCATTACTACTTTTCAAAAGATTGATCAACACGTCACCGTAATGTTCAGGAAATTGAAACTCAAATATGGTCAATAAGTGACGTCTGTACAAACCGTGAAGAATCAAGGATTCGATCGGTGGCTCAAAACCTAAAGTTGACAAGGCCCGAACCACACACTGGATGAATTCGGAACGTTGGTTCAGATTTGGTTCTTTGGCATGCAGCCATTTATCGATTTCGAACTGAAATAAATACAGTCAAATGCGTACGATTATAAACTACACGGTATTCTTGGATAAGGGTTGGCTGTATTTTTTTTGTTGGACAAATTCAAGTTAACGAAATTATTTTTTAATAACATTTAGTAAAATAACAAATTTGCATTTGTTGGGGTCAAGTAAAAATAGTTTTGTGCCAAATTTAGTAACAATAAAAATAATTACGAAGAATTACAGTTTATGCTAAAGTTTGAAACAGAATATATGTTATTAAGAAACTGTAAACTTCATAACAGAAACCACATTATAAGATTCCAAATTTGAAAGAAAAAATGCGATTATTTCCCACAATTTAGTCAATTATACAAAAAAAATTAAATATTTGTCTTTTCGTAAGTTTAAGCACGTTTTTGCGACAAATCTACTGCAACAGATATTATTAATGTTTTATTAATGAATTTACAGAATAGTAAATTATTGAATATATGTAGAACACTGTTCCATACAATCAGTAATTGAAAGGATGGCGCTTATCGTTCGTGCAATTTTTGCGCAGAATTTTAATATAAAATTATCTTATAAAGAAAGTGTCAATTTCCAGTCTATTTTCCATGTAGAAAATCGCAATTAAATTCCCAAAAGTTCTAAATCTTAAAATACTAATTAAAACAAAATTTTCACCCTCTAAAAGGCATATTAAGGGTAGTCTGACCCTCGAATCTGCCCCTTAGTTCTGCTCTTACCGGCAACCAGAAATACATGTCTTCGGTTTTTACCTAGATCGAGGTCTAAGGGCTGTTGGGCCATAAAAAGTCATAAATCTTTCTGCGGTTCTACGCAACGAAAATAAAACTGTTAGGAAAACATAGTTTCTATTTCATAACGCATGTTGTGAATCGGAAGCCGATATTATGGTCCAAGGTTTTAAAAAATCAGCTGCTACGCCCAAATTGATAGACCGCAAATTAATTGAAGATGGTGACACTAACATTTTCAAGAAAATTTTACAATCTGTTCCGTACGGGTAAAGGACGTACCTAACCTAATAAACAATTATTAGTTTTAATGCTCGTAGTAATTCAATTAAACGACAAAACACCCTTTGAAATACGACATAAATCTTCTAGCGATATAGAGAATTTAAAATTGACTTCTACGGTAAAGTGTGATAAAACCCACCCCCACAATCGAAAGTGTTAATTTTTGATTGACGTAATCTTAATGTATTGAATGAAAAAAGATCTAGATTATGCGAAACCTAAAAGAGAAGTAAAAAATAAACTAACTTTGCAAGACTAAACTTTATCTAAAGCAGACTGTATTTCCGATGTTATATTTTAAAATATTCAGTAGTTATTTATAAAAAAAAAATGCATTTAAAATTGAATTTTTAGCGAATTTGTTTGGTCCGTTAGTATTACAAATTCACAAAATTAATTAAAAAAAATTAAAACGACGTCATTACTCAAAGACCAAGGACGTCACAAATGTTGCATTTACAAAAATTTCTTCCTGAACTTATCAACCCTAGGAGGAGGAAAAATTTACTCTTGCGAAATTTTTGTTTTAAATAATTTACCTATTTACAATAATTGTTTTTAGTTTTATTTATCCAATACAATTTTTACTGTTTAAATAGTCTATAGTACATTAATTATGCACGTTTTTTTTAATTTCGTTTTAAAACGAAACATCCTTAGTGGATACAAATTGTTTGATTTAACAAATTGTTCAGTCAAAGATGGTTTATTGTATTGAAATAACATCATTATCACTGAAATAAAACTTGCGGTGGCTTTAACAAAGGCTCTGTACCTGCACCGACTCAAAGCTGGGAGCATGGGCTCAGCCATTGCTTTCCAGGACACGAACGCCTCTCGCGGCAAACCCAACGAACTAAAAGCCAATTTTAACACAACTTACAAAATAGTCAGTTTTTCAGAAATGACAAAACTTTTGAAGAAACTCGGTGTAATATTAAGTACATTTTTATACACACGTACGTGTAATTTGATAATGTTATGTTCAGTAAATTCAGAGATTTTTATTTATTTACATTGACTTCGATAACTAATTAAATAATTTTTTGTAAACTTTGAAAATAGTTAAGTGTCGTACAGTTTTGGATTTTCAATGCCCATAAAAGAAATCAGTTTATTTAGATTTAGATCAAAAATATCGTCCGATTCTAAATTCAAAACTAGTTTTTTTTGTAATAACTTCGTGCCAAATTTTTGTTTTTTTATGAAAACTGTTAAGCGCCCTAGAGATTTTAAAACTGCGTAATTTGATGTATGGATCCATAGGTTAAGAAAATATTCATAACGAAAAAGAGTCCAAAACTGTTTTTGGCCAGGGTCAGACTACCCTTAAATACAGTCACACTCTCCTCAAAAAAATCGTAATAAGAATCAATGAATCAGGCAAACCTCTTTGTTTCCCTTGCAACAATTGGTTATCGCACCAATTACATTTTTTGCTGATGACGTTTTATCTTACACAATTATTGTTGCACCGTTTAATTTTATTTAGTTTCAGTTTGTTAATCGCTGTTGTCGCCACGGACGCCACATAAATAAAATCAGAATTTTGCGATTTAAACATTTCAAATTCGTTGGATTTCCAGCAGGAAAAGAAGAAAACAATCCGGACTAAATAAGGGTTAAACACAATATTTTCTTTTCAGAAAAATTACATTAAATCTGTAATAATTTCAACTAATTTAATGGTATAGGTATTGTTTTAAAATTAGATGCTATAAACTTAAGTGAATTTTTTTTTCATCTCCAATGAGACTGTGAATAATATGTGATATTATTGATATCTGGCATTGATTTTTTTTTTACTTATTTGTAATGTGTTGTTACAAACTGTATCAGAAAAAGATGCCATAAAGGTAAGTCATTTTTTTTTTCAACTCCAATGAGATGTTTTTTTGTATTTGATATTATTGGCATCTTGTATTATTTTTTTAAATTTATTTTTAATGTCTTGCTACAAACTGTAGCAGAAAAAGATGCCATAAAGGTAAGTGCATTTTTTTGATCTGTGATGTTGAATTATTAATATTTGCATTGATTTTGTTAAATTTATTTGTAATGTCTTGTTACAAACTGTAGCAGAAGATGTGATAAAGGTGAGTGCATTTTTTTAATCTCCAATAAAAAGTTGAATAATACTCATATGTGATATTATTGACATCTTGTATTGATGATTTTAAATTTAATTTTAATGTCTTGCTACAAACAGTAGCAGAAGAAGATGCCATAAAGGTAAATGCTTTTTATTTTTTTCCTATTTATCGTCAAGTGAAAAAATTTAATTTCTGTGTTGCATTTTGTATTTTATTTCCTTTGTTCCCTTTATTTTCAAATAATAACTGTTTACCTCATCATAATTTCCTATTTTCTTGGTAAGAATGCTCTAAACCTCCACGTGTTTCTTGCTGGACTAATTTGATTAATTAGAACAATCCTTAAATGTAATATGTATCGCTGGTTGCATTTTATAGGCGTCAAATTCTGTTTAATCACTTTGTATTTAAGATGTAACGTTCTTATATTTGTAATACGACTGTAAAACTCTTATTAGCGCTATAAACATTTTTGTCTTACTTAAGTAGTACTTATTCATTATTTATTGGACGGTAAAACTTGAGCCAAGCCTTATCCAAAAACACGAATGAATAATACAAACCTTTGATAAAAGGGCGAAAGCCACGTCGTAGTTCTTTCCAATCTCTTGGCAAATCCTCGAGTACATGTAGAGAAGATTGACGGTGCCAACATTACTTGGAGAAAAATGTGGTGCTAAATACCCTCCTAAATTTGGCTCTTTCAAAATTTTCTCCAAAAGACGCGGCATTTCAAACTCGACTCCGACTATGTGCGACTGTCCTAATTTTTCCAAACACGAAGCGAACAATGTTTTCGTTGGTAAATAACCACTAGTTTCGTCATTAATCAACGACAAGATATGATAAAACAATTCGGTACCAAGCTCACCCCCTCGCAGGATTAGCCCCGACTTGTAATTGCAATATCCTGAAAGCAAAACTAAAATTTTATCGCTAACTTTCAAATCTTTACTTTATAGCTTGTTGTAAGGTCACTGAAGCGGTGCAAAGGGTCGTAGCTGGGGCTTGCAATGATTTAGTCAATAGAGATTCGTACGCATTTCGATTTGTTTGGATTTGATGATCGATTCGTTCATTAACTCTTGCTTCTTGCACTTCTAGTACAATAAGTGCAGCGCCTGAACAATTCACAGTCTCGTTTCGGCCTTTACAAGGGACTTTTTTGCACACTTTGTTCAGAACAGAACGGTACAATTGTGGCACCAACTCTTGATACGAACAATCCAAAGCTTTGTGTTCCGATAGTTTCAAAGTGTGATTGCTACGAATCAATTATTATTTCTGAACAATTCAGAAGCTTAACCTACTGTGCAAACTGTTTCAAAGTCTTGAAACACTGTTCCAATGAATTAAGCAATGAAGTTTTATCGGAGAAATCGATTGGAGGAATTTGAAGAAGGTTGTTGTTAATTTCCGGTGGGTTTTTACAAGTTTCGTACGAACTCAATCGACGTAAAATCCTCTCGATTGGATCAACACTTTCCATTGATTTTCCCGGGTTTAGAAGCGGTTTGTTGATGTTTGCTTTGTGGCGAAAATTTGACGATTGCCAAATTTGAACTGATTCCACTTGTTCCAACTTGATTTTCTCATAATCGACGTATTCATACCAAGGAGTCTGCATCAAACAATAATCAAATACCGCTAGAGTTAAGTGGAAACATACATTGCTGCCTTGGATAATAAAAGTTAACAAATTCGGTTGATATAAAGCAGGTAACGAAGGCAAATGAAGGTTGTCCTTTTGTAGTCGAGGCTCTTCTAACCACGCACTAAAAGCCTTAAACAAACTGAAACGAGCAAAATTATTCCGCTACCAAGGCATTCATTTTTCTTATCTTATCTTATATTGAAGGTACAATAACACTACACAGCAAATTAGAAATTTAACTTGTCCTTTAAGTGAAACAGTGTGTTTCCTTTAACTCTTCTGATTTCAAATATGATGCCAGTTTGATCTCATCACGTCACGTTTGTAAATAATATCAACAGAAATTTAAAAAATGTTAATAATTGCTTACGAAAATTATTGTTTACACTTGAACACAAATTAGCTCTCAAATATAGCAGAACAAATCAGAATGGTTTTTGCAAGTTATTTTCATGTGATTTTTATTTTTCTGATGTTTTTCCAGACAAAGAAACGAATTTTCCAGTAAACTAGTTTCCGCCAGAAAAGTAACAGCGCTCAAAAATTATTTTGATAACTAATACTTAAGATATTTCAAGGGCCTGTTACAAAATTCGATTTTATAATTGTTTTAATTAACTAACAAAACATAAACGTTTATTAAAAAAAAGTTATAGAAATAAAAATATCGTAATTTCATGAGTGATAAAATGATAAACATAAAATTTATTAAAAAAAATTGTGATGTGACATGACAAAAATTTTATCATATTCGTGAACTATAGACTAAGAAGTAGCAAATTTTACTCAAATTGTTCAAAGAACAAAATTTATAATTAGACCCCTTTAACTGTTATAAAGCAGTGTATATTAAAACACCCATATCCCTAACATTTTTCGAGCAGTTTATGCAGTCTATCAGCTGATTTGAGGTGTCACAAAAGGAGTAGTACCATTTAAAATTTTGAAGCAAAATTTGTAATACAAAGGAAATAAGTGCTACAAATTTCCAAAATACGAAAAAAATGTCCCTCTGTCAATAAAAATTGTCCATATTCGGGATTTGTTTCTTTATTTCTTTATTTGCTGAATAAAATATATATTTTTTTTTGAAAAAATTTTGTCATAGGCAGGGGCGGTAAATTTAAGTAGCCCTGGACGGCAATGGATACGCCACTGCCTGTATAGTAGAATTATAATGTAGAAGTTATAAATCATTCAAAAAAAAAATAATAAACTAGGTTGTTCATCTCCAAGTAAACAAAGTTTGGCAAAGGCACAGTATAGTAAAAAGAAGTAAGAAGTGGCGATATTATATTCAACCTTAAAACAGAAGAGAAAGGATGAGGGAGAACGAATAAACATTCTAATATTTGTGGTATTTTATTACGTAAATGTAAACTTTTGGACTAGACGAAAATGTAGTATAAAGAATTAAATTTTGAAGACCATGAAATGAAACTTAGCCAAAAATTTCCTACGAAGGCAATCCATACAATAATTATAAAGTTCATAGTTTTTGCGCAGCAACACTTAGATATGTTATGCGGTGACAATATAAAATTAGGTACTCAAAAAGTATAAAGAAAAAAAATTGAGAAATTAATTTCTACAAAAAGTCTGTGACATTATAAAGGGTTATATACATGTCTTTTAAAGCCTTACTTTTTTTACTTAAGTATAGGAAATTTTATTCTACATTTCCTCCTTTATGTATTTTTTTTAGTTGCTTCAAACATCTTTTTATCGATAATTTACCTTTATTTCGGTACTTTGCATTTTGTATTTTCTCACTCAATTCGCTGTCGTTTACTTAGAATCATTAACTCAATAATTCCATCAGTGTTTGCAAACATAGTACTTACTTAACACAGGCCTCCAGAAATGGCCTCCTCGAACTATCCTCTTCGCCGTTCATTTTCTCCACATAATAATCTAAAGTTTCCTGCAATTTTCTCTTCATTCGCTTAAGAAATGCAAAGTTAACTAAACCGTCGAAGAATTTCTCCCCCACACAACCATTGCTATTTGCCCGACTGACAGGAATCCGTGCCAGATACAAAATGAAGAATTTCTGCCAGAGCAGCGGAACCAAAGGATGATCAATTGGCGAATCCATGGCTTGTTGTGCCCACCGATAAATCGACAAAGAACCCGAACCAAAAGGCTGAATTTTTAAGACCGAAGCCGCTTTTTTTATCGCTGCATCAACATTAACTTTCCCCTTTTGACTATCAAGCTGCAAAAGCAACTCCCGCCATAAACCCGTCCTTTTTTCGCGATCCTCAAACTCCAGCTCAATCACCAAAAACGCGAGCCAGGTGTAACTCGATAATGAACCCGGAATAAGAGTAAAGTTAGTCGCGGAACTTGACACCCACTTAAAAATCGAACTGATCGTGCCTTGCTCTTGCGTAACGTTATTTTGTAAAAGCTCCTTGAGAATGTTATTGGTGACTTCGAGAGCGTCCTGGTGAAAAAACGCAGCTCTGACTATCACATCTAGTAAATACATAACACCAGAATCCCGGCTCCAGTTTGGGATTGAAACAAAAGTATTGACCCACAATCGGACTAAACTTCGCGGACTTGATAATCCATAGTTGGCAAAATTGACAATTTGGGTCTCTATCATGTTTCCGAACTGTTGTAAAATTGTATTTTGGACACTTATTAAACTTTTGGCCATTGAAATGTAGCCACGATCCGCGTTAATCAACTTGGAGATAATTTCTTGAAAACGTTCATTGTTGATTATGTATTCTTGTGAGTCGATGAATAAGGGAACGATTACGTAAAGGGCGAAAAGCACAGCTTCGTGTTTTTGGTGCGTTTGGAGGAACAACAATTGGGAGAGACCATTGCCACAGATGAGAGGGATTAAATGGCCCCAGGAAGTCATCAAAACTGAGACAAAACTGGCCAAGGGTTGTTGCTGGTGGACGCCTTTAATAATCACGTCGTAATTTTCCGGATCTAAGACTTGTTTAATATCATCGAATGCCTTATCATTGATGTGGAGTTTCAGTCGCAGGATTGTTTGCCAACCCCATTGCAGATAACCCGGTTCTTGTTCACAAGCTCTTAAAACAAGAAGTGCAACTTCGCGGTGCAACTCATACGGGATTATGTCCCAATTCAAACGAGACAAAATCATTCTAGCGAGTTTACTTTCGTTTGATTGAATCGAATTGTGACACAAAAACCAGGCAATGATCGATAAATCATCATCGGTTAGTTTCCAGATAGTCAAAGGCAACTCTTCGTAGAGATAGAGCACGAGAGAACCGGCCATTTCGATGTTTTCTTTAACAAATTTCAAAATCATTGATAGTAAGTGGTGGTATTTGGACGTGATGTGTGTCAAAAGAGTCCTGGCTGATTTGGCACAAATTTCTTGAGTCGTCCCACTTACAAAACCAACTTGCAACAAATCCTTAGTTGCAGCTTCGATAAAATCCATCTCGTGGGATTCTCTAGCTAGAGCTAGGTTCGCAAACGTGTTTAGGAGATAATACAGTTCATCGTCCGCCAAAGCAGCCAATTTTTCCTCAAACTGTATCCGAAAACTCCTGTCCCACAATTTCTCCGCATTGTCAACCGCAAGTAACCCTTGATCAGACTCATGCAAGAAATAGAAAATCTTCCAAACCGTTTCAATCGTAATCATGTTGTACGGTATCACAGCGAGAAATTGCCAAGCGCCTGACCTTTGCGACGTATACAAGTAGTGAATTGCCCGCAGGAAAAACGCATCGTATTCGACTTGAAGGCGCTCCATCATTGCAACATCACTCGAATTTGGGTTTTTTTGAAACAACTCCCACTGATCCGTTGCATATTGCACGATATGCCGAATCAATCGACTCAAACGCTTTGCGAATTGTTTATACCTAGACTGGTCGTAAGTCCGTAGCCCTTTATCCACAATTTGGAGGAAAACCGTCGCAAATGCGAAAAATCGCAAAATATGGTGTTGCGAAACTTTAGAACCGTCGTACAAATTCTCGAAATTTTTTCTCTCGACTAGAAGCACGTTTCGGAAAAGAGCCTCAAACGGCAATTGAGTTAAGAAAGCGACCAAGTCATTTTCACGCAGCGAACAACCCGACTCGTCGTCTTCTTCACCTTCTGAGTCCACTACAATCCAAAGTGCTTCACTTGGAGTGTCGTGATTTTGCACAACGTCGGCCAAAAAACGCTCGCGTTCTTTGATCGGTGATAGAATCATAGTTAGGACAGCTAAGACATGATTGATTTGATACGAGGAGAAGGGCGATTCGGAAAAAGCTTCGTCTAGAGGTGTTTGAATGAAAGAGGAAGCCCAAGAACCGACCCCAGCCGGACACCTTAAAATGTGACTAACGATAAATAAGTGGTCTTGGTATGTAGCGAGTCGGAGTAAGACGGCAATTAACCGACTCAACCACTCTCTAGTCTCTTTGAGAAACTGCACGTCGCGAATTAATTTACGCTGAAAGGCAAAAATCACTGAAATACACAAACGAATCTCGCACAGGAATGGTTTAAGGTGGAGTGGTTCCTCCTGCAGTGATAAAATTACAGGAGAATCTTTGCTAATCCCCGTAGCGCTCATGCAATTGTTAATCGCAGTTTGCACGTACAATTCAATCTAAAAATACCGTTTCAATATTTTTAGTTAAAAGTTAGTCAGAAATCAACCTGTAGACGTAAATCTTCGGCTGTGTATGAATACAAGGTGTAATTATCGTACGTCAGTTTGCGGATTAAGCCCAAGACACGAGCGATACTTTGAAAAACAGATCTGTGAAACGTCGCTTTTTGGTAAGAATGAGTTGTTGTGACGTTTGTGCCGTCGAGGCATTCGCCTCGACCAGTCACAGTCGCTGTATCAGTCGTCCAAAGCATCGCTTGTAACTCGCAATATTCTTTTCGGAGTTGGTCCAGCTCCATTGTGTTGCCTATTTACAGAACATCTCAACAGTTGGCCACAAAACACAAATAATTGTCCAAGAAGGACTGAATTTTTTCGGCACTAATTTTCGCAGTCAACAGACACTGATAGGGTTTTGTTAGTGATCCTAATTAATAAATAAAAAAATCAGCCAGTTTTGCAACTTACAATGATCAATAATCGTACTGTTTATCCAGGGCAGTCAGTACCTACTCTTTTGAGCAGAAGATGTCCTGGTCAGGTCAAGTCAAAAAATGGCAAAAAAAAGTAAAAGTATATCCCATTTCAGTTCATAGTAGAATTGCAACAGCGCAATTGAATTTTTCGGAGTGAAAAATAAAGCACAAATTAAGAGTTTCTGTAAAAGACAAGAATTCTGTGTTCAACTAAATCCCAGCGCCACGTTTTGAGCTAAGAAAACCCACCAGGATCTCTCAATTTGTGCTCCATTTCACTCTAAAAAATTCAAATGCGCGGTTGCAAAACTATGAACTGAAATGAAAGTATAAATTACATTAGCTATTATTTTTTTGAAGTGCATTAATAATTTATAACAGCTAATTTTGAGAGAAAATGCGACGTTGTTTGTGTTGCAAATAAACGTTTGGCGTGAAGGGATTTTAATCGTTGTTTTTGTTAAATAAAATTGGTTTCAAATCAAAAGCCACTATAACTAAAAATTTCAAATATAAAACCACCCCTAACTAAAAAACGAATAGAAAAATATTTTTTTTAATAGTTAGATACGATAATTTGTTCCCTTTCCGAAAATGTTTTAAAAAGTAGAAAGTGCCATTTAAAATTTTAAATTAGGGGTGGCTAGCGACTAAGGGATGAAACCTAAAATAAAATGTTGGATTTAAACTCTCTCATGGCATCTCTCTCTATTCGACAAATTTTTTATTTAAATTAAATTGGCTTCCAATCAAAGGTAACTAAGATTAAAAATTTCAAAAATAAAACCACCCTAAACTAAAAAGCGAATCGAAAAAAAAATTTTTTTTCTTTGACAGTTCGATATGCAAATTTTTTTCTTTCCGAAAATGTTTGAAAAAGTAGTGGGTGCCATTTAAAATTTTAAAGTAGGAGCGGCTAGCGATTAAGGGATGAAACCTAAAATGTAACAAATGTAGGTTTTGAACTTCCCCCTCGCGATCCTAATCGACCTGTTTTTGCTTGAAAACAAATTTGCTCAATGTCGAAAGTTATTGAGACTGGCTCCTTTTGAAATGAAAGCCCTATATATATCAATGCATTACTAGAGTTCTTAGATCTTCTATATTACATGGTAGAGTTTATTTCGCTGAACATTACATAACACACATAACGCTATTAATTCTATTATCCTATGTTTAGTTTTAAAAAGTCCATATCAATGGACTAGAAACAGTTCCATAGTTCGAATGTTCAGCAAAATAAAATCACTGTATATTGTTTATTATTTTTCTTAAAAATTCAATTTCAATATTGTTTACCTATTCATTTAAAAAATCACCTTTAACCATTCCCACTATAATTCAACTGTATTTTTTTAAATAAGAGCTATCCTCATTGTGAAAAAACTTGCTATTTCTAGCATTTATTCAAAAAAAAAAAGAGTGAACAAAACAAAACTCATTTCAAACTTTCAAAACCTTATTTTTGCATACATGTAATATTTTTTTAATAAGTGCAATGCTCGAAAAAATTGGTTTACGTGAAAGAAATAAACCGCAAAAAATTTGTTATTGTAATTGCCCACACCCGACGTAGGTTCATTAAAAAAATACAATTTCTGCCTTTAACTCAACAAAATAAAAGTAGTTAAAATAATAATCTTATATTGTTTATTATAGATATACTTAATTTCAAAGCATATTCTTACATAAATGAAATCAAACCTTCAGACAGAACGACTATTATCTTTATCTGTTTTTGCTGTTTTTTATACCAAAAATATCACTATTATGACTCAGTTCACGACAGTTTGCGTGTGGCTCGCTATTTTAAACAATTTTTGCAAAGCTATGGTAAATGTAATGTAGTTTTATTATCTTCTTATAGACCCTAATACTATTTGTTTACACACTTATTACTGAATTTTTAGTTATCAAAGCATGAATAGTAAAGGGAAGAAGCTCTCCCCCAAGCAAACCGAGCTGAATCCATTGTATACCTCTTGTGATGTTTTGCATTGACTTAATCAAATCAGGTACAATAAACGACATTCCTTTAAAAAAAATAAACTGGCTTTATGCATGTTCTTGCATAACTATTTTTTTTTTCTAACTTGCTTAGAAGCTCAGTGCGAAAATTAGTACCAAAAAAACACCACTACCCCTTGGATTACGTATAACTACCTATAATTTTAGCCCTGACTTGTAAATAAGTGGCCAGAAGCTCATACAAAGGATGGTGTTTTGTGGCTAGCCCCTTGAGTTCAGCTTCGACATACTGTGAAGTAAAATCCCCTATCATTTGCAATTCACTGTTTGTATACAGTGTCGCAAGCTGCTCCTCAGTGTAGGGTTTTATGGCCTGTTTTTGCACAACTGTGCTTTTCAAACAAGTAGGGTATTCTTGCGATTTGAGTTCGCATGCGAGAAGTTTACTTTTGTTCAGTAACTTGTCGAATTCGCTAATTTGAGACTCGGTGGTTGTGAGTGTTGTGACCTCACTTTGAGTCGCAATTTCTTCTTTGACTGCTTCCTCGCAGCTGTCGATCTCTTTTTCGTCATTTTTTAGAGTGGTCACTTCCGCAGTGACTTTCTTATCACGTTTTTTCTAAAGACAACACTCAGGATTGTTATGAAATGACAGATAACCTCACCTTTGTTTTTTGTTTTGGTTTCACTGCCTCCATTGTTAGAGCAGGGTCAGATAGTCACTTTGAAAAATTTTTTTTTGCCACAAACACTTATCATTATTGAATTTTTAAACCATTGTTGTTTGAGTCCTGATGCACAATTCACCACAAATCACAATTCACTTTGACATTTGATATTTATCATCATATTTATTTTTCTTTGCATTTTATCTACGAGGTGATTCCCCGTCTGATTGTTATGCAACCAACAAGGCACAAGCTATAAAAACCTACTTCAATATTTTGTTAGGGTTTTTAAACAATTTTAGCAGCGCAGTAACAAATTACTATACAGTCGTGTTATGATAATGTTATTTTAATTATTTATTTTAAGTTTGTTTCTTGTTGGTAAAATTCCGTTTTTAGACTACTGCTACGACCTGTTACTGGTAGTTCAAATATTCAAGAATTCAGTTGTCAACATCATCTCATCATTCACCACATAAGTATTTTTTTATCGTTTGAATTTTATCTTATCGTTCCAGTAAATAAAAACGAATATGTCTCCCGTAAGTACTTACCTTGTTTTGCTTTGTAAATTGGTCCCATATTTAATTGTAGCCTCAAACTCATGTTTACAAAGTCGCAATGACTTGTGAGGGATGTTCAGGAGCAGTGGAGAGAGTACTTAATAAATTAAAAGGTGACTAATTTTTCCTTTTTATTATTACAACCAGTTGATAATGTATACTTTAGATAAAGGAGTAGAAGATGTCAATATTGATTTGCCTGGGCAAAAGGTAAAAGTGAAAACTACACTGTCATCACAAGAAATCTTGGACGTTATTAAAAAAACCGGAAAAGAGACTGAATTTATTCAAACTTTATAAAATCAAACATTTTTAATGCAGCTTATTTGGGAAAATTGTAAATGGATTAAAACGAATTGTATATTTATTATTTGATAAAATTTATTACGTTAAAACCTGTTTTTCTTCTAGAGTACCTTTCCAAATTTCTACAATTTCCAACATTTTCTTTTTGTGGCTTTCAATTCTGTTACGTTTCAAATTTTCAAATTCTTCACAGGGAGTTTCGGTAGTTTTAGGCTCGTCTGATTGAACATCACTATCGTAAACATTTACTTGATCAGTGGCCTTAAAATCAATTTTTAACAATAGCAAAACACACCTGGACTTACATCATCGTAACTGATAATTTTCGTTAAAGGAAAATTTTTGGTGCGACCTTGTTTCATCATTTGGAGCCCCCCAAGTCGCCACAAATAAGGACCTGATCTGCGTCTCACCCCATCAGGCTGTTAAATGCAAACTTAATAACTCACATTTATTTCAACTAGTCATTACTTGTGAAATATTGTCTTCGACCGGCAGTAACAAATCTTGAGCCGATCTGTTCACTTTGACGTTCATCGTCGACGGAAAAGGATATTCGTGCATGTATTTTTTCGAAGCTATGGTAAAAGGCAGCGAATTCGGTGCGGTTTCGCCCCAATGAACATCGCGCATTAATTTTGGATGCTCTTGGTGTATTTTATCAACCAGTAAATAACACACTTGAAGGTGCCGGTCCACCATCCACACCACTTCAAAATCATCGTCGTCATCACCGTAGGGATTAATCAAAACCTCGGCCACTTTCAACCACCCCATGTAGAAAAAAAATTCAATGACGAGGAAAAACGGAAAATAAAGATCGATGTTCCCGTTTGATTCATCAGACATGATGTATTGGCGCCCGATGGCGGAAACAACAAAATAGCAATACACTACAAGTGTAACCACTTGGGTGTAAACCAAAGGGACGCTAATCCAGTCATAATCCAACATTCCGCCACATTTGCTCCGAAACAAATTTAACTCTTCCAGAATTGTCTTGACCGAAACGTCGTCCCGGATAAGGCCTTCATGGCGGGCCCTTGTCACAACATTGGCGGCCCACGCCAGCGGAAGCCTAAATTTTCTATTACAAAGTGTTAAAACAATCAACTTTTTACCAATATTTTGAATAGCTTGGGAATTCGTTGTCTAAATCATCCATTATTTTCACCTCGTCCTTAGTGAGCAAACCGGCGCTAACGAAATGATCCAACGTGGGGAAACGTTTTTTCACCCTTGGTGACAACATAGTCAAAGTAATTGTAAAAGTTGCACATACGTAGCGCACTATCGTCCGCCGGACGATGCGTGCGTGTTCGTTCTTAAATTTTATTTTTTCGGAAATGCTAATTGTATTTTCTACAAACCTGTCCCTTCACGCTGGCTCCTATAATTATTGCGAGATTGTCGGGGAAAGGAATAGAGCAATATTGACCCCACCATCTCGTCATTACCAGACTCACATAAAAACCCAAGATGAAGCTCAGCGGTATTCGATTTGAATACGTATCGCAGTATTTTATAACCTTTTCGAAATACCTAGCAATTATGTATTAGTTGATTTATTAGCTATTTATGATATAAGTGAATAAAGAGGAATTTTTTCATGAAAAAATAGATAGGCCTCACGAGGCGAAACCGACTGGATAAAATTTCCGTATTCACGTGTATCATATATTTTTTGCAAATCTTATTAATAAAATGCTCATTTTGTACGTATTATACGTATTGGGCCCGTTTTAGAACGTTTACTACAATTAAATTTTAATTCGCTTTCTGCAAACCGACCCTAATAAATCGTATTATTATTAAAACAATTGTTTAATCAAAAGGATGAATAAAATGTTGCTATAAACATTTTCATTCTTTTGATCCATGTTATTCATCTTTTTAATTAAACTAAGTATTATTTTAATAATAAAGATTTAATATACCGAGTTTAAAGTAACGCATAAAATTCATATCATTGTTATAGCTTTTTTTGCAAAAAAATCCTCGTCCAGGCCAATATAATTATATTTATTAACTACACTTTGATATTATTTCAAAATTTATGGCGTCACTAGTTTTTGAGAATAAACATTTTTGACATTTTTGTTTACTGTTTTTTATAGTACACTGCTTTAGCTGTCTTGTATAAAAAAATCAAAACAATAAAGTAAAAAAATCAAAGAAAAAATAAAATAAAAAAGTTATGGATGATTTTACGTAAGGTTGTTTTACTTTTCTGTTCTGTGTATTTTATAAGAAATTATTGTTTTTTTTTGCGTTTAGGTTTCGTAATACTAATAATACAGGGTGTTTACAGTTTGGAGGTAGAATCTTAAAGGAAATAATATGTAATAGAAGAACCTCAAAACGCTATGCAACTAAAAAATTCACATTTTAACAGAAAATCATTCAATTTACAGTATTTATGAACTGCTGCTTCGATTACAATTACTATGAAATATGTTACCTACCTAGTGCTTGACCGTACCTAAGTCCTAATCATGACAACCAATTAACACAAATTTGTGATCAAACAAAAGACCTATTAACTGTTTCAAAACTATAAAAATGCCAACGTCGCATTTTCTCTTAAAATTTAGTTATAAATTATTCATGCACAAATTAAGAGGTAATGTAATTTATAGTTTCAATGAGAGATCTAATCATAAATAACTATTTTACAATTTTATCAACCTTATTTAAAAAAAATAATTCGATAAAATGCGACGTTGGCTTTTTTATAGTTTTGAAACAGCTAATAATTATTAAAATTTTGATCAAAACTAAAGCCAAATAAAATGATGATCGACAGTGTTAAAACTATGAAGTGACATTTTTTACCGTCTTGGTTACGGTATTCTTATTTGTTGCAACAATTTTATTTTAACAAATAAATTACTCCAGTGACCTTCAAACCTTGTACCAATAATGTACCGATACTTCTGAGTTTCTTTAGCAATTACCCTACTCCTACACTCTTTTAATACCAGGTAAGTTTTGACTTCAAGACCGTAAATACTTATTCAGGGTCGCTAATAAATAACTAATAAGTATGGACACAGCTAAATATTTTTTTCAATGTGTTTTTTTTTAGTTAAAAGTGTTATTTTAACAATTATTTTTAACTTTATTTACTTATTTTTTGGTCAAAGATCAGGCGGCAAAGAGCTAACTTTACAGAAAGACAACATTTGCAAACCTAACAAAATTTTATTAGTTTGATAATTTTTTTAAAATATGGTATTATATCACAGAACTCAGAAAAAAATGCTTTTCTTAAAAATATCAAATTTGACTTTTCTTGTCATTTTAAAAATAGTTATCCCTGATCCCCAGAACAAATGGAGATAAGAAAAATTAAAAAAGTCGCCCCTTATAAAATAAGACCTTTATTTGAGTTTTTTTTTTTGAAAATTGACTCATTAACAAAGACACGATTTTTTTATTTTACTAGTAGGAATTGGAAAAATGATCTTATCTCGACTTACTGCTGCCATATCTGGTCGGGAATAAAGCGATAACACAAACTAATGCTGTAATAGAGTAATAAATATACGAACAGATCAACCCACACCAGTTTGTAGATGCTCCCTCGCCATCTGCAATAACCTTTTGATTTTTCCCTCAAACAAGTCAATTTTTACCGTGGTAAAAGTCTCAAAAAACAGGAAATACCACGACAGGTTGTCACTTCACTAGTGTAAGTCACCGTCATTTTTGCGAGAAATCTTATCGTTTATCAAGGGATTAGGATAAAAATTAAAAACCGATCGATTTAACTTATTTATTCAAGTATCAAAAATTGTCACGATGGATCCTTGTGCTCGAGATAGTTTGCTAGATTACGTCTAAACCTCCGCAATCTCTCTTCTTCTCGCCTTTGTTTCAACGAGTCAAATGACGGCGATTCGTCCTGGGGACTATAAATAAACCTAAATTACAATACTATAAAACCTGAGATAAAGACCTATCTAGGGGTTGTGTGGTTGGTCCGAAAATATCCTGAATTCTCGGCCGCTTCAAATCATTATCACGCGAAGACATGATTGTCAATTGCTCATCCACTTCTTCGATAACTTCCTCGAGTTTCGTCCGCGGAATTTTCTCCCACATTTCTTGCTCCGACTCGTTTGAAGTACTATCACTTCGTACAATTTTGCGCAAAAGACTCACAACCGAGTTTGATCGTTTTCGTAAAGTGTTGGACGAACCGGCGAAGATTCGATACGAAGAACCCCCAATTAGATCGTCCTCATGTTTGGACATTAAATTCGCAGTTGAGGGTAACGGGTGCATTTCGCGGTACTGTTCCGTCTCGGGAGTGTAGGGCAATTCCTCCGGAAGGACTTGGTCCCAGAAATAATCCTTGATCAGTTCCGGGTGTTCATGATGCATTTCGTCCACAATCAAATACGAAATTTGCAAGTTTCTGTCGACCATCCAGTTCAGTTCAAAGTCGTCATCGTCATCTCCGAACGGATTGATCAATGTTTCGGCAACTTTCAACCACCCCATGTAGAAAAAAAATTGCAAGAGCGTGAAAAGCGGGAAGTATTTATCGAACACGTAACCGTGTCCTTCAACACACTGGTGTCCCATCAAAGCCGAGAGGAAATAAGTGTAAACTGCCAAAGTGACCACTTGGGTGTAAACCAGCGGAATGCTAATCCTGTCATAATTGATCAAAATCCCGCACTTGCCCCGAAACGCATTAATCTCGTCAAGCATCGTCTTAACGGCGAAATCATCCCGAATGCGTCCTTCTTTACGAGCTCGCGTCACAATGCTCGAAGCCCAAACTAAGGGAAGCCAGTGTTTGGAATACGAAGGGAATTTTTGATTCAATCCTTGAATCACTTTCTTCTCGCTTTCCTCAAGCAAGCCGGCTCTCATCAAATGATCAAGCGTTGGGAATCGCTTTTTGACTTTGGGTGAAATGTTGGTGAAGAGCATGGTAACGGAAAGACAAACGTATCGCATTATTGTACGCCTCATAACTCGGCCGCGTTCGTCCTACGGTCAAGCTTTTCGCGCGTTTTTCACTCATTTTGGACTTACTTGGCCGTGGATTGTTGCGCTCACGTAAACTGCGGTGGAGTCCGGGAAGGGAATAGAACGGTATTGGTCCCACCAACGCGCCATCACAATTGAAACATAAAAACCCAAAACGAAAGACAGGGGGATGTAATTAGTGCTGGCGTTGCAATAGTGCACGATCTGGATAAATACTCTGAGAGGGATTAACCGAGTTTGGGAAAAGTTGTACTTACTCGCGACCCGTCGAGTTCAAGATGTACTTATACGTGAGATTTAAGAAGTAGTAAATGAACAAGAACACTAGCAGTTCTTTGTACACGAGCTTGTATATACTTCCCTTCCATCTAAAATAAGCGCCTGATTAACTTGGATAAAATCAAGCGTTGATTTTACTTTAGTAGCAATCGTAGAAAACAGGAAAAGCCACGACAAGTTGCAACTTCTTTCGTATACGTAACAGTCATATTTGTTTAGCTATTACTAAATCACTGTTTTCTTATCAACTCTTATCACCTTTTCTAATTCATAACACTTGGCCTTAATAAATAAGCAACTTGCGAATGGTTGAGTCAGTTTTTTCTACTTATTTTGTTTATCTAAGTACACAAAAGTTCCTCTTGAAAACAACCAAAAAGATTGTACAAGAGGTAAAACAGATAAGGACTTATTTGACAAGGAACATAACGTGAAATCTCAAACGATTTGTATTTGATTCATTATTATCATCCTGACCTCCAAAGTTTTTTTTGTGTTATTATGATAGAGTCCAGGGGAAAATTCTTTTAATTTATTTTATTTATTTTCCTAATTCAATATCAGTTTGTGCCGATTTTTGCGTTAAATACTTAAATAGGTAGTAGAGGGGAAAAACAAGGAATATAATATTCTACAGCCTGTATCAGAACTAGCTCCCCACCGGAAAGGTGTCTATAGTTCAGGCAATTCTGAAAATATAGTTGTAACTCTTTGCGTTTGGGAGATAAGAATGTTTGAAAACAGCCAATCACAAAAGGCCTTGCTCTTGAGGACTAGGGAAACAAAACACGTTGCTAGGAAAACAAAAAATAGGTTGAGTCGACAATAAATAAAGTGGGCACATGAATTATTTTTCATTCCTTAGTAACTCATCTACTGTAAATATACACTACACTAAAAGACTGCATTTTTACCATACCCATTGCTGTTACCATTAGCACCGTTCCGGTGGGGAATGAGTTCTGATACACCCTGTATTATTCGGAGAGACAGGATTTTTAGTTAACTTTTATATTGAATTTATAAGTTTATTCTTGATATTATTGCTCTGATGTGTTTTAGCATTGCCATACGGATCTTTAGACAGCATAAACTTACAACTAATTTGTAATATTTTTATCATCTAAAAAAAATTAAAGAAAAAATCAAAAACGACATATGTAACAATAACAGATTTTCTCTGTTTTTTTCCTTTGAATGGCCAAAATAACAGTTAATAATTATCCTCTTATTTTTTTTACCAGGTGTTATTAGTTATTATTTGTTAGCTCATAGCAATTTGTGATTAAAATTAAACTGTTCATTAAAAAAAACTTATTAGGGCGAAATTAAAATTTAATTCACTGTTGAATTTGAGCATCTGACCGGTTTAATACTGACCATATGGTCACGTGATCAATTAATCGGACGTTTGATTACAATTTTATTAATTTAAGAATAATGTCGCTTCTGGGGCATTTCACGTGAAGCGGACAACGAAAAAAATTTGACAACATGAAATTCGGTCATATTCTGCATAATTGTTTTTGTTTTCCTAGAAAGCATAATTGTAAATACATGATTTTTTTGTATGAGACTTATTTGTGAAGTTCTTGACTTCTGAAAAATTGACGAAATATGAGAATCAAACTTTTTGGAAATTATTATTTAAATAACTAATACATAACAAAATAATTAAAATAGTGCTTTATATTGAAAATTTACTGTCCTTTTTGATTCTGAAATCAAATTCGGAACTTGAAATTTTTTCGTGTAGAAAACCGGAAGTTAAAATTCAAATGGGAATTTTAGTAACTTGGACCATTTTTTTTCAATTATTTTTATTTCAAAAAATAGCTTATAATAAGTATATAGATTTTCCACTATAAGTCGCAAAATGGGATCTCTATTCGTTTAGGAGATCCCATTTTGCGACATATAGTGTAAACTCTATTTACTTTAAGCTATTTTTTGAAATAAAAATAATTGAAAAAAAATGCTCCAAGTTACCAAAATTCCGATTTGAAACTTCACTTCCGGTTTTCTAGACGAAAAATATTTTGAATTTCAAATCTGATTTTAGAGTTAAAAAGAACAGTGAATTTTCCATATAAAGCACCATTTTTAATATTTTGTTATTCATTGCGTAATTAGAATAACAGTTTACAAAAACGTTATGCTTAATTAATTTTCAGAAGTCAATAACTTTTTAAATAAGTCGCTCACAAAAAAATCATCACGTATTTACATTCATACTTTTTAAGAGAACAATTGTAAGCGAATTTCAGGTTGTCGCATTTTTTTTCGTTGTCCTCTTCACGTGAAATGCCCCTTCTGTAAATTGGCCATTAGTACCCAGCAAACACTAAAATATAACAGTGATATAACGGCAACATAACAGTATAACTTAGAATGTAACATGTAATATAACGTAAACATAAGTGGTATATTGCATTTATGTTAAAATTTCCGCCTCACAGAATATAACACTAACATAACTGTGATATAACTCCGTTATACTAATGTTATATAAATGATATATTGCCGCCACATAACATCAATATAACATAACATATATCTGTAACATAACTGTTATATGACTCTGTTATACCAATGTTACATAAATGAAATACTGCTTCAACATAACAACAGTATAACATAAATGTTATAGTTATATTTATGTTATATATTTATTTATATTACACTTTTTAGTTGTGATAGGTAAATAAAAAATATAGTTTTATTTTTATACGCTTTATTATAATAAGTATTGCAAGATTAAACCATTTTACATTCTAATAATAAATTACTAAATATAGTAAGAAACAAGATCGATCCCGTCCCAGAGCTTATTAATAAAACTCTAATTAAATTTGGGCTCACATATAGTTACCTACTAGTGTACTATAATAAACCGATTAATATAAACACTTCTAGATATGTACTCTCGTCTATAAAAAATAACAATAATAAAGTATAGAAATAAATAATACAAATTTCATAAAAAGAAAAGTACCTATTAGGTTATTACCTCTTCTCGCAACTCCTCTGTAATTATAACTATATAACCACATTAAAATCTAAAAAGCAAGTCAAATTAACATAACAAAAGAAAAGATTATCTAAAAACTATCCAGAAAAAAATAAACAAATATAAAAATATAAATAAAGAAAGTATAACCCGTATACTATATCTTCCATTACACAAGTCGAAATTTTAATTAAACTATTTAACTAGCTATGTATTTAACGAACACAAAATCAGTAAATTTCTAAATATGTATAATTTTTATTATTTTGCTTCTTGCACTGAAGTTGCTGTTTCGCGGAGCCAAGTAAGCGAAGCCATTTCTCCACGATCACGTTGACGTCGTGTTTGGTCTGGTTAATAGATGCTTCGTTTTAAAACACTTTCGTCGAAATTTTTTAGATGTTGCCCTTTAGATGATTGCCAACAACTTGTTCTAAGGGCTTAGCGTTATATTTTACCCGCTTTCTAAACTTTTGCATAAAATTTTTGTACTTAAAACAATTAAATTCACCTAACAACCTCAAGTGTTTAACATCTTCACAAGAGCAGCACAAATTGTGAACATTCTAGGGTTTCTCACTTACCTTTAGAATATGAGCAGAACAACACCAAAAGATTAACACCAGAAGACTGGAAAGCCTAAACTAAAACAACAAACTAAACACGCACTTAACTATTAAACTTCAGGGCAGATATCGTGACTATTGGTACATAACGAAAATGCACGAACGTTATTTCCGAAATTTTATCACAAGGATGTAACAACGTTGTACTAATGTTATGTAATAACGTTGTATTGATGTTATATAACAACGTACTTACTTTGTTATGTTAACGTTATATAACCACAATATTACTGCATAATGTAACGTCAACGTAACAGCGTTGTATTAATGTTATGTAACAACGTTGTGTTAATGTTATATAACAACGTACTTACTTTGTTATGTTAACGTTATATAACCACAATATTGCTGCATGATGTAACGTCAAAGTAACAACGTTATATTACGTTAATATAACGAAGACTTATTACATTAACTATAACCTGTTACTAAGAGGTTGCATAACATGTATATAACTGTAATATAAATGTGTTATATAATGTTGTAATACTTAAGTTATATAACTGTTATAGTTGGTGTTTGCTGGGTAATTTAATTAGAAAAATAGGTGCTACGTGTTTATGTATAAAAATGCTACTACTTTTAAAGAATAGGGGACAATGGGCGAATTGTGCGCACCTAAGGAAATTTTGGTGTTCCTATAAAAGCTCGTATAAAAGTTTATAATGTTTTTTTGTAATTTGTCGTCATTTGGATGCTTTAATGGGCTCCTAAAAGCACGCAACGTCATCAAGTGCGATGTCATAATAGCCATAATTTCACGGAACATTTTACGAAAATTTTTAGGTTGGCAGGAAGCGAATTTGCCACCGTATTTTTGCCAATTTCACAAATTTCAGTGGGCCTACAGGCAAGATTACCTTCATTATCATTCATACTCGTGTTTTTGACAAAATTTGGATAAAACAAAAATTTTAAATCAATTTTTCACTTTCAAAATTGACACTTTACCAACCGTCACAAAAATCCCCAAATCGACAAAAAAAAACAATTTTTGTTTAAAATCGGCAGAAAGGGGGCAAATTACAAAAAATAGTATAAAAAACTCGTTTCATAAGACCTTGAAGCACTCATTCTTTCAAAAAACTCGTGGCTAACGCCACTCGTTGAAACTGAATTCGTGCTTCAAGAGTGGTCTTATAAAACTTGTTTTTTAATATACTATTCTTTGTGTCTTTGACCTGAATTAATAAGAAAATTATGTTAACCCCCTTTTTGGAGAAATGGACATCTTTTGTAATTGATGCATATTTCTCAATCTTTTTAATGTATTAAAACAAATTAAATACACAATGTTTTTATGTATTAAATAATAATTGGCTTGAAACCTATACATAAAAACCAAACGTATTTATTTTTCAATTTGTTACAGCAGGTACGGAAAGAATAACTTTTTATTAAAAACAGATAAACTATTTGCTGCTACTTGTAGCAGTTGCATAATTTTACGTTGACTCCATTGTTGTAAGATAATTTTAAAAGATTTTTTGTAATTTGCCACCATTTTGATGCTTTAATAGGCATATATTAGCTGTTTCAAAACT
>OW626786.1:49236-110379 GCA_939628115.1 Tribolium freemani | reverse complement strand
CTTCACTATTTTCAAACTTTACTTATCTTTAAATCATTATTTCTCTTTCCTATAAATTTTAGCTTTGATTAATGTTTCTAACTATTCAAATGTCAAAAGATCTGTAATCTTTTTTAAAATGTGGTTACTGAACCTTTATCTAAATCATCTTCCACTGAATTATCCGAATTTCACTTTATCTCTTAATGAAATTCTGACAATTTTGAAGTTATTTTCACCTTTTAACTTTATATCAGGTGTTTATTATTAAAAAAACTCGCAGCATTTGCTGAGATTGTTACGGAAGTCCTAGAACAATTTTTATCATTGTATTGTTGGTTGCCAACTAAACCATCTCACAAGAATTGATAACATAAGATTGTAAGTAGTGTTCAAAGGTGATGTGTTATGTGTGTTGAACAACAAGGAAGACATTTCCAACAGTTTTTATAAATAATAAATAATTACTTTTATGAAAATCTGTTGTATTTTTAATTGACAAAAAGTAAGGTTATGAGAGAACGAATTAATCACAGACATACAAAATAATTGTTTTTTAATTTCAAAGCACTCTAGAGTTTTTTTTTAAATGAACACTTGTTACTTGTTTTATCTAAAAGTTTTGATATACCATTTTTAGAGCAGAATATACACAGTCTTTAAGTTGATTTATTGCCCCTTGCGAGGGTGATTTACCTGCATGTAAACACTGGAAGTTGACGACCTCCGGGACCGCCGGAATTGGATGAAATTTGCCATAATTCCTGAAAAATAAAACAAAATAGCTGAAATTAAATTCCTTGTAGGAAATTTATGAAAAAAATAAACGACATTGCGGACTAGGCGAGACGATATCTCGGGGGAATCCCGGAATTACCGGCATTCAACTGTCGCACTAAACCCAAATTAGCTGACCCATTAAACCGCTCCATTAAACGGTGAAATAAACTATCACCCAACACAACCGCATGAATTATTTTATGCAAATAATACGACTGCGAAAAGGCGAGTTATTTGATCCCATCATATAATAAGACATAAAAAGAAAGTGGCAGAGGGGAGTTGGACACGGTTTAGTTTTATGATAATTTAGTGGCAAAATGCACGCCACTGTGACTGTCTCAATATTGGAGTAGTTGGGTCCTAAAATAGAACAACTGCGATAAAAATGATCACATTTCGGCAAACTACATTCACACAAATATTTTCTCGCTTTTTATGGGGAAGCTGCAAAGTCGCATATGCAACTTATTAACTGTATTCACAACTTTGGGAGTTTTACAAGGTGGCAATAAAACGGTTATGAGAAAAGTGGAAATCGGAGACAAGCGTTTATTCGGCAATTTTGTGACTCAATTTTAAAATTAAAAAAAAAACTAAGAAATTAACACAGCAAGTTAAACGAATATAAAATGTTTTTCGGAAAAATTAATTTAATTAATTCCAAATATTTTTGCTTTTTTTTAATTCTGCTTGAAGAGACCGAGGAATTTCGAATACAAGCCGAAATTTAGGTAATTTTTGCTTTTTTGAGCTTCTTAGCACGTTTTTTAGACAACAGCTCACTAATTCCACAGGAAATCGCTACAACAGACCAGAATTGTTTTGGTCTTTTCGTTAATCTATCTTGTAAGCTTTTATTTAGCTCACAATGTTATCTTTCTGTCTGCTATTTTTTCGGAGCCAAATTTGAAAGGGTTCCTGTTGTCCCATTGAATTGAAATTTTGCATACTTACATAATCTGCGTGACAATGCAATCCAATGTAGTTAAATACCCCCTAAAGAAATTAAATGGGGTTTTGAAGTTTTAGGTTATGTCAAGAAAGGGGTTCTCGATTTGTAAATTTGAGAGGGTTCCTGTAGTCGCAATGAAATGAAATTTAACATGCTTACATAATCTGCGTGATAATGCAATTCTATATAGTTAATTACTCCCTAAGGGTATTAAATGGGGTTTTAAAATTTTAGGTTATGTTTACCAAGGGGTTCTCGATTTGTACATACCGTAACTTATACCGACTTAGACGGTATGTTGGTCATTTGGACGTCACAGTGATGCACAGTGTGATAAAAATAAATCTATGCAATAAATAAAGATTAAAAAGCAATAAATAAAAATATATAAAAAAATGTTTTTTAAAAGAAGTAGTTATTTAAAAGATGCACTAAAAAGTAAAAAATAATGGATTTCAATCACAGGAGAATATTTTTTCTTACAGGTTAAAATTCAAAAATTTATAAAAGCTTTGGGAGTTATAAAACTACGGCATTACAAAATTACTTTGTTCAGTTGACAACTCCCAAAGCTTTTATAAATTTTAGAATTTTAACCTGTAGGAAAAAATATTCTCGTGTGATTGAAATACATTATTTTTTACTTTTTAGTGCATCTTTTAAATAAAAGCTTTTTTTTAAAACATTTTTTTTATATATTTTTATTAAGCGAGAAGTTTACCTTGCAAAACTTTGTCGAAAATGACTAAATTAATTTTTGGTTTAAGTTAGTTTTATTAAAGTGAGACTATTTTTTGCAAGTTTTTTCTCAAAAAGCCGTAAAATTATAGAAGTTTAAAGTCATTATCTTTGTTTTTTCCAGTGCTTGAAAGGAAAATTACCAGTCAAGATCAAAAATGAACATCTAAAAAGTCAGATATTTCCCATTAATTCACAAGTTAAAAAATTTACAAAGAAACGCTTCCTCGTTAAACATTTATTTTCTTTTTCAGTAAAAAACTCGCTAATTTTGTTTTTTTTTTCAAAAATGATCTAATGAGAATGAAACTGATTTTCTTCGAAAAAAGTCGAAAATTATCTTCATTATTTTTAACTTTTCGAGCACTTTTCCATATTTTTTTTAACCAAAAACTCACTTATTTTGCTTAAGTTTGATAGAATAGACCACAAAATTATGTTGTTTAATGCTAATTTTACATAACTTATGATAAGGCTAAAGTTATACTTTACTTTCAAGGCTTGCTCTAATTAAGTACATTTCCGATCTCATGTTACTATTTTAGCTTGTTATTCCTTTATTTATTCATTTATTTTGCAACATTTTATCAAATAAATGACCAAATCAGATGGAGACTAACGTCTTTTTTGACCTATTTAGAGTTTCGATAGAAGACAATAAAAGATAAAAATATTTTTTTTACAGCAAATGTTTAACTATATTTTAATATTAATTTATTAAAATTTAATAATATTTGACCTGACCTGACATGACCTGACCTATTTAGAGTTTTCTTAAAAAACTTTTAATAATGAACTCCGATAACTAAGAATGATTTAATTAAGTCAAAAAAATTAAAAACTTACTTATTTTGCCAGATTTTTCAGTATTAAGACGAAAAATTTCAAATCAGGGAGTAAGAGTTACTATTACAATTAAATAAGTTTGAATCGACTTTGAGATAAAATAAAGCTGAAAAAACAATATAATTTTTATGAGATTAAAAGAGAAATTATGTACATGTATTTTTTAATGTTAATTTATTAATTAATAATATTTGACCTGACCTGACCTGGCCTATTTAGAGTTTTCTGAGAAAACTTTCGATAAAAGACTATTATAAAAATCACTTTTTCTTTAAAAGTTGTTAAACTATTATTTAATGTTAATTTATTAAAATTTAATATTTGACCTGACCTGACCTGACCTGACCTATTTAGAGTTTTCTGAGAGAATTTTTGGTAGAGGACTCCGATAATTAAGAATCATTTAATTAATAAAAAAAATAAAAAACTTAAATTAATTAAGTTTTAATCGACTTTGAGACAAAATAAGGCTGAAGAAATAATTTAATTTTCCATGAGACTAACTTTGGAGACATGATGTTTAAGATATTTTTTAATGTTAATTCATTAATTAATATTACATGAGCTGACCTGACCTGACTTATTTAGTTTGAGAAAACTTTTGATAAATGACTCTGATCATTTAATTAAGTCAAAAAAATTAAGAACTTACTTATTTTGCCAGATTTTCCAGTAATAAGAGAAAAAAAATCCAAACAGAATTAGTAATACAATTAAAAGTAATAAGATTTAATAATCGACTCTGAGACAAAATAATATGTAAAAAACAATATAATTCTCCATGACACTTATAATAATAAGTGTTTAAAGTATTTTGTAATGTTAATCTATTAATTAATAATATTTGACCTGACCTGACCTAACCTATTTAGTGTTTTTTAAGAAAACTTTTGATAAAGAACTCCGATAACTAAAAATTACTTAATTAAGTCAAAAACAATATTTAAATATTAAGACGAAAAATTTTAAAGCAGAAGGGAGTGAATTACTCTCACAATTAAGTTAGTTTGAGTTAACTTTGAGACAAAATAAGGCTAAAAAAAACAATATAATTTTCCATGACATTAAATTTGGAGATAATAATATTATGTAAGTGTTTAAGGTATTATTTAATATTAATTTATTAATTAATAATATTTGACCTGACCGGACCTGACCTATTTAGAGTCTTCTGAGGGAACTTTCGGTAAAAGTCTATGATAAAGTTCATTTTTTCTTTAACAGATGTTATATTATTTTTTGATGTTAATTTATTACAGTTTAATATTTGACCTGACCTGACCAGATCTATTTAGAGTTTTCTGAGAAAACGTTTGATAAAAAACTCCGATAATTAATAATCATATAATTAAGTCAATAAATTAAATGATTATTAATTATTACGGAAGAAATTGCTTTTGGTTGTTTATATTATCACCCACGTTTCGATTTTAATTAAATGAATTAAATTTATTAATTAAAATTAATAAATTAATAATAAAATTAATTAATTAAATTATTAATTAATTTAATTAATAATATAAAGTTTAGTTTATTTCCTGCTCTAAACAACCAAAAACAATTTCTTCCCTCAAAAAATTTTCAAGGGCACAAATGTCAATTCAAAAATTAATTATTACTTAAGTTTTAATCGACTCTGAGACAAAATAAGGCTGAAGAAACAATATAATTTTCCATGAGACTAAATTTGGAGATATTATGTTTAAGGAATTTTTTAATGTTTATTTATTAATTAATAATACGTTACCTGACCTACTTAGTCTGAGAAAAGTTTTGATAAATGACTCTGATAATTAAGAATCATTTAATTAAGTCAAAAAAATTAAAAACTTAAGTACTTATTTTGCCAAATTTTCCAGTAATAAGACGAAAAATCTCGAAACAAAAAATTAGTATTACCTACACTTAAGTAAGTTTTGATTGACTTTGAGACAAAATAAGACTGAAAAAAACAATATAATTTTCCATGACATTAAATTTGGAGATATTATATACTTGCCTAAGATATTTTTTAATGTTAATTTATTAATTAATAATGTTTGACCTGACCTGACTTGAACTGACCTGACCAAATTCGAATCGTCTGAGAAAACTTTTGATAAAAGACTGTCATAATTAATTAATGAATCAGTAAACTATGTCAAAAAAACTGAAAACTTATTTTGACAAATTTTCCAGTAGGTAATAAGACGAAAAATCTCGAAACAAAAAATTAGTATTACCTACAATTAAGTAAGTTTTGATTGACTTTGAGACAAAATAAGACTGAAAAAAACAATATAATTTTCCATGACATTAAATTTGGAGATATTATGTACTTGTCTAAGATATTTTTTAATGTTAATTTATTAATTAATGATGTTTGACCTGACCTGACCGAATTCGAGTAGTCTGAGAAACTTTTGATAAAAGACTATCATAATTAATTAATGAATCAGTTAACTATGTCAAAAAAACTAAAAACTTATTTTGACAAATTTTCCAATAATAAGACGAAAAATCTCGAAACAAAAAATTAGTATTACCTAGAATGAAGTAAGTTTTGATTGACTTTGAGACAAAATAAGACTGAAAAAAACAATATAATTTTCCATGACATTAAATTTGGAGATATTATGTACTTGTCTAAGATATTTTTTAATGTTAATTTATTAATTAATGATGTTTGACCTGACCTGACTTGACCTGACCTGACCGAATTCGAGTCGTCTGAGAAAATTTTTGATAAAAGACCATCATAATTAATTAATGAATCAGTTAACTATGTCAAAAAAACTAAAAACTTATTTTGACAAATTTTCCAGTAGGTAATAAGACGAAAAATCTCGAAACAAAAAATTAGTATTACCTACAATGAAGTAAGTTTTGATTGACTTTGAGACAAAATAAGAGTGAAAAAAACAATATAATTTTCCATGACATTAAATTTGGAGATATTATGTACTTGTCTAAGATATTTTCTAATGTTAATTTATTAATTAATAATGTTTGACCTGACCCGACTAGACCTGACCTGACCGAATTCGAGTCGTCTGAGAAAACTTTTGATAAAAGACTGTCATAATTAATTAATGAATCAGTTAACTATGTCAAAAAAACTGAAAACTTATTTTGACAAATTTTCCAGTAGGTAATAAGACGAAAAATCTCGAAACAAAAAATTAGTATTACCTACAATGAAGTAAGTTTTGATTGACTTTGAGACAAAATAAGAGTAAAAAAAACAATATAATTTTCCATGACATTAAATTTGGAGATATTATGTACTTGTCTAAGATATTTTTTAATGTTAATTTATTAATTAATAATGTTTGACCTGACCTGACTTGACCTGACCTGACCGAATTCGAGTCGTCTGAGAAAACTTTTGATAAAAGACTGTCATAAATAATTAATGAATCAGTTAACTATGTCAAAAAAACTGAAAACTTATTTTGACAAATTTTCCAGTAGGTAATAAGACGAAAAATCTCGAAACAAAAAATTAGTATTACCTAGAATGAAGTAAGTTTTGATTGACTTTGAGACAAAATAAGACTGAAAAAAACAATATAATTTTCCATGACATTAAATTTGGAGATATTATGTACTTGTCTAAGATATTTTTTATATGTTAATTTATTAATTAATAATGTTTGACCTGACCTGACTTAACCTGACCTGACCGAATTCGAGTAGTCTGAGAAAACTTTTGATAAAAGACTGTCATAAATAATTAATGAATCAGTTAACTATGTCAAAAAAACTGAAAACTTATTTTGACACATTTTCCAGTAGGTAATAAGACGAAAAATCTCGAAACAAAAAATTAGTATTACCTACAATGAAGTAAGTTTTGATTGACTTTGAGACAAAATAAGACTGATAAAAACAATATAATTTTCCATGACATTAAGTTTGGAGATATTATGTACTTGTCTAAGATATTTTTTAATGTTAATTTATTAATTAATAATGTTTGACCTGACCTGACTTGACCTGACCTGACCGAATTCGAGTCGTCTGAGAAAACTTTTGATAAAAGACTGTCATAATTAATTAATGAATCAGTAAACTATGCCAAAAAAACTGAAAACTTATTTTGACAAATTTTCCAGTAGGTAATAAGACGAAAAATCTCGAAACAAAAAATTAGTATTACCTAGAATGAAGTAAGTTTTGATTGACTTTGAGACACAATAAGACTGAAAAAAACAATATAATTTTTCATGACATTAAATTTGGAGATATTATGTACTTGTCTAAGATATTTTTTATTGTTAATTTATTAATTAATAATGTTTGACCTGACCTGACCTGACTTGACCTGACCTGACCGAATTCGAGTAGTCTGAGAAAACTTTTGATAAAAGACTGTCACAAATAATTAATGAATCAGTTAACTATGTCAAAAAAATTGAAAACTTATTTTGACACATTTTCCAGTAGGTAATAAGACGAAAAATCTCGAAACAAAAAATTAGTATTACCTACAATGAAGTAAGTTTTGATTGACTTTGAGACAAAATAAGAGTGAAAAAAACAATATAATTTTCCATGACATTAAATTTGGAGATATTATGTACTTGTCTAAGATATTTCTTAATGTTAATTTATTAATTAATAATGTTTGACCTGACCTGACTTGACCTGACCTGACCGAATTCGAGTCGTCTGAGAAAACTTTTGATAAAAGACTGTCATAATTAATTAATGAATCAGTTAACTATGTCAAAAAAACTGAAAACTTATTTTGACAAATTTTCCAGTACGTAATAAGACGAAAAATCTCGAAACAAAAAATTAGTATTACCTACAATGAAGTAAGTTTTGATTGACTTTGAGACAAAATAAGAGTGAAAAAAACAATATAATTTTCCATGACATTAAATTTGGAGATATTATGTACTTGTCTAAGATATTTTCTAATGTTAATTTATTAATTAATAATGTTTGACCTGACCTGACTTGACCTGACCTGACCGAATTCGAGTCGTCTGAGAAAACTTTTGATAAAAGACTGTCATAATTAATTAATGAATCAGTTAACTATGTCAAAAAAACTAAAAACTTATTTTGCCAAATTTTCCAGTAATAAGACAAATTTGCAGATATGTACTTATTTGAAGTATTTGTTAATGTTAATTTATTAAAATCTAGTAATATTTATAAATTAACTCACCCTTGAAATATAATTTTATGAAAATGTCATGCTGCTAAATACTCTAATTGTTATCTTTACAGTCGCTTTGAAAGAAAGCAATCCAATTTCGTGTGCACTTTAATTTTTAAGAAAACAAGCCACTAATAATTCTCACGCCATATTTCCAACAATAACCGTAATTACAATTGAGAAATTCCCACAATTTCGTCAAGTCTTTATTCCACAACATTTCCACAAAAAGCCAGCGAAAATGTCGCTATCATTTGATGTAAATTTATTCAGATATTCCCCTAGTGATGGACACTGTGGCTTTTCTCTCGCTTTGCACAAAAAGTCCGTCTTTAGTTACGGAAGGCCCAATGATATGATTATGAAAATGACAGTTTCATGTCTTGTGCTATTGTTTCTGACCATCCAAGTGATAAGAGAAAACTAGAAGTGTGTACAAAACGTCGAAATTCTCAATTCTGCACATCCAGGACACATAAATAGATTTTTTGTTGAGCGATTCTGTCAGTTTTACTGCGACTAAACTAACATTAAGTTTTACAATGCCTTTGTGACCTGTACAATGAAGTTAAAGAAAGTCTGTTTACTTCTCTTCGTTGTTTTACTTCTGCTGCTACTAAATGAGATTGGCTGTATCTCCAACTACAATCAAGATGAGGTGAGTTTTCGCTCAAAATCAAATGTTGGGGATAAGCTTAATTCAAGATTGGTAAGAGCTAGAAAAAAAATTTAAATAAAATTTGTAATTTTACATAAAAATGTTCTCTTGACTTTTTTTGATATTGTTCAAATTAACACAGCTTAACTTTTTTTGTAAATGTAGACAACATTAAAGAATTGAACTTTACTTAATGTGTCTGGCAAGTATTTTTTACTTATTTTTGAAAAGCCGAATTAACTCGAAGTAAATTTTTTGTGTTGTACAATAGTCATACATAAAAAAAATGTTTTTTAAAAAAGCTTTTATTTAAAAGATGCACTAAAAAGTAAAAAATAATGTATTTCAATCACAGGAGAATATTTTTTCTTACAGGTTAAAATTGTAAAATTTATAAAAGCTTTGGAAGTTGTCAACTGAACTGATGTCGTAGTTTTATAACTCCCAAAGCTTTTATAAATTTTAGAATTTTAACCTGTAAGAAAAAATATTCTCCTGTGATTGAAATACATTATTTTTTACTTTTTAGTGCATTTTTTAAATAAAAGCTTTTTTAAAAAACATTTTTTTTATATATTTTTGTTTTTTGCTTTTTAGTCTTTATTTATTGTTATTACACTGTGCATCTACCGTGACGTCCAAATGACCAACATACCGTTTATGTCGGTATAAGTTATTGTAAACATAACCTAAAATTTTAAAACCACCTTTAGGGGGTAATTAACTATATAGAATTGCATTGTCACGCAGATTACGCAAGCATGTTAAATTTCAGTTCATTGCAACTACAGGAACCCTCTCAAATTTACAAATCGAGAACCCCTTTGTAAACATAACCTAAAACTTCAAAACCCCATTTAACCCCTTTCGGGGGTATTTAACATAGGATTGCATTGTCACGCAGATTAAGTAAGTATGCAAAATTTCAATTCAGTGGGACAACGGGAACCCTTTCAAATTTGGCTCCGAAAAAATAACCGACAGACAGATAACATTGTGAGTTAAATAAAAGCTTTTAAAAAACCTTCAAATGTTTCAACTCACAATAGTTTTTTTTTAATTGTTTTCATTTATCATTCCTTTACTTTTAACCGCCCTAACTCTGTTAATTTTAATAATAGTACCAAAAAAGTTAAGAGAACATTTTTATGTAGAATTTAATTTTTTTTCAGGTCTTACACATTCAAATAATATTAAAAAAAAACTTTCTCGGGTTAAAACTAAAAATTTGTTAAGTAAACGTTTTTAAATACTTCACACCAGAAAATGCAAGCACAACTCAAAAATGTGCTTAAACACTTAAGAACTTAGAACTTAAAAGAAACATAAAACATTGCAAAAAAGTCCAGTAACACGATTCTTTATTTGAAAAATTGTTATTTCTTTAAGAACAGGCCTATTACAAAATTATATAAAACAATTTTTCGGTCAAAAAATCGAACGAAATAGGCCAAAATTGTTATTAAACGGTTAAACATAATTTGGTATTTTTCTTGATCAGTAAATTCTTCCAAATATTCTGGCTTCTCAAAATTTCGCAGAAGAACCAAAAATAACAATTGTCTACTCAATTTACCAATGATTTTTTAAATATGTTAAAACACTAAAAAAATTGTTTCATCAGTTACTTTCTAAACTCTGTTAATTTGAATATCAAAAAAAGTCAAGAGAACATTTTTATGTAGAACTTTGTTTTACAATTTTTATTTTTTTTTCTAAGATTTAATAATCTTTAAAAACCACTCTTTTTTAAAAGCTTTTGTTTAGCTTATAATGTTATCTGTCTGTCGGTTATTTTTTCGGAGCCAAATTTGAAAGGGTTCCCGTTGTCCCACTGAATTGAAATTTTGCATACTTACTTAATCTGCGTGACAATGCAATCCTATGTAGTTAAATACCCCCTAAAGAGGTTAAATGGGGTTTTGAAATTTTAGGTTATGTTTACAAAGGAGCTCTCGATTTGTAAATTTGAAAGGGTTCCTGTAGTCGCAATGAAATGAAATTTAACATGCTTACAAACAAAAAATTCTTCGACTAAACTAAAAAAGATTATTATTATTATTATTATTGTTTGTTATTAAATTTTTTGTTTTCAGATACTTTTTGAGTAAAACACAATTTTACATTAACATCTTTAGTAGATTTTTTACAGAACGTTTAAACAAAATGTAAGAGCAATATTTGTAAAAAAAATCTAAATTACAAGAAACATTACATGAATAAAGAACACTATTAAAAAAAGCACGCAAGGAGAAATTAGATTTAGAAATATTAATATAAAAGAAGAATATTTTACGTACAGAATAATGAGGAACAAAAATTTTTTAGTAAACTAAGAATATTTAATTTATTTATTTAATAATAATATAATTTATTTCTAACAGATTTCTTAGTCTATAGTGGACAATATAATAAATAGACGAGTAGACCTTACAATATATAACATTACAATATGTAAAAAGAAATACCAAGAAAGAACAAAATTGACAAAATTGAGACAATCACAAAACATTAGGAAGAAAGATATTCTAAAAGTTTGACCTTTGCAGTTTTAAATTGGAAATTGTAGAAGAAAATATCTACATATATCGTAATACAATTATTATAATTTAAAACACTTAAATTTACATTTTTTAGAAGATCATTTTGATATTTATTGTAAATTTTAAAATATAAGTATTTAGCAATGACGACCTTTAAATGCAACCCACTATACACTGGAGATTGAATTGCGCCTAAACTGGCCAAAACAAAAACGCCAGAGATTGCAATAAGAACCTAATTTTTTAAGGTTAGCCAGGGATATCCAGGGATTTTTGAATCAAGTTATAAATGAGTAATGTATTACTGGTTGCATTTAAAATTCGTCAGGGTCGTAAAGTTATGTGAATCACCCTGTATATAGCATCAATGAAGTTGTTGAGAACATTAAAAATAAAACAAATTGAAAGGTAAATTCTTCTACATACAGGCTGTTCCGTCTAAACCCCACATTAGAAGTATCGAAAGTTCTAATAAAGATATTTAACTGAGAGTTGGTACTCAGGCATAATCTCTTGAGTTCTGCGCAATGAAAATATTTTCAAGATGGCAGCACTTCCGGTTATACCGGAAGTCGCTATTAACTCTCTTGTTTTTAATGGAAAGCTATGTTTTTCACTGCGTTTTTGGATTAACTGACTTATTTTAAGGGAGTTTTTATCAGCTTTCCCTATACCCAAATTTAACCGTTTTCGAGATATTTAGGATTTTTAAAAAATTTTTGAATTTGCACCTGTCCCTTAAAAAATCGGTAACTCGCTTAGTTTTAGAGATTTCGAAATCATGTTTGGAGAATTGAAAGAGAAAGCCTATATCTGTTGCTCAGTGTGATCAAAATTGGAATTGAAGTTAATAAACCCAAAAATTTTAAGGTTAAGTTTGGACAACTTCAAGTACCCATAACTTAATTTTTTCAAATAGGATGTCCCAATTTTTATTCTACTAGATGGAGGAAAATTTTTTTCTGTATCTATCTGTATTAGCATTCCCTATACCTATCTGTGATAATTTTCAAGTTATGTTGGTTTTTTTGTTATTGTAGGAAATTTCTTACTAACCACAGCTATTTTTGCATAGTTTGCCATTAAAACATTTCTGATTAAACTTAAACGACAAACTCTGTTCAATATTGTGTTATCAGACTGTGAAAACAAAATAAATTCATTGGGTGTTGGTTTGAAAAACTTTAATTTCTCACCTTTTTTCATTCGTTTCCATGGCAACCTATGAAAAAAGGCCTATGGCTAATGAATTTCTCAATCCCAACAAAAAGTTATTCTAACTTGAAAACTATTAAACATAAGTATAGGGAATGTTAACACAGATCGAAGCAGAATTAAATTCTCTACCATCTAGTGAAATAAAACTTTTGTCATTTCATTTGAAAAAAATGAGTTATGGGTGCTTAAAATTTTGCAAACTTAATTTTAAAAATTTGGAGTTTGTTATTCTTTTTTAGAAATTTGAAAACACCAAAGGAAAGATCTAGGCTTCCTCTTTCAAATAAGCTCAAAAATATTTCCAAATTTTTAAAAATGGCAGAGTTATCGATTTTTGAACTGGAAGGTACAAATCCATAAATATTTCGTAAACGGCTAAATTTAGGTATAGGGACAGCTTATGAAAACTACCTTAAAATAACTCTAGTAATTCAAAAACGCATTAAAAAATATAGCATTCCATTTAAAATAAGGAAGTTGATAGCGACTTCCGGTATAACCGGAAGTGCTGCCATCTTGAGAATATTTTCATTGAGCAGGACCTAAAAGATTATGGTTGTACACAAATTTTCAGATGACTATGATTATTAGAACTCCCAATACTTCTAATGTGGGGTTTAGACAAAACAGCCTGTAGTTTAAACCCAAATAAAAAAAGTTTTCATTTTATAAAGTTAAAGATTGTGTGCTGTACCTCTCGATTATAATTATTAAATACTTCACAGTAACTTAATCAAAAACGCAAACTTATCCCCAAGATTTGGTTTCAAGACTTATTTGACTAATCAGACTTGTGTAGAATTTGATCACTGATGATGACCGAAGAGCGGCCGAAACGGGGGAAAAAAACGACCGAAAGCGAGGCCTGATTTACGACACTTACACCAAACACCAGCATCCAACAGGTTATAGTGAAATAAATTAACTTATAGCGAGTTTATTTTAAAAAAATAGGGTATCACGAAGCTGAAACTATTTCAAACACTGGATACACCTATCCTGTTTTGACCCACCATTATCCTAGTTATCCTTCAGGAGGTTATGGCTTGTATGCACCTAGTGGAAGTGGCCATGGGTTTGGCTACGGACCACCGGCCCATGACCATGGACATGGCCATAATGTTAGTCAAATCAAGCAAATTTTAAAATGTGGTTAAGTAAGTGATTGTAGGCTTTGGCTTTAAAAGGTTTATTGATACCTTTGGCTGGAATTGCTCTACTGGGAGCTGCCGCAGCTCTTTCTACCAATCCAGTTCTCCTACAATTAGGTGTGGTTAATGGACGGAGACGACGTCGAAGATCTTTCACTTATCCGGAGATTAAAACTCGCTAAATGTCTTGTTTTGAAGTTAGTTAATAAAGCAGTGAATAGAGTTTAGTTTTTTGTTTCAAACACCTGTCTTATTTCGTGACGGATCATTGGGTTTAAGGCAAGGCCAAAGAGAAAATGGCTCCCATTTATTCAGAATTTGTTTAATTGGGACAGTTAAGACTACCATCTGTCTAATAAAGAGCATCAGTTCTCAGACGTTTTAACTGTACTGTAATTGCTCTGTTTTCAATTTCGGGTTTATTAAGGAAGTCGGCTTTTTTATTAGAGTTATTGGTGCAGGAAGGACAGTGCAAATTGTTTCCTGGCTTTTTAATTATTCGAAGTTTTTGGAAAAAATACATATTTGTACTCAAATCAGTCAAAAATCTTAGTGCAGAAACGAACCTAAAAAACTCTTTAGTTGATCTAATAATTCGATGATAAAATTTCTGTTTTTGCACCATTGTTATTTGTTTAAAGAAAACTTGAAAACAGACAATTTAACGGCGGATTCGATTTAATTTTAATTTTTGACCTATTTAAGCAAAATTACAAAAGACGAATTGGTTTTTAGGTCAAAAAAATACGAAATTGAAAGAAACAGGCTAAAGTGATTAGGTGATTTAATAATGTATTGATTTTATAAAATCAAATGTGAGCTAAAAGCTATCTAAAAATCTATTAATTTTATTAACATGTTGACATGTTTTGGCTGGTTTTGTCAAAATTTTTGGTCTGAAAAATGCTTAAAAGCTTGAATTTTTGAAACCAAAAAAATTGTTTCAACTGATTTTTTAAAGGTTTTATTTAACTCACAATGTTGTCTGTCTGTCGGTTATTTTTTCGGAGCCAAATTTGAAAGGGTTCCCGTTGTCCCACTGAATTGAAATTTTGCATACTTACTTAATCTGCGTGACAATGCAATTCTATATAGTTGAATACCCCCGAAAGGGGTTAAATGGAGTTTTGAAGTTTTAGGTTATGTTTACACAGGGGTTGTCGATTTGTAAATTTGAGAGGGTTCCTGTAGTCGCAATGAAATGAAATTTAACATGCTTACGTAATTTGCGTGACAATGCAATTCTATGTAGCTAATTACCCCCTAAAGGTGGTTTTAAAATTTTAGGTTATGTTTACAAAGGTGTTCTCGATTTGTACATACCGTAACTTATACCGACATAGACGGTATGTTGGTCATTTGAACGTCACGGTAGATGCACATTGTAATAACAATAAATCTAAATAAAGACTAAAAAGCAAAAAATAAAAATATATAAAAAAATTGTTTTTTCAAAAAAGCTTTTATTTAAAAGATGGACTAAAAAGTAAAAAATAATGTATTTCAATCACAGGAGAATATTTTTTCTTACAGTTTAAAATACTAAAATTTATAAAAGCTTTGGGAGTTATAAACCTACGGCATTACAGAATTACTTTTTCAGTTGACAACTCCCAAAGCTATTATAAATTTTAGAATTTTAACCTGTAAGAAAAAATATTCTCCTGCGATTGAAATACATTACATTTTACTTTTTACTTTTTAGTGCATCTTTTAAATAAAAGCTTTTTTTAAAAAACATTTTTTTTATATATTTTATTGTACTTAAATCTTCAAAAAATCTTAGCTCTAAAACACAATCTGATGATAAAACATCGTCAAAAAGTTCAATAACAACATTTTCGATTTTTTTGCAAAATTATTTTTTTTAAGGAAATATAAAAAAAAATAAAAAAAAATTTGATCAAATTTTATTGATCAAATTCTTGACCTATTTAAGCAAAATTACAAAACATGTGTCAGTTTTTCTAAAGAAATTGCCAAAATTACTATAAAACAGTTTTAATATAGTAATTTGGTAATTTTAACTACTCTAACATAAGTAATTCTTGTTCAAAAATCCGTCAAAATATTCCAAAAATCTGTTAATTTATTTAACATTTATTGCCAAGCTCTGGCTGGTTTCGTCAAAATTTCACAAAATAAAATATTTCTCGTATGAATTTGGCAAATTTTGCAAAAAAAAACAAAAATAATACAAATTTCAACTCAATTTATTGATTATTTTATGCCAAAATGTCATTCAATAACACCACTTTTGTTAAAGAAAATATGAAAACAAATTGGATCTAAGCAAAAGTACAAAACATTAATCAGTTTTTCCGTGAAAAAAATTAACAAAATCGAAAGAAATAAGCCAAAATAATAATAAAATAATTATAATAGAGTTTGATAATTTTAATACTGCATTGATGCAAAATAAGTGAATATCTTGATCAAAAGTGAGCTAACTTCTTCGAAAGATTTCAAAATTATGTTAATTTTATTAACACTTTGTCATATTCTGGCTGGTTTTGTCAAAATTTTACGACATTCTACTAACGACAAATTTGCCAAACACCACTTTTGACTTATTTTCACTGATCTTTCGTCAAAATTTCTAGAAAAATTACGTTCTCGGTGGAAAATCAAACAGAGTTGAACAACACAAGCCAGAAATGTTGGGACTTATTTTATTTGATAGTTTTCTATAGTTTTTTTCAGTAAAATCTCGGGGAAAAATTCCGTTTCTGTTCTAATACCAAGATTTTCGATCCAATTTTGGCGATTCCTAGAGTTATTTAATAAAGAAAACCACAAATAATGAGTCAGTTTTTCGGTCAAAAAACGAAAGAAATAATAAAACTTGATTTAAAATCTTGTATTAATCTAACAAAATTAGTAAGTAAATTAGTAAGAAATAATTCAAAATTCTGTTAATTGTAATAAAATTTTATCATTATTTAGCTTGTTTACAATTACAATATAAGTAAAGCGTAGATTTAGTAAAAAATCTGATGTCGGCAAAAAAAATTTAAAAACTGAATGTGTTCGTTGTTGGCCTTAATTTTATAATTGGACGTGTGTTTGCTGCACCATTTCCATCAATTTCCGCCCTAATTAACTCAATTTCGTGCGAAAAATCTATTTTTAAAAGCTTTTATTTAACTCACAATGTTGTCTGTCTGTCGGTTATTTTTTCGGAGCCAAATTTGAAAGGGTTCCCGTTGTCCCACTGAATTGAAATTTTGCATACTTACATAATCTGCGTGACAATGCAATCCCATGTAGTTAAATACCTCCTAAAGGGGTTAAATGGGGATTTAAAGTTTTAGGTTATGTTTACAAAGGGGTTCTCGATTTGTAAATTTGAGAGGGTTCTTGTAGTCGCAATGAAATGAAATTTAACATGCTTACGTAATCTGCGTGCAATTCTATATAGTTAATTACCCCCTAAAGGTGTTAAACGGGATTTTAAAATTTTAGGTTATGTTTACATAGGGGTTCTCGATTTGTACATACCGTAACTTATACCGATATAGACGGTATGTTGGTCATTTGGAAGTCACGGTAGATGCACAATGTAATAACAATAAATAAAGACTAAAAAGCAAAAAACAAAAATATATAAAAAAAAATGTTTTTTTAAAAAAGCTTTTATTTAAAAGATGCACTAAAAAGTAAATGTATCAGGTGTTCATTATTAAAAAAACTCGCAGCATGCCCTGAGATTGTTACGGAAGTCGTAGAACAATTTTTATCATTGTATTGTTGGTTGCCTACTAAACCATCACACAAAAATTGATAACAAGATTGATAAGTGATGTTCAAAGGTGATGTGTTATGTGTGTTGAACAACAAGGAAGACATTTCCAACAGTTTTTATAAATAATAAATAATTACTTTTATGAAAATCTGTTGTCTTTTTGATTGTCAAAAAGTAAGGTTATGAGAGAACGAATTAATCACAGACATACAAAATAATTGTTTTTTAATTCCAAAGCACTCTAGAGTTTTTTTTTAAATGAACACTTGTTATTTCAATCACAGGAGAATATTTTTTCTTACAGGTTAAAATTGTAAAATTTATAAAAGCTTTGGGAGTTATAAAACTACGGCATCACAAAATTACTTTGTTCAGTTGACAACTCCCAAAGCTTTTATAAATTTTAGAATTTTAACCTGTAAGAAAAAATATTCTCCTGTGATTGAAATACATTATTAAAGCTTTTTTTAAAAACATTTTTTTATATCATTGATCACTTTGAAAGGCTTTGTAACGAAATCCGCCTAGTGTATAAAAGGCTATTTTTAAGCACAACAATCTCGCCGGTTACCATCTGGTCTTCAAGCATTGATTCGGAAGCCCATTTCAACATTTCAAAAAAAAAGATAACAAAAGTGAGTCAGTAAGAGAGAGCAATGTCCGATAATACTCCCATGGACTGAACCCACACGTACCATTTATTTCACAAACAAAACAAAGAAAAATTATTAACCACCCTTGACTTTACCCACAATCATCTACCGACCTGTTAGAGCTTATCACTAATTTTCATCAAATCACACTATCACAAACTCCGGCTCCCGGAAAGCCAATTTTTCGAGTTTGGTCATAGTTACCGGTTTGTAACCATGAGTTATTATCACAGAAAAGCTAACAACGTCTGATAGTTGCCTGCCTACATAACAGACTGGATGCTAAGACACCTCTGGGCGGATGCGATGACCTCCAAGAACTCCAGTACCGGACTTGGATTTTTCACCTGGGTTTTGTTTAAAGCCTATTTAAATCTTCACAAAATGACTCATTTTTTGTACAACATCGAACTTGGAACAAGTCCAATGTTCAAGCAAGTGACCCACAACTAATCACAAAATTCCTGCAAATAATACAAAGTAATAACACAGCTGTGCTCAATAAGCATAAGATATTTCCAGGTAATGATAGATTGGAGTCTCAAATCCTGCCGTATTCCATTGCTTCTTTTTTCTAATTACTTATTACAATACCATAAACAGAGGCGGCTCGTTTTTGTGTTTTTTTAAACTAAAAACTATGTATCACATTGACTTTTTTGTAATATGTAGATTTTTTAGTAAAGGTTCCAACACTAAGTACTAAAAATTATTTAAAAAAATACAACTAGTTGCATATTAATAGCATTTTTTCCATTGAAGTTTCAACCAATTATGGCTATTGTTTGTGCATATGATTTTTTTTAGAATATCTCTGTGTATGAATAAAATATTCAATCTTAAAGTGCTTAAACGTATGTTAATAAAGTTCGATGCAGAAAAGAAATCTGATACATTTAATAAAGTAAAAATTGGGTCATTTACCATATTTCGTCAATTATCTTCCAAACTACGAGTCATACGGCATAAATGAAGATAAATTTGAAATCGTCAGACAATTTTACGTTAAGTGTCATTTTTTTTTTTTTTTTGATAGACGAAAAGTACCTAAACTTTGTTTGTTGTTTTATTCGGATTATTTTTGCAATTTTGGTTCGATTCCTATAAAATTTTGACCAGAAATAGACACTGCTGAACTGTTCAAAAAAGTCTACAGGTCGTTTTAGATCAATTTCTTTGTATTTTTTTTTTATTTTTTTTGTTGACTGGAAAAATTTAAATCAATCATATTTCGTCCAGTATCTCCAAAACTACGAATCGTAGAACAAAAATGAAAGCTGATTTAGAATCCTGAGACAATTTTACGTCTGATAGGCTTATTCTTAAGATAAATTTTTCGTTATTGTGGTTTTGATGATTTTTTTTACGATAAGTGGGAAACTGACAATTTTTACTTGTTGTTTTATTCGGATTTTTTGTGCAATTTTGGTTCGATTCCTACAAAATTTTGACCAGAAATAGACACTGCTGAACTGTTCAAAAAAGTCTACAAGTCGTTTTAGATCAATTTCTTTGTATTTTTTTTTTTAATTTTTTTGTTGATTGGAAAAATTTTAATCAATAATATTTCGTCCAGTATCTCCAAAACTACGAATCGTAGAACAAAAATGAAAGCTGATTTAGAATTCTGAGACAATTTTGCGTCTAATAGGCTTATTCTTAAAATAAATTTTTCGTTATTGTGGTTTTGATGATTTTTTTACGATAAGTGGGAAAGTGAAAATTTTTACTTGTTGTTTTATTCGGATTTTTTGTGCAATTTTGGTTCGATTCCTACAAAATTTTGACCAGAAATAGACACTGCTGAACTGTTCGAAAAAGTCTACAAGTCGTTTTAGATCAATTTCTTTGTATTTTTTTTAGATTTTTCTTTTTTGATTGGAAAAATTTAAATCAATAATATTTCGTCCAGTATCTCCAAAACTACGAATCGTAGAACAAAAATGAAAGGTGATTTAGAATCCTGAGACAATTTTACGTCTGATAGGCTTATTCTTAAGATAAAATTTTCGTTATTGTGGTTTTGATGATTTTTTTTACGATAAGTGGGAAAGTGAAAATTTTTACTTGTTGTTTTATTCGGATTATTCCTACAAAATTTTGACCAGAAAAAGACACTGCTGAACTGTTCAAAAAAGTCTACAAGTCGTTTTAGATCAATTTCTTTGTATTTTTTTTTAGATTTTTTTTTTTTGATTGGAAAAATTTAAATCAATAATATTTCGTCCAGTATCTCCAAAACTACGAATCGTAGAACAAAAATGAAAGGTGATTTAGAATCCTGAGACAATTTTACGTCTGATAGGCTTATTCTTAAGATAAATTTTTCGTTATTGTGGTTTTGATGATTTTTTTTACAATAAGTGGGAAAGTGAAAATTTTTACTTGTTGTTTTATTCGGATTTTTTGTGCAATTTTGGTTCGATTCCTACAAAATTTTGACCAGAAATAGACACTGCTGAACTGTTCAAAAAAGTCTACAAGTCGTTTTAGATCAATTTCTTTGTATTTTTTTTTTAATTTTTTTGTTGATTGGAAAAATTTAAATCAATAATATTTCGTCCAGTATCTCCAAAACTACGAATCGTAGAACAAAAATGAAAGCTGATTTAGAATTCTGAGACAATTTTGCGTCTAATAGGCTTATTCTTAAAATAAATTTTTCGTTATTGTGGTTTTGATGATTTTTTTACGATAAGTGGGAAAGTGAAAATTTTTACTTGTTGTTTTATTCGGATTTTTTGTGCAATTTTGGTTCGATTCCTACAAAATTTTGACCAGAAATAGACACTGCTGAACTGTTCAAAAAAGTCTACAAGTCGTTTTAGATCAATTTCTTTGTATTTTTTTTTTAATTTTTTTGTTGATTGGAAAAATTTAAATCAATAATATTTCGTCCAGTATCTCCAAAACTACGAATCGTAGAACAAAAATGAAAGCTGATTTAGTATTCTGAGACAATTTTACGTCTAATAGGCTTATTCTTAAAATAAAATTTTCATTATTGTGGTTTTCATGATTTTTTTTACGATAAGTGGGAAAGTGAAAATTTTATTTGTGCAATTTTGCCTCAATTGCCACAAAATTATAATACCAAAACTGAAGGGCTAAAAGTCGTTTTGGATCAATTTCCATTTATTTATAAATTTTCGAGTGTTTTTCAAATTTTTTTTGTTGATTGGTAAAATTAAAATTGAAGATTATGAAGATCTTTCGTTAGTTATCTTCCAAACTACAAGTCGTACAGCATAAATGAAAACAGATTTGAAATCGTCAGACAATTTTAGGTTAAGTAGGCCTACTTTTAACATAAATTTTTGATTATTGTAGTTTTGGTGATTTTTTTATTGATAGACAAAAAGTACCTAAACTTTGTTTGTTGTTTTATTCGGATTATTTGTGCAATTTTGGTTCGATTCCTACAAAATTTTGACCAGAAATAGACACTGCTGAACTGTTCAAAAAAGTCTACAAGTCGTTTTAGATCAATTTCTTTGTATTTTTTTTTAGATTTTTCTTTTTTGATTGGAAAAATTTAAATCAATAATATTTCGTCCAGTATCTCCAAAACTACGAATCGTAGAACAAAAATGAAAGGTGATTTAGAATCCTGAGACAATTTTACGTCTGATAGGCTTATTCTTAAGATAAAATTTTCGTTATTGTGATTTTGAGCATTTTTTTTACGATAAGTGGGAAAGTGAAAATTTTTACTTGTTGTTTTATTCGGATTATTCCTACAAAATTTTGACCAGAAAAAGACACTGCTGAACTGTTCAAAAAAGTCTACAAGTCGTTTTAGATCAATTTCTTTGTATTTTTTTTTTTAGATTTTTTTTTTGATTGGAAAAATTTAAATCAATAATATTTCGTCCAGTATCTCCAAAACTACGAATCGTAGAACAAAAATAAAAGCTGATTTAGAATCCTGAGACAATTTTACGTCTAATAGGCTTATTCTTAAAATAAAATTTTCGTCATTGTGGTTTTGATAATTTTTTTTACGATAAGTGGGAAAGTGAAAATTTTTACTTGTTGTTTTATTCGGATTTTTTGTGCAATTTTGGTTCGATTCCTACAAAATTTTGACCAGAAATAGACACTGCTGAACTGTTCAAAAAAGTCTACAAGTCGTTTTAGATCAATTTCTTTGTATTTTTTTTTTAATTTTTTTGTTGATTGGAAAAATTTAAATCAATAATATTTCGTCCAGTATCTCCAAAACTACGAATCGTAGAACAAAAATGAAAGCTGATTTAGAATTCTGAGACAATTTTGCGTCTAATAGGCTTATTCTTAAAATAAAATTTTCGTTATTGTGGTTTTGATGATTTTTTTTACGATAAGTGGGAAAGTGAAAATTTTTACTTGTTGTTTTATTCGGATTATTTGTGCAATTTTGATTCGATTCCTACAAAATTTTGTCCAGAAATAGACAATGAACTGTTAAAAAGTCCACTAGTCGCTTTCGATCAATTTCTTTGTATTCTCATTTTTTTAAATTTTTTGTTCATTGGAAAAATTCAAATCAATCATACTATTTCGTCTATTATCTCCAAAACTACGAATCGTAGTACAAAAATAAAAACAAATTTGATTTTTTTTGTAATAAATAGATTTAAACCACCTTGTGTAAAATTATCCATAACTTTATTTATTTTATTTTATTTCTTGAATTTTTTTACGTTTTTATTTTTTTTTTTTTTAGAATTTCGTATTTTACTTCTAAAAGGGACCTTGACAACTTCAATTACAATAATGCGTGATTATCATAAAATTATGTAAGAAGATTTTTTGAATTTTGAAAAATTAGAAAAATTATTTAAAAAATTTATACGTGATATCATAAAACTGAAAGCTTTATATTAGTACTAAATTTATTTAAAGATTTTGCTAAAGACCGTGTTATTTTTGAATTTTTTCTCAATGTTTCGTGTTTTTAAATTAAAAAAAGTTTGCAACAAAGCATTTTTTTAATGTTAAGCCACTGCTATGTCGTAGTGTCCTTAAAAAATCACTTTCCACAATTTTTTATCGAATCACTTCTTACAAAATGTTTGATTTTGCAAGATAAACACACAGTATCGCTTATTAGTGTTTATGGCAAATTACCAAACCCCCTATATTATTAGCATAGCTAGTGATTATGTCCTTAATGACGATTAAATGCACAAAAAAACCGACTTAATAGCCTCGGCATTCATATAAAATCGCAAAGTTTCATCAATTGTCAGAAGAACAATACACACCAAACTAAAATGAAGCTTCTTATCACTCTAGCTACTTTAATTGTCGCCACTTATGCGGTAAGTATTTGCATATTTTCCTGCAATTGGTTTAATTATTCAAATTTCTAGATCGATAAAGAATTTGTTCAAGAGTTGAGACAAAAATTGCGAACGCATGTGGAAGCCTGTGCTAAGGAAGTGAACGCTGGCCCAGGTATTAATCAAACTATTTTTATTTACAATAAATTTTACAATAATTCAGATGACGTTTCGGCGATTTTTGCACACAAACTTCCCGCCACTCATGAAGGAAAATGCATTTTCTTCTGTATGCATAAATTATACAATGCGGTAAGTGATTATTATTAAACTAACAAGACAATAAATAATCGTTTGATTATTAACTTAAGCAAAACGAAGATGGTAGTCTTAACATGGCTGGTGCTTTAGCCAATTTGGAACTCATCAAAGATATGGATCCTGATGTCTACACTAAAGTCTCTACGTCTTTCAAAAATTGTGAATCAGGTATTGTATTTTTGAATTTTTTTCTTGGGCTCAATTTTACAATTTTGTAGCACCTTTTGACAGTGACCCTTGCCTTTTTGCTGCTAATTTAGTTACCTGCATTGTTAAGGAAGGAAGGGCGGTAAGTAACTATTTTTTAGGTTTGTTTTTGCTTAGTTTTCGGTTCTAGGTGGGCCTAGACGAAGTCCTGGTGGAGTAAACTAGAGTATAGAGTTTGTAAAAATGATTATAGAATAAAGCATTATAAAAAGAAATTGACTCATTTAATTAATTGCACATTCCCTGAATTAAACAAGTTATTATTACTTATGAAATGTCGAATCCGGAATGGTAAACTCGCCTCAATATAGTTTAACATAGGCAACACATAATACAATAAGATAAGTGTTAGTTTCAATGATTTAAGACATGACAACTAATAGAAAATATCTAATTATTTTGATGTAAGACTATGTAAAATGCTCCGGGAAATCGATTGGTGTCAAAAAAATCGATAAATTCTTAATAGGTTTCTAGTTATAATTTTTTTAGAATCGTACTTATTTTTTTTTCTATTTATTTAACTATTAGTCGGAGAACAATGATCTGCTTTTAAAAAGATAGATAATTGAAAGAGCTTTCCAACAATAATAAACTTAATAGGGTTACATATAATATTTCCGGAGTTATTGCCCGATTAATGTTCCGGGTAACAGAAATCGGCCAAAATCGCGACAAAAATCAAACATAAAAAATTAAAGCAATTGACTTTTTTGCACTTTTAAGAACGCGAAAGTGTTGTAGACATAGAAAAGTCCATAAAGAGTTGCAGGAGCGAGTTTATTTATTATTTTTTTTTAGTGGAGGTGATTGATTACTGAAATTTTAAGCAATTGAAACTAATATTTTAAATGTGAAAAGCTGGTAGAATACGTAAAATGAATCACAAAATTTACTGGAACAAACCGTATTGCTTTACAACTTTTAGTTTTTGAGTTATGGATTTTTTGTTGAAGAATTTGGTATTATTTTATGAAATAGATATCCCAATTTTTTAATTTTTTATTTTTTTATTTACGGCAAAACTATTCGTAAAGATAAAACAATTTTAACGTAAGCATATGTAAAATGATCCGGGAAATCGATTGGCATTGAGAAAATCGATAAATTTTTTCTAGTTTTTTAGTTATGATTTTTTTAATTTTTTTTCAAAAATTTCTCGAAAACTATAAGTCGGAGAACAATAAACTTTTTGAAAAAGATAAACAATTAAAAGAGCTTTCCAACAATAATAACTTTATAAGGTTATCTCTAATAATTCCGGAATTATTGCTCGATAAATGTTCCGGGTACCAAAAATTGACCAAAATCACGACAAAATTGCAAAAATAAAAATTTTTAAAATCGAACATATTAACTTTTTTTCTACTTTTAACAACTCCAGAGGGTTGTAAGAGCATACAAAAGTCGATAAAACTTTGCTAGAGTGAGTTTAAAAAAAACATTTTTTTTCATTTTTGTGAAGGTAAGTGGTGTTGTCTTGACCAATAAAATTTTAAGCAAAAAAATTCAAAATTTTAAATCTCGTGAAAAGCTGATATAATACGCAAAATGAGCGGCAGAATTCATTGGAACAAACCGTTTTGCTCTACGGCTTTTAGTTTTTGAGTTATGATTTTTTTTATTGAAGAATAAAATACCACTATGAAATGGCAACCCTAATTTTAAGCAAAAAATTTCAAATTTTTAAATCGTGTAAAAAACCAATATAATATGTAAAATGAGCCGTAGAATTCACTGGAACAAACCGTTTTGCTCTACGACTTTTAGTTTTTGTGTTATGAATTTTTTTGTAGAAGAATTTAGTATTATTTTATGAAATGAATATGCCAGTTTTTCAATTTTTTTTTATTTAGGGCAAAACTATTCCCCAAGGTAAAACTATTTTAACGTAAGGATATGTAAAATGATCCGGGAAATCGATTGGCATTGAGAAAATCGATAAATTTTTTCTAGTTTTTTAGTTATGATTTTTTTAATTTTTTTTCAAAAATTTCTCGAAAACTATAAGTCGGAGAACAATAATCTTTTTTGAAAAAGATAAACAATTAAAAGAGCTTTCCAACAATAATAACTTTATAAGGTTATCTCTAATAATTCCGGAATTATTGCTCGATAAATGTTCCGGGTACCAAAAATTGACCAAAATCGCGACAAAATTGCAAAAATAAAAATTTTTAAAATCGAACATATTAACTTTTTTTCTACTTTTAACAACTCCAGAGGGTTGTAAGAGCATACAAAAGTCCATAAAACGTTGCTAGAGTGAGTTTAAAAAAATATTTTTTTTCATTTTTGTGTCTTGGCCAAAAACTTTTAAGCAAAAAAATTCAAAATTTTAAATCGCCTGAAAAGCTGGTATAATACGCAGAATGAACCGCAGAATTCATTGGAACAAACCGTTTTGCTCTACGGCTTTTAGTTTTTGAGTTACGATTTTTTTTATTGAAGAATAAAATACCACTATGAAATGGCAACCCTAATTTTAAGCAAAAAATTTCAAATTTTTAAATTGTGTAAAAAACCAATATAATATGTAAAATGAGCCGTAGAATTCACTGGAACAAACCGTTTTGCTCTACGACTTTTAGTTTTTTAATTATGAATTTTTTTAGTGTCAAACTTTAAATGCCTCTGTACCCGGAACCGGTGCCCGGAGCGGCTCCGGGTTTAATCGAAAAAATAGATAATTTTAAGCGCTATCTGATGCATTCTTAAAATTTGCTCTAAGTCTAATAGTTTCCGAGAAAAACGCAAAAAAAATTTTGCCGTTTTCACTTTTTTTGAATTTTTAATCGCCGATAAACGATAAAAATCAAAGCTATTAACGTTTTTGCACTTTCAAGAATTCAAGAAGTTTGAAAAGTTCATAAAACTGTGCTGGAGCGAGTTAAAAAAAATATATTTTTTTAAATTTTTGTGAAAGTAAGTGATTGACTACTAAAATTTTAGACAATAAAAAACTAAAATTCAAAATGTGAAAGTAAATACGTAAAATAAGCCGCAGAATTCATTGAAACAAACCGTTTTGCTCTACGACTTTTAATTTTTGAGTTATGAATTTTTTGTTAAAGAATTAAGTATTTTTTTAATTTTTCAATTTTTTATTTTTTACGGCAAAACTATGTAAAATGATCCCGGAAATCGATTGGCGTTGAGAAAATCGCCAAATTCCTAACAGTTTTTTAGTTATGAATTTTTTATTTCTCCCAGTTTTGCTTATACAGGGTGAGTCTGCTAAAGGTATTTTTCACTATATCTCAATAACTATCAGTCCCACCGAATTCAGCGTTTGCTATTAAATTCTCTGTTTTTCTCTACATTTGTAAATTTATTCAAATTTTTTTTTCTTTTCCTTATAATATTAAAATCAATAAAATCAATAATATGAAAATATTAATCATTCACAATTTTATAACTTGTTTCTAGGTAATACATTTTTGTAAAGAGTAAAAGTACAAAATACTTACCAACAAACGCTAAATTTTGCAATTATTTGTCTTTGAGGTATAATAAAAAAAACATACCCTGTATAAGCTACATACTTAGCACCTTCAAATTAGGGCAAATTAAGGCAAAAAATTAAAATGAAGGTTTCAGTGCAATATGTGATTTTAATTTTACTTTCCTTAGTTTGCTCAGGCATCCTCAATCAAGCCTTGAATTACCCACATCTTAAACTATGTTATTATTACTTTAAACACAGATAAATACGGAAGCGAAATCATTGATTATGTTTTTAATTGCCCTTTTCGTGCGTTTGGAAAATCTCGTATAACTATAAAGAGAAAAACTCAAAGCGTTCATTCAAGTCTCTAAATATGAAATTCTTGTTAGTGTTTCTAATAAGTGTTACAATCCTTGGCACTTTTGCCGTAAGTTTTAAGTTAAGTAAAAATCCTTCCATTCATTTATAATGTTTTATTATTAGATGGATGAAGCTTTCCTCCAACAAACCCGTGACAGGGTCAAAGCCATTGTGCAAGAATGTGTCACTGAAGAAAAAGCAACTGATAGTAATTTATAGCCATGTCCCTAAACCAATTTTTCTCAATTAATTTTTAGGCGATTTTGACGATATCATGGCGTTGAAAATTCCCACAAGTCATGAAGGAAAATGTGTGTATTTCTGTTCCCATAAAAAATTCAACATGGTACAACGTAAATTGCATTAAAACACTTAACAAAAATTTAAATTTTTAGCAACACCCTGACGGTTCAATTAACAAAGAGGGAGCTTTGGATACTTTCGAAGTCGTAAAAGATGTTGATGCGGAATTTCACGATAAAGTCATCACTGTTTACAACCACTGTCTTTCAAGTAAATTGCATTTTACGTTTTTAGGTAAATATTTAAATATTTTGTAGCTCCTGTGGACCCAGACCCCTGTGTTTACTCCGTAAACCTGTTTCAATGTTTCATGAAAGAAGCCAAAGCTGTAAGAAAGTAAAATTGCAAATAATAATTTTTATATCGAATTATTTCAGGCCGGAATTCATGAACTTATCATTAAGTAAGGCAACAACGCCTGAATATGGACCCAAATATTGTTGCTTGTAATAATTGTTAGTAATAAATTGATGCATTAAATGACTGTCAATTTTTGTTACAAAACCTTCCCGAACTTGAAATTACGAATAAATTTGTTTTTTATTTTTACTAAATTAATCCTAAATGTGTTTTAAACAACCTTTCTAATTTAAGATAAGATTTGTTTTCAATTTTTATTAGTATTTAGTTTAAAACATTACATCAGATTTTTTAATTTCATAATTATTTTTTCTATATTACAGATTGTTTGTTTCTCAGGCTTCTAGTCTTTCAATCACACAGTATTTCAGCCTTTTCTTATAATTTCAGTTCTTCAGAATTTTAGCCTCACTATTTTTTTGTTTTTTTTGGGTTTTAGATTTTTATGTATTGTATATTAAATTATTTTTTAAAGTTACACTGCTATCTTTTATTTCTTATTATGTTGGAAAAAAATGTCCGAGTTTCTCTCTTTACAACAGAATATAAAAAAAAATGTTTCATTAACCTTTTTCGAAAAAAAATTAAGTTTTAGTTTGAATTAAGTTTAAATCGACAAAGTAGAAGTTTTGGTAAAGTGAAGGAGGAAACAAACACACATAAAACGTATTTAATAAAACAAAAACTGTTTACATATTTACATCAAAACTAGTGGGAATGTATAATAGTTAGAAACGGAAAACCAAAATACATAATAGAAAAAGTTTCTACTCACACATTTAGACTGTACTTATTCAAAGTTACTGAAAAATCAGATCTCTTTAAAAAAGTTAATTTTTCAGGCCTCTTTCAGGGAAAAATCTAGCTGCTGGTTCAGCAATGTAAAGTAGTTGTCTCAACTTGTATTTGAAAAATTATTCCTTGATAATTTTTAGTTTTGTGCTTCAATAAAAAAATACAGGTTTTTCAGAGAGCTTTACGATTTTTTTATTTTTGTCTGTATAGCAGTGTTGAGCAAAATGTAATCTGATTAATAATTAATAATTACAATTAACCAGTAATTTGTAATTCAATTACTTTGTACTTTGTACTTTGTAATCGATTAATGGGTAACTAATTACAGATTAATCTAATTACAAAATAATCTGATTACTTTATTCAATTACATTATACATAATAGTAATTACTTTTTTATTCAATATGAAATCCGTCTTTTTTAAAGTTATGCTGTAAAATGAAGAAACACGTGTTTTAGGTTTTTTAAAAATTTGTCCCTCGAGGGAGGAGGGTGGTTAAATAAGGGTTAAATTTTTTTAAAACTAAAAAATGTAGTTAAAATTATATTTAGTAAAATTAGTATCTGGGGTTTTGATTAAGGATAACAACGCATATGGTGGCATTTTTGGAAATTTCACCCTTAAGGGGATGTAAAATAAATATACGTTATTTTTAAAGTTATGCCATGAAAATTGATGTCTCGGCTTTCGTCAAAAAATGAAGAAATGTGTGATTGATGCTTTTTTAAAATTACACCCCCAAGGGGGTTAAAATATAAATATCCGTCATTTTTAAGGTTACACCAAAAAAACTGGTATTTGGGCCTTTGCTGAAAAATAAAGAAGCAATTAAAAAATTAGTTTTTATTTAAAAAAAAACTGAAACATGTGCTTCGTTATTTTTCAGTAAAGGTCCAAATACCAATTTTTATAGTGTAATTTTAAAAATGACGGATATGGCATATAAAGTTTGACATTATAAAAATTCATAATTAAAAAACTGAAAGTCGTTGAGCAAAACGGTTTGTTCCAGTGAACTCTACGGCTCATTTTACATATTATATCAGTTTTTCACGCGATTTAAAAATTTGAAATTTTTTGCTTAAAATTGGGGTTGCCATTTCATAGTGGTATCTAATTCTTCAATGAAAAAATTCGTAACTCAAAAACTAAAAGTCGTAGAGCAAAACGGTTTGTTCCAGTGAATTCTGCGGTTCATTTTCCGTATTATATCAGCTTTTCATGAAATTTAAAATTTTGAATTTTTTTGCTAAAAATTTTAATGGTCAAGGCACTTACCCTACACAAAAATGAAAAAAAAAATTTTTTTTAACTCACTCAATCAAAATTTTATGGACATTTCTATGCTCATACAACCCTCTAGAGTTGTTAAAAGTATAAAAAAGTTAATATATTCGATTTAAAAAATTTTGATTTTTGCAATTTTTGTCGCGATTTTGGTCGATTTCCGGTACCCGGAACATTCATCGAGTAATAACTCCGGAACTATTAGAGATAACCCTATGAAGTTTATTATCGTTGGAAAGCTCTTTTAATTGTCTATCTTTTTCAAAAAAAGATTAGTGTTCTCCGACTTATAGTTTTCGAGAAAATTTTGAAAAAATGCAAAAGTAGGTCAAATTTTAAAAAAATCATAACTAAAAAACTATTGAGAATTTGGCGATTTTCTCGACGCCAATCGATTCCCCGGATCATTTTGCATCGGTAAGGGCAAAAATAGTTCCACATTTTCGAATAGTTTTGCCGTAATTGAGAAAATAAAAAAATTAAAAAATTGGTAAACACCCCCTCCTTAAAAATGGCCAATTTTTAAAGTGTCTCAAAATCAATTCAAACCTATCCTATCTTATAGATTTTGATGTGCTCTTCACAATGGAACAAAGCGTTTTCCTCTAGCTCTTTTAGTTTGGCCGTAATCGACGTTTGAAAATTGAAAATTTTTTTGCGAGATATCGCCTTGAAACCTATGCCATTATGTAGGGTTTTTTATACTGGTTCTAATCGATTTTACCGTTTTTCTCTAACTCTTATAGTTTCGCCGTAATCGGCCTTTAAAAATTAGAAAAAAGTCAAAATGGCAACTTTTTTTTGCGTTTTTCTCGGAAACTATAAGACTTAGAACAAGAATCAATAAAGCAACGGATAGCGCTTGAAATTCTCTATTTTCTCGTCAAAACCCGGAGTCGCTCCGGGCAACGGTTCCGGGTACAGAGGCATTTAAAGTTTAACACTAAAAAAATTTATAACTTAAAAACTAAAAGTCGTAGAGCAAAACGGTTTGTTCCAGTGAATTCTACGGCTCATTTTACATATTATATCGGTTTTTTACTCGATTTAAAAATTTGAAATTTTTTGCTTAAAATTAGGGTTGCCTAATGCATACTGGTACTTTATTCTTTAACAAAAAAATTCGTAACTAAAAAACTAAAAGTCGTAGAGCAAAGCGATTTGTTCCATTGAATTCTGCGGCTCATTCTACGTATTATATTAACTTTTCATGAGATTTAAAATTTTGCATTTTTTTGCTAAAAATTTTTAATGGTCAAGGCAACTTACCTTCATAAAAATGAAAAAAAATTTTTTTTTAAACTTACTCTAGTAAAGTTTTATGGACTTTTGTATGCTCTTACAACCCTCTGGAGTTGTTAAAAAGTATAAAAAAAATTAAAATGTTTGATTTAAAAAATTAGATTTTTGCAATTTTTGTCGCGATTTTGGTCGATTTCCGGTACCCGGAACATTCATCGAGTAATAACTCCGGAACTATTAGTGATAACCCTATGAAGTTTATTATCGTTGGAAAGCTCTTTTAATTGTCTATCTTTTTCAAAAAAGATTATTGTTCTCCGACTTATTAGACGAAACATAATGAAAAATTTCTGAACCAAATCTCAAAAATTTTGCCAAATTTTCTTGGCATTAACATTTTACAAATGTGTGCTATTATCAAATTTAACATATTGTAAGAATTTGTGAAAAAATTCTGGATTTGTTTCGGCTAATTTATACTTCTAAATTTTTTTTTAAATTGACGTGTACAGATTTAGAAACCTGTTCACTAAATTTTCCTAAACCTGAATTCACATACTAACAAAATGGTGATACACACATGATAAAATACTGCATGAATTTTAGGAGTTGTGCTTATTTTGAGTTGAAGAAAATCTTTCTTAAATTGTTCATTAGCTTTTTCAAAATTGATGTTTAAATTGTTATTAAAACAAAACTTACCTGATAATAGATTTGAACCTACTTAAACATTGAACATATTGTATGTTTACATAAATGTTTAATGTTTAATTGATCTACTTAGTTTAGAAAGCTGCAACCAGCAAGAATTTGAATATCTACATATATCTAATCTGCAAAATTTTATAATAGCACACATTTCCAAACTGTTTTCGTTGTATTAAAAACTTTTTTTGCGTTTTTTCCTATTCAATTTACTAAAACTGCTATTTATTTCGATTTAAATTTAAATCAATTTAGGTCTCAATTTTTTTCGGAAAACGTCGATGAAATATTTTCTTTTATATTCTGTTGTAAAGAAAAAGTTATCAGGTATCAGGTGTTCATTATTAAAAAAACTCGCAGCATGCTCTGAGATTGTTACGGAAGTCGTAGAACAATTTTTATCATTGTATTGTTGGTTGCCTACTAAACTATCTCACAAGAATTTATAACCTAAGATTGAAATGCGATGTGTTATGTGTGTTGAACAACAACGAAAACATTTCCAACAGTTTTTATACAGGGTGTTTCAAGTTTTAGGTCCAGTCAAAAAATAAATTCTTCTAGTATTCCAAAATAAAAAATATATATCGCAAACGATAGATTTTCTAACACGCTTCAATTTGATGCTTTGCTGATATCCCAAATTTTCATGACATAAGCGTAAAACGCAAAAAACTACATTAAAAAAAATTTTTTTTCAAATTATTCCAATAATTTTTTTATAATAAAATTCCTCCTATTTTTTAAGTAAGACTTCCGAAACTGAAACAGTAAAAAATCCAAGGCGTATTGAGCAATTGAAATTTCAATTTGCAAAAAAAGGGCATTTTTTAATTGCCAAGTAAAATTTTAGTCTGACAGTTAATGACGTTTCAATTTTTTGTGAATCAAGCAAAGACACGAGCTCTGTTTTTTCAAAGGTGACTAAGATAAAACATTTATTTGATCTTTTGCAAATTGAAATTTCAATTGCTCAATACGCCTTGGGTTTTTTACTGTTTCAGTTTCGGAAGTCTCACTTAAAAAATAGGAGGAATTTTATTATGAGAAAACGATTGCAATAATTTGGAAACAAAAAATTTTTTATCTAGTTTTTCACAATTCACGCTCATACCATGATAATTTCGTATAACATTAAAGCATCAAATTGAAGCATCAAATCGTTTGAGATATATTTTTTTTCTTTTGGACAACTAGAAGTATTTATTTTTTGACTGGACCTAAAACTTGAAACACCCTGTACATAATAAATAAATATTTTTATGAAAATCTGTTATCTTTTTAATTGTCAAAAAGTTAGGTTATGTGAGAACGAATTAATCACAGACATGCAAAATAATTGTTTTTTAATTTCAAAGTACTCTAGAGTTTTTTTTTAAATGAAACTGAGATTAGGCTTGAAATTTTTTTTAAACATAAGACATCTTCAGACTAACCATGTTATAAAAGCACAGCATTATTTTACTAAAGCCATTTTAAAAAATGACTTATGTAAATAGCATAACAAAATTAGAAACAGTAAGCCTGTTTGTAAAAGTTACTCCAGGACTTTTGGAAAAATGAAAAAATATTGGTAATGCAGAGCTGCCTGATTTTAGTACTAGTATGAGTAGTATTTCCATACAATGAGTTCATTTTCTATTGAGTCAAATTTTTACAATTTTGCAACAGCAATTAACTTCTTTTGTGCTATAGAGACTTTTTTGATGTCCCTAAACTCCCTAAAAATCTGGTCTGTACTCATCATTACGAAAACTTTAATTTTGTTAATTAAAACAAATACGTTATTAAACCAATTATCATTGTAACTCAGGAAACAAATGCTATTATTTGCGGCGCGTTTCATAATGAATTACTGAAAAGGTAAATACAAGTGACCTCGACCAATCAAAAGATTTAACTATAAAAAAGCCAATTGTCATCGAATTGACATCAGTTGCAGTTAAACACTCCAACAACTCACAAAAATGAAATACTTTGTAGTTTTCGCCTCTTTGTTCCTGGCCACCAATGCTGTAAGTCTCTCACTTATTTGAATTTTTTTCTACGTAAAAAAATTTCAGTTGAGCCAGGATTTCATCGACAAGTTTGTATCAAAAGTAAAATCAATTGGTGAAACTTGCGTTCCAGAAACAAACGCCAGTAAAGGTAAAATTTACTTTCAGATTGAGGAAATTTGTTACAATTTTTTTTCCCCTACAGATGATATCAGCAGTTTGTTGGCTCACAAAATGCCAGACAGTCATGAAGGCAAATGCTTGATTTTTTGCTTCCACAAACAATTCCAAATCGTAAGTTTTGTACTTAAAAGGCCTGAAAATAATTTAAATTTTCAGCAAAACGATGATGGTTCTATCAATAGAGAAGGTGCCATTAAAGCTTTGGAACCGTTGAAAGCTGATGATGCAGAACTGTACGAAAAAGTGATGTCGATTTTCAAAAAATGCGAATCTAGTAATTATTTTGATCAATTAGGCGTTTAATTATTCATTTTTTGCAGCTCCAGTTGATGGGGATTCCTGTCTTTATGCCGCAAGTTTGGCCGAATGTGCGGTCAAAGAAGGACAAGCTGTAAGTTTTTGTGAAAATACAAAATTTAAATTAATTATAAACTGGTTACAGATGGGACTCGACAATTTGATCGTACTCGAAATTGAATAAATTTTGAATGATTGATTATTGTAATAAATGTCCAAAATGTGATCGGTTAGGTCTTAGGATAATAAAGCATTGTATAATTACAAACTGTTTTATTCAAAAATGATCCTACAATGAACAATAAAACAGCAAAACTTAATAAAAAAAATTAATGAAAAAATGTGTATTATTTTTTACTTTTTAGTGCATCTTTTTTTAAAAAACATTTTTTTACATATTTTTATTTTTTGTTTTTTAGTCTTTAATTATTGCATAGATTACAGTGTGCATCTACCGTGACGTCCAAGTGACCAACATACAGGGTGTTTCAAGTTTTAGGTCCAGTCAAAAAATAAATACTTCTAGTATTCCAAAATAAAAAATATATATCGCAAACGATAGAGTTTCTAACACGCTTCAATTTGATGCTTTGCTGATATCCCAAATTTTCATGATATAAGCGTAAAACGCAAAAAACTACATTAAAAAAATTTTTTTTTCAAATTATTCCAATAATTTTTTATAATAAAATTCCTCCTATTTTTTAAGTAAGACTTCCGAAACTGAAACAGTAAAAAACCCAAGGCGTATTAAGCAATTGAAATTTCAATTTGCAAAAAAAGGGCATTTTTTAATTGACAAGTAAAATTTTAGTCTGACAGTTAATGACGTTTCAATTTTTTGTGAATCAAGCAAAGACACGTGCTCTGTTTTTTCAAAGGTGACTAAGATAAAATATTTATTTGATCTTTTGCAAATTGGAATTTCAATTGCTCAATACGCCTTGGGTTTTTTACTGTTTCAGTTTCGGAAGTCTCACTTAAAAAATAGGAGGAATTTTATTATGAGAAAACGATTGCAATAATTTGGAAACAAAAAATTTTTTATCTAGTTTTTCACAATTCACGCTCATACCATGAAAATTTCGTATAACATTAAAGCATCAAATTGAAGCGTGTTAGAAACTCTATCGTTTGAGATATATTTTTTTTCTTTTGGACAACTAGAAGTATTTATTTTTTGACTGGACCTAAAACTTGAAACACCCTGTACATACAGTCTATGTCGGTATAAGTTACGGTATTTACAAATCGAGAACCCCTTTGTGAACATAACCTAAAATTTTAAAACACCATTTAACATCTTTAGGGGGAAATTAACTATATAGAATTGCATTGTCACGCAGATTACGTAAGCATGTTAAATTTCATATCATTGCGACTACAGGAACCCTCTCAAATTTATAAATCGAGAATTCCTTTGTAAACATAACCTAAAACTTCAAAACCCCATTTAACCCCTTTCGGGGTTATTTAACTACATAGGATTGCATTGTCACGCAGATTAAGTAAGTATGCAAAATTTCAATTCAGTGGGACAACGGGAACCCTTTTAAATTTAGCTCCGAAAAAATAACCGACAGACATTGTGAGTTAAATACAAACCTTGACTTTGACCCTAAAAATCAACAGCAAAACAACAAAACTGAATAAAAAAATCAAAGAAAAATAATATCGCTATTTATTTTGTACCGCTTTTCTATCTTCCAGTAAAAATTATCACATTTGGAGACAATTAAGCGAATAATCTGAAAATAAAAATATACAGGGAGTCCTAAAATTATTTTCAAATTTACAGTGTTTTAGAAATAAGCGACAATACAAATAAATTGAGGGCAATAAAATTTAGGGTGTTCTATTAAAAATAGTTAGTATTGTAGCTCATTTCTGAAACACTCTGTATACTTGAACATAATAGGGGGTTGGTATTTACAGCTTTTGTAAAGAAAAAGATTAATTTTCTAAAATTTAAAAGTTAATAATGGACTTTTTTAACTCATTGGCAAATATTATTTGCTTAAAACTGAAAAAATATACTTTATGTTCACTTTCATAAAGTCCATTGTGGTGCAAATGACTGCTCATATAAAAGTTAATGCAAAAAGTACGCTATTTGCACCACAATAAATAATAAAAAATAAATCTGCTTATGTTAATAAAATGACTGATCTAATTATCATTTGATGTTATTTCGCTGTTTCGATTTGGCTATTGACAGTGTTAACAGAAGATTCAATGATTTATAAGTACCAATATTGCCAAAGATTTTTTTTTAAACACTTTAAAATTTGTTCTAAATTCTTCATATTTTACATTTGATGGTATCATTTATAAATAGATTTTTGGTTAGAAAACACTATTTTTAACAATATTTCTTTTAACATACCGATTTATTACATTTATTGCACTTGTACCAATAGATAACATAACTCATATTTTAGATTTATATAATAATTTTCATCCTAGACTTAAAGTTTCCAATAACAATCGTATTAATTTTCTTGACACCACTTTAATTTTTAAAAATAATTGTATAGTTTTTGTTTTTACAAAAAAGAAATAGCTTCCAATAAATATTTAAATTTTATGTCTTATCATCCACATCATCAAAAAATGTCTATTATAAAAAATTTTGTTCATCGAGAGTTCATCCAGATTTCAAAGTCAATAACCTAAGTGAATGTAGAGAAATATTGTTAAATAACAGCCACCCTGTTCACTTAATAAACAACGTAATTTTTCAAAAATCTAACAAGAATATTATTAAAAATAAGAAAGAAATAAACATCTAAGTAATAATAATATAACTAAAAATTTCTATGTCAGTTTTCCTTTACGATGCCAATCTTAAATCTAAAATTGAATCATTAACTAAAAACTTAAACATTACACCAACTTGGAACCCTTTTAATATTATATATGAACAATTTTAGAAAATTTGTACATCAAATGTTTTTACAATGTCAACATCCAAACCGATAAAATAGGTAACAGTTAATAAATAACAGTTAATAATAAAACAGGTAAATAAAGATATAATAAAAAATAATAATCGTCATTGCTAATCAATTATTTTATTTATTTATATTATGTTAATTTGTTCTTTGTACTATTTTATTAATATAGTGTTGTTTTTTACATTTTAATTTGTTATACTGTTTATTGACTATATTGTTATTTTAAATTATATTGTGTCATTTATTTATACTATTTGTAATGTATTCTTGTTAGATTTTATATTTCAATTGATTATTATTTCATAATTTAAATTTCTTTTTAAAAGCTTTTATTTAACTCACAATGTTATCTGTCTGTCGGTTATTTTTTCGGAGCCAAATTTCAAAGAGTTCCCGTTGTCCCACTGAATTGAAATTTTGCATACTTACTTAGTTACTTACTTACTTACTTACTTACTTACTTAGTTTTATAACTTCCAAAGCTTTTATAAATTTTAGAATTTTAACCTGTCAGAAAAAATATTCGCCTGTGATTGAAATACATTATTTATTACTTTTTACTGCATCTTTTAAATAAAAGCTTTTTTTAAAAAACATTTTTTTATATATTTTTATTTTGTTGTATATTTTTGTATTGTTTTTCGCTGCATTTGGGTGGTGGAATAATAAAACGCCCTTTCTTTTTAATATTTGACCATTCAACCTTCAGTCTTCCTTCCTTGTATTAGGTATTTATTATACCCTTGAAACGTCATTAAGGATATCTCAATATAGACTTTTTTTTATTTAGAACCTTTTCCATATATCAAACAATATTGAACATTAAATAAGTATTTAAGAAGAATTTAAAACACAACAATAATTTTCTTATGCTTTATTTCTACAACACGGTTAGACATAAATACATAATATTGGAATTTAAGTCAGGAGAGCATCTTCAAGCCCAATCTATAAAAAATTTGGTAGAAGAAAAAATATCTATGCAACTAAGTATGTACTTACAGCTTCGGCTTCCTTTTTCCCACATAAAGCCAATTCAGTTGCAGTATCACAAGGATCGGACGATGGTTTTACTAAAATAATATGTACACAGTGTCTTAACAAAAAATAAAACTTTACCTTTCATTCCACACGTTACAAAAATTTTTAAAACTTTCTGGTATAATTCTGGATCGGCTTTTTGGAGCGGTTTCAAGGCAGCAATTGCTCCAGCTCGATCAATACCACCGTTTTCTTTCATCATATTGAATTTTTTCTGCATGCAGAAAATCATGCATTTACCCTCGTGTGTACTGGGAGGGAGTTTGCGAGCAATTAGTTCAGCAATATCGTCTAAAATTGCCAATTGAATTGAATAATTCAAGCTATAATTTATATTTTAATTTACAGAATGTTCCGTCTAAACTCCACATTATTGAAAGTTCTAATAAAGATATTTATCTGAGAGTTGGTACTCAGGCATAATCCGTTGAGTTGTGCTCAATGAAAATATTTTCAAGATGGCAGCACTTCCGGTTATACCGGAAGTCGCTATTAACTTTCTTATTTTAAATGGAAAGCTATATTTTTCACTGCGTTTTTGGATTAGTTGAGTTATTTTAAGTGAGTTTTAATCAGCTCTCCCTATACCCAAGGTTAACCGTTTTCGAGATATTTAGGATTTTTGAAAATTTTTGAATTAGCACCTGTCCCTTAAAAAATCGGTAACTCGCTTAGTTTTAGAGATTTCGAAATCATGTTTGGAGAATTGAAAGAGAAAGCCAATATATGTTGTTCAGTGTGACAAAATTGGAATTGAAGTTAATAAACCCAAAAATTTTAAGGTTAAGTTTGGACAACTTCAAGTACCCAAAACTTAGTTTTTTCAAATGGGATGTCCCAATTTTTATTCTACTAGATGGAGGAGAATTTTTTTCTGCATCAATCTGTATTAGCATTCCCTATACCTATCTGTGATAATTTTCAAGTTATGTTGGTTTTTTTGTTATTGTACGAAATTTCTTACTAACCACAGCTATTTTTGCATAGTTTGTCATAAAAACATTTCTGATTAAACTTAAACAACAAACTCTGTTCAAAATTGTGTTATCAGACTGTGAAAACAAAATAAATTCATTGGGTGTTGGTTTGAAAAACTTTAATTTCTCACCTTTTTTTATTCGTTTCGATGGCAACCTATGAGAAAAGGCCTATGGCTAATGAATTTCTCAATCCCAACAAAAAGGTATTTTAACTTGAAAATTATTAAACATAAGTATAGGGAATGTTAACACAGATCGAAGCAGAATTAAATTCTCTACCATCTAGTGAAATAAAACTTTTGTCATTTCATTTGAAAAAAATTAGTTATGGGTGCTTAAAGTTTTGCAAACTTAATTTTAAAAATTTGGAGTTTGTTATTCTTTTTTAGAAATTTGAAAACACAAAAGGAAAGATCTAGGCTTCCTCTTTAAAATGAGCTCAAAAATATTTCCAAATTTTTAAAAATCGCAGAGTTATCGATTTTTGAACTGGAAGGTGCAAATCCAAAAAAATTTTAAAAACCATAAATATTTCGTAAACGGCTAAATTTAGGTATAGGAACAGCTTATGAAAATTACCTTAAAATAACTCTAGTAATTCAAAAACGCATTAAAAAATATAGCATTCCATTTAAAATAAGGTATAACCGGAAGTGCTGCCATATTGAGAATATTTTTATTGAGCAGGACCTACAAGATTATGGTTGTACACAAATTTTCAGATGACTATGATTATTAGAACTCCCAATACTTCTAATGTGGGATTTAGACAAAACAGCCTGTATATTATATATTAATTATATAATATAAATTATAATTTATTAATATACAGGCTGATTCTTTTAGGGCCTACATTAGAAACTTTTTAACTTCTAATATAGCTAGAGCTTTAAAATTTTGTGTACGATCTAAATCGACCATTCTGAATTCAATTAAATTATTTTCAAAATGGTTGAACTTCCGTAACTACGAGAAATGGGCGCCAACTTTGAAATTTTAAATAGTAACCCCACATTTTTATTGCATTTTTGAATTCACCTTCTCAAACTGACTAAAATGTACTTTAGTTGTTGGTACTTATCTGTCATAGTTTTTGACATTTGTCAATTTTTTTGTTAAAATTTTCACTTGCAGGAGTGTTTTTAAAATGTGACAGCCCTTCAACCCTTTGCGATAAGTGAATAATTTTTTTTGTATTCGTTAACGGAAGGTTTGAAGAGCCTTCTAGAATTTTCAAAATTGTCATCTGTCAAAATTCAAGGGTAGTGTGATTTTTTTCAAAATGGTTATCAAAAAACGGCTATAACTCAGTTTTTTCAAATGGAACGACACTATTTTCTTAACGGCAATTGAAAGAACATCGACATTTATGGTGACTTTTATGTACATGTCCTATACCTATCTCGTACAGTTTTTGAAAAAAATCACAAAAAACGAATTTTACTTTGTAATTTTCATTGTTAATCAAGTAGGTCTTGTAAAATGGTCAACAGTTGTCAAACTTCGACATTTTATTTAGTTTTCAGATGGTTCATAATCGAATAAGCAGTAAAACAATAATATTTAATTATGGTTTATTATAACTTAGTGAATTATGTAAAGTAACTCAGTCAATAAGCCATCGAATTTTGAACTTCGTGAATGAAAATGGTAGACAAATCAAACATTTCCTTTAATTAATAGCACAACTTTATCGCATTTTTCGAAAGTTTACTCGATTAAAAATGAAAATAATGATCTAAAATTCAGTTTTTTGCGATTATTTCAAAAACTGTAAGAGATAGATATAGAAGATGTTGATAAAAGTCTCCATAAAAATCGATGTTCTTTTGATTGCCATTGAAAAAACAAGGTCATTCCATTTGAAAAAACTGAATTATAATTATTTCTTGATCATCATTTTCAAAAAATCATAGTAGCCTTGCAATTTGACAGTTCAAAATTCTGAAGATTTTAGAAGATCCTTCAAACCTTTGGTTATCAAATGCAAAAAGAATTATTCACTTACTGTAAAGTGTTCAAGAATTGTGATATTTTAAATAAACCGCGGTAAATGAAAATTTGCAAAAAAAATTGACATACGTCAAAAACTATGACAGATAAGTATTAACAACTAGGGTATATTTTAGTCAGTTTTAAAAGGCGAATTCAAAAATGTAATAAAAATAGGTGGTTACTATTTAAAATTTCACATTTGTTTTGAAAATAATTTAGTTGAACTCAGAATGGTCGATTTGGATCGTATACTAAATTTTAAACTTCTATCTATACTAGAAGTTAAAAAGTTTCTAATGTAGGCCCTAAAAGAATCACCCTGTATAATAAATTAATAATATTAATAATTAATAATTATTATAATAAATAATAATATAATTAATACTAATAATATTAATAATTTATATATTATATTATGTTTTTATAATTTATAATTTATATTATAAATAATACCTGAAGTGGCGTCGGTTTCTTCAGCACATTGGGCACCAAACTCTTGCATTTTTTCCAAAAACTCGTCAACAAACTCCTGATCCAACTGAAATTACTTGTTGTGATTGTTGTTTGGTTTTGAAACACTTACAGCACAAGTTAGGGAACAAGCCGAAATTAGGAAAAACCAAGTGCTCTTCATCTTTGTTTGGTTTGGACTATTAATATGAAAGATTCGTGACAGTTTTATATTAAAAATCTTTTGGCTCGAGGCCATGATTAATTAAATTAGATGTTGCTTTAAATTTATTTGTTTTTAATAATGCACTTGAAGATAATTTTGTTATATTAATGCGTGGCGAATTATGGCTGTTTCCGGGTTGGAAATAATGAAAAACATCGCAAAAGTGGAAGAAATAGTCATTGATGAGTTAGAAATTTATTATACAGTTTTTATTAATTGCTACTGCAGAAAAAATTAAAACATGTGTGTTGTTAAATTAGTTCGTTTTAGTGTAAGAATTCATCTCAACCTAGAAAATAAACTCACTGTATGTAAATACATACTAGTATTAAAATTATCTTTAAAGGCAGGAAATTATATTTTGGTATTTGGTACTGAAGTGTGTTTATTAATCTTATTATGCTCAAACCTACTTTGAGCTTCAATAAATTCCACAGCATTGGTTATGTCTATTGGGCACAATTTCTTTGTACCTAATTTTTGTTAAGTAGCTACTATAAAATGTAGCAGTCAAATCGGAGCATACTAGAGTACATAATTTATCAATAGCTAAAATGTTTCCACAGATCCGTAATGGTAAAAAAAGTTGTGGGTTTAAATTATGGCTATTGAAACTTTTAGAGTTTTAGAGCATAAAATTATGTATAAATGACCTCTTTATTTCCTATATCAAAAATTTGGCTATAACGTTGCAACGGATATATCACAGCGTATTGGCTTTTATTGCTTTCTAACAGCTAACATAACGAAAATAAGGTTGTAATAACACTCTAAGCAGTATTTTGGTCAACAGACTTTTTAGCTAAAATTAAGTATAAACAGCCATTTTGTTGACTAATTCCAAAATTTGGTTAAAATGCTGCAACACTGATAATGCAGCGTATTGGCTTTCATGACTTATTAACAGCCAAAAAAATTTCACAGCGATAGAACTGTAATATGGTTGCAATAAGGTTTAGGAAAGCTAAGCAAATGTCTCAAAATCAGCCATTTGGCTGTAGCTGTATATTGGCATTTTTTTGCTGGAATTGATATTTTCTGGCTGTACTAAATGGATCATTACGCTTTTGCTGTTAACATATTCTTTTGATGACACAATCCAACTTAAAAATGGAAGATAATGCTGTGGCTGTATTTTGGCTTAGACATGAGTTGAATTGTATGATTTACAGCTGACTGAAAAGCAATAAGGTAATTCGCAGCAAAGAAAGATATTTGATTCGGTTTAGATGACGTTTTCATGACTATATTTTAGCTGCAATTGCCAAATGATTGAAGCTGTGCTACTTGGGTAGACAGTGTTGCATTACCAATATTTTTTCATACAATTAACACTTTTATTTTCAGTAGTTTTTGTATAGTTTGTCACTGACTAACTTTTCCATAACTTCTGGAGTACTTTTTACAAAAATTTACACTTTATTTACAAATTCAATAGCTTCAACAAGTGACAGGTTTACTGTTTCTAATTTTGTTAAGCTATTTAATAAAATTTCAGAGTGAGAAAGTAAGTCATTTTTCATGTCACTAAATAATGCTGTGCTTTGGCAAGGACTTGTGAATCTTCAGAATTAAAAGACACAGTGCAATTTTAAAAAACAATTTAATATACAACTAAAGTATTTTCAAAAATTAAAAGTTCAAAAACTGACCAAGTAACTTTAATGCTGAGAAACTTAAAAGCTGAAACACAAAAAAACTAAAAAACAGTGAGGCTGAAATTCTAAAGAACTAAGCGACTGAAAAACAGAGAAATTGAAAAAACTATAGAACTGAAAAAGAGAAAGACTAATAAATTAAAACATGATATTCTGAATAAAAAAAAAGCAATAGACTAAGAGGCTGAAAAGCTGAAAAACTTAAAAACTGGAATACAAAAAAACCTAAAACACAGTAAGATTAAAATTCTGTAGATCTAAGTGACTGAAAGAGTGATAAATTAAAAAACTATAGAACAGCAAAGTTAGAACATTATGAAATTGAAAAACTAAAATTATAAGACAGTGAAACAACGAAAAACTGAAACATTTAGGAAACGAATATGAAATATGGGAAAATTAAGAAACAAAATATTTTAGATGTAAAATAAAATAATTATGAAATTGAAAAATCTGATCTAGTGTTTTTGAACTAAATACTACTACTAATAAAAAATTTGAAGAAATTTCTCGTTTTAAATTAGGAAGTTTAAACACAACTGTAGGATGTTTAAAGTAAAAAATATAAAATCAAAAAAATGGTGACTGAAATTCTGAAGAACTAAGTGACTGAAAAACTGAGAAACTGAAAAAACTATAGAACTGGAAAAGAAAAACACTTATAAATTGACACATTAGATTCTGATTAAAAAACCAATAAACTAAGAGACTGAAAAGCTAAAAAACTTGAAAACTGGAATACAAAAAAACTAAAAAACAGTAAAAAAATTTGTAGATCTAAGTGACTGAAAGAGTGATAAATTAAAAAACTATAGAACAGTAAAGTTAGAACATTATGAAATTGAAAAACTAAAATTATAAGACAGTGAAACAACGAAAAACTGAAACATTTAGGAAACGAATATGAAATATGGGAAAATTAAGAAACAAAATATTTTAGATGTAAAATAAAATAATTATGAAATTGAAAAATCTGATGTAGTGTTTTTGAACTAAATACTACTTCTAATAAAAAATTTGAAGAAATTTCTTATTTTAAATTAGGAAGTTTAAACACAACTGTAGGATGTTTAAAGCAAAAATCTAAAATCTAAAAACTAGTGACATTGAAATTCTGCAGAACTAAGTGACTGAAAAACTGAGAAACTGAAAAAACTATAGAACAGGAAAAGAAAAACACTTATAAATTTACACATTAGATTTTGATTAAAAAAACAATAAACTAAGAGACTGAAAAACTGAAAAACTTGAAAACTGGAATACAAAAAAACTAAAAAGTATTAAAAAAATTTGTAGATCTAAGTGACTGAAAGAGTGATAAATTAAAAATATATAGAACTGCAAAGTAAGAACTTTAAGAAATTGGAGAATTAAAATTATACGATAATGAACCACAAAAAAGTGAAAAATTTGGGAAATGAATATGAAAATGGGGAAATTAAGACACTAAAAAGCTGAATAAACTTAAAAACTGTGTGATTGAAACACTAAGAAATTATGAGATTGAAAGACTGGAAGCCTGAGAACGTAAAAAAAAAAGTTTGTTCAAAGTTGCATAACTTGAAAAAGTTAAATGGAACACTCTGTTGTTTTTGCTTCTCAAAGATTATTAAATTGTTTATATAAAAACATAACTCATAAGTTTCAAATGCCCAAGTTAATAACTATAAAAATAATAGAGATTTTTAACCTAATTTGGTACATTTTTGAGTTTTGTGAGAAAATTTTGCGAAACAATTAAGTTTGTGCTGAAAAACTTGTGAAATCTTTGAGTTTGAATACGAACTAATTGCGAGAATCAATTTTTATCAAAAACAAATCGATCCACGATTTTTGAACCCAAGTGTAATAGAAAACTTGAAATTGTCTTAGAAAACAGCGAAATTCCAGACAGTTTGGCCGACATTTACAAAATAATCAAACAACAGTTTTTTGCTCAGTTTTGAACGCTTTATGATTGGTCTGTTTTACAGTTGGGAGTGCAATCTCCCACTCATATCCAATAAGAAACGCTTCAATCGTCTTGCAATTTTTTGTGCACCAGATAAACAAGTAGGAGGTGATTTTTATAATTTTATTGGTCAAATTACTAGCTCCAAGAATAAATAAGCCACTAGTAAACAGGTTTTAGGCCCGGACTTTCTCACAGAACAGGATTTCGCCTTAGATGTGAATAAAATGGTCGAAATATTTTGATTTTCTTTGACGAAAACACATTTTTTTTTAATTTATTACACAAAAACTAAGAATCCTAGAAAAGTAGGACTTTCACACAACTCATTAAAATCTGCAGTGTCGTTTTAGAAAAATTAATAATTACACTTACAATAACTAAAATAAATATTTTTTAATTTTGTCAATTTTGTGACTTGCTTTGACAAGATCATACAAAATAAATGAGTTTCAGGTTCAAAAATAAAACTAAAAGCAATTTCGATCAAATTTATCCAAAATAATACTCATTTTAGTATAATTAAGTGACTTTTCGATTTGTTTCTTGCGAAATAATTGCGTTTCTGACTGAAAAAATTATTTAAATTGATGATTTTTTAGTCTTTTCCAGCGATTTTTTTTAAACTTAGTTTAAATTTAATTGCAATTTTGGACAAAAATGAACTAAAGCGACCACTTTCGGATTATTTTTGTTGATCTTCGACAAATAAATTGCTTGCACAGAAAATTAATTACCTTAGTTAAGTATCCAACTGCATTATTAATCAAGTTTTGGACTTAACATGAACCCGTTAGTCTATAAATAAAGTGCACTAAGAGAGCATAAAATCGAGCAATTTTCTTATATAATTACGTTTCGTGGAATTAAAAATAATAAATATCGATTCTTGCCTGGAAAACTTTATTTATTAAAAGATTACACTAAAATTTCAACCTCCATTATTGACCTTAATTTTTTTTTAAAGCTATTGACTCATAAATGATTTTCAATATATAGGTGATTCGTTTAGAGCCTACATTAAAAACATTTTAACTTCTAATACAGCTAGTGCTTTAAAATATTGTATACGATCCAAATTTTGACACTTTTAACACAATTTAACAATCAACTAGAATATTTCCAATAAAAAAATAAAACAAAAAATTTGATGTACCCAATGCCAGAAATATGTTTACAATTTATTAAAAAAAAAAACAATATGAAACTGGTCTGTTATTATTTGCTGTCCTTATTTGTTGAATCAATTCGGTTATTGTTTCAGTTTTTATTTTAAATATTATTTAACAATAAATAAAACACACAGTACTTATTGCTTGTTACTTTTAATTCAGAGGAAAAAAAACATGAATTATTGCCATCCAAATGTGGAATTTATCCAAAAATAGCGTCCTGTAAGCCCAACTAAACAAAAATAAAACAACATTACGCAAAATAAGCCCAACTTACAGCCTTGGCTTCATCTCTCCCACACATTGTAAGCCCAGCTGCTGTTTCACAAGGATCATCGTAAATTTTAGCTAAAAATAAATAACTTTATGCAAATTTAAATTTTACTTCGATCTTGTTATACCTTTGTCTCCACAAGTCACAAAAATCGTGAGAATGTTTTTATACAATTCAAAATCTGCATTTCTTACTTCTTCCAAGGCCAAAACCGAACCGACTTTATCAAGTGAACCATCTTCCTTCATAGTGTTGAATTTTTTATGGTAGCAAAAAATCAAACATTTTCCTTCGTGCGTTTTTGGGTCCTTTTGCTCAATAAGATCAGCAATGTCATCACTAGTAGCGTGTGTTTCTTCAGCACATTCTTCTCCGATTTTTTCCATTTTGTGCATGAATTTTTCAACAAACTCCTGGTCCACCTACAATTTTAAATGAGCACTTAATTAGTTAGTTTGTGATTGGGTTTTACAGCAAAAACGCCGGTAAAAAGGATTCCTGCAAGAATGAGAAACTTCATGTTGAATGGTTGCTCAAAAACCGACAAAGCTTTATATCCAAAAAAAAAAAAATGTCAAGGCTCAGTGACCTATTTAGACAAACAAAAAAAATTTGTTTTTAATTACGCGGATGCCATAATAAGGTTTTAATTATACGCAAGTAGACTTTGTGCAACAATGAGTTTATCCGAAAGTCATTAAATTAATCTCTCTTTGATTAATACATTCTGCAAGGTTGTTTCGCTCAATAATTTGGACATTTTTTGGAACCCTTAAAACAAACACCACAACTTGCACAAATTATTAAATAATAACAATAATTATTTTTAACTAAGAAATGAACGAAATAATTGTATTAAAACGGATATACCTAATGTTAGTTTTATTTTTCAAAATATTTTAGAAACAGTGAATTTGGGCACAGTTCGAGGTTCTCGAATCAATTTCAAATTTAATTTTTGACTTTTTTTAACCATTTCAATAAAACGATCAATTCAAAACTGTTATACCCCGTTTATGTAAAATGTTCTGGGGAGTCGATTGGTATCAAGCAAAATGCAAAATTCTTTATGGTTTGGAAGATATTAACCGATCAAAATGACCGTTTTCGAGTAACAAATTTTTTATTTGAAAAACACGACTACTTTAAATCCATCTCTAGCCGAAACTATAACTCTGATTAATTTCTAGTTTGCACTGATCAAGAGATAATTAAATGTAGATTTTGACAGTTTTTTACTTTTGGTTGTGGGGCCCATAGTTGTCGAGAAAAGAGCGTTTAAAGTTTTGACAAATCCAATTTTTGGCTTTTTTTAACCATCCCAAGAAAATGATCAGTTTCTGTATAAGCATGTCAGAATCAAAAACTTTTTTACTCCATTTATGTAAAATGTTCTGGAAAATCGATTGGCGTCAAGCAAAATGCAAAATGGTTTCGAAGATATTGACCAATTAATCTGATAATAATTTTTCGAGTAGGAATTTTTTTTATTTTAAAAACACGAAAAATTTAAATCCATCTCTAGCCGAAACTATAACTCCGATTAATTTCTAGTTTGCACGGATCAAGAGGTAATTAAACATAGATTTTGGCAGTTTTTTAATTTTTGTTGTGAGACCCATAGTTGTCGAGAAAAAAGCAATTAAAATTTTGACAAATTCAATTTTTGACCTTTTTAACCATCCCAAGAAAGTAATCAATATCCATAAAAATGTATGTCAGAACTAAAAACTATTATACTCCGCTTATGTAAAATGTTCTGGGGAGTCGATTGGCGTTAAGCAAAATGCAAAATTCTTTATGGTTTGGAAGATATTGACCGAGTAACAATTTTTTATTTGAAAAACACGAAAAATTTAAATCCATCTCTAACCGAAACTATAACTCCGATTAATTTCTAGTTTGCACTGATCAAGAGGTAATTAAACATAGATTTTGGAAGTTTTTTACTTTCTGTTGTGGGGCCCATAGTTGTCGAGAAAAAAGCGTTTAAAATTTTGACAAATCCAATTTTTGGCTTTTTTTAACCATCCCAAGAAAACGATCAATTTCTATATAAATATAAGTCAGAATTAAAAAATGTTTTAGTCGACTTATGTAAAATGTTCTGGAAAATCGATTGGCGTTGAGAAAAATGCAAAATTCTTTATGGTTTCGAAGATATTGACCGAGTAAACGGTTAGTTGTCGAGTAGCAATTGCATTAAAATGAATATAGGTAATGTTATTTTTGTCTCTTCAGGCAAAATTCTTAATTACATTTTTTCAAACTCCATTTGGGCACAGTTTGAGGTTTATATAAATAAGTAAATAAAATGCGAATTTCGAATCAATTTCAAATTTAATTTTCCCAATCTGTAACGTGTGCACATATACATAAGTAAATAAACGAATTAATTCCGGCATTCCATAATTCTGAATCAGTTAATTTTAACTCCGTTCCATAAATAATAAATTCTACGTCTTGATTTAACGACCAGGATGCCATAAAAAAATATAAACAACTTCAAACAATTTTTTATTATTCAAAATGGTTTTTGGAAGAACCAATCGGGTCATAACTTTTGGTGTTCTTCCTCACAAGTGAATTCCAATCCTTTTTTTCCTTTCTAATAAAAGTGCGCCTTTTCCGCTTATTTGGGGAAAAACTGACTTCACTTTTATTAACTTCATCCACTACCCCAATGTGGAAATCACGCAAAATTCTTCGCTCAATCATTTTTCCTTTTTTCCCAACCACTAAAAAAATTTTTCGCTCAATAAATCAATCGGAAAAAAATAATTAGGTACAGTCACCCAAAATGAAAATGACGCGTCCATAAACGAACCCCTGCTATAAATCATTAGAGATCGTAAACTAGTTTTGAGTCATTTATCGGCTTTTGAAATGTTTAAGGATTTCTTGATGGAAATTGTTGGTTATCCCAAATGTGAAATAATACAATTTTTAAGTTTTGAGAGAAGGTCACAAAAATAAAATTGTTAGTTGGTTTGCAAATTTAATTTATTATTTGGTTGATGCAAAATAAGTTTTAGTGTGTGCAATTAAAATCTGCAGAATAAAAAACACGGCAAAACATGGATTCTTATTTCATTTTGATTAAATTATCATTAAAATAAATTTCGCGGATTGTGATGCGATCGCGAAACGATCACTTTGATATCCATTGTCCAAAAATTATTTCAATTCAAAATAATTATTATACTTAAAATCTGATTGTCACAAACTGTAACTAAAAATTTGATCGTCTTTATAGTTTATTTCTTAAGAATATAAAACTTATTGCAATAATAGTTGTGCATAAAACAAGATAAAATAAAAATATCGAAATCCAATTGTTATTTTAAATTTCAAGCAAAGACGTCTACACTCTTAATGGTTTTAATTATTAATTGCACAATCGTTTTTGTGAACATTTTAGTTTATTAGTGCCGGTTTATAGAAAGCTCCATTAAATTTTAAACACGTGTTAAATTTTATTGGAGTTTTTTATAAGCCTGCCCTTAATGTTTTGAAAAATTAGAATCGCCAGAATAAAAGTTATCAATAAATGTTTCGGCAATTCATTCATGGGAATACCCGGATTAAAATTCCGACTATTACCGCAAATAAGATTCACTGGAAAATAATTAACAAACCCGTAACACCACAGGGGATAACTTAAGCCCAAAACTGCAACGAAAGAATTTTCAAATTCTTCTCCGAATTGATAAACATTTATTAATTTTCTTGGAAGACAAATGAGAAGTGAAAAAAAGTTTCATGTTCGTCGCCACGTTTCGACACTTTGAGAGGTCAAAGAAAATCAATTTGTTTTTTGCAAATTTAATTTACTATTTAATTGATGCAAAATAAGTTAAACTAAGTTTATTATAATAAATAAACACTCCAAGTCTTATTGATTTTAGAATACCATTTCGAAATAATGAATAAAATTAAATATTATAAGTAGTTAAATTTTTACTGTTTTCTGCATTTGTTTAAATTTTAGAAGAACCCACAAAAAAATCACTAAAAATGTTTCCCTCTTTAAAATTGAATTACCACTAATTTTTGTTAATTATAACTTCTTTATCTTAAGATTTTCGTAGTCAATCGTGTCTTAATTAAGTATTTACTATTAAAATTAAAATGTCTTAATGCAATTGTATTTCAAATTTTAAACAAAGACGTTTCAAAAAATTGGAATAATCAGAATAAAAGTTATCAATGACGTTACGGCAATTCATTCATGGAAATACCCGAATGAAATTCTGACCATTACTGCAAATAAGGTTCACAGGAAATGACAAACAAACCCTTACAGCAGGGGATAACTAAAGGCCAAAATTTCAAGAAAAGAATTTTCAAATTCTTCATAACATAAACATTTATTAATTTTATTAGAAGACATATGAGAAATAAAAAAATTTTCATCTTCGTCGCCACATTTCGTCACTTTGAGAGGTCAAAAAAATGTATTTTTTTTTTATTTAATTTATTATACCGTTCTCTTCAAGTTTTACACTCAGGCACTTTATACCTCTTAGAAGAGAGAAAAAAAATATGAAATAAATATATTCCACTGCACTGATATCTACTCTTGCTCGGGGGAAAAAAAAATTTTTTCCATTAATTTATTTGTCCAATAAAAAAGGAAAAACCATTTGACCAAAAAATCACATTGGCTGTTTTTTACATCAATGGATCGAAAATGCGAAATGAAATTATTCTGCAAAAATTTGACTTGAAAAAAATCGTTAGAATTTGATTAAAAGCCATTTTGATATTATTCATCTGAAATTTCAGTCTAATTTATGAGGGACAAAATTGAGTAGTAATAAATCTCCGCCACAAAAGGACCCACTACCTACCCCAATAACAGTAATGACTACAGAAATTTTACAACTAGCGGCACGGGCTTTGAAGCCAGGACCGGAATAAGCACACTGACGTGTTAAAAATGTTTTTATTAAAAAATTACATAACATGTTCAAATTGATGACCATTTTGGTAAGATAATTTACCTGAGTTAGAAAGTTTGTCCCAACTCTAATTGCGATGTTTCCCTATTTCTGCGAAAAAGATTAACATTCCATTTACAAAATAAATCGGAATCCGGGCCTGAAAATTTCTTAGCAGCTGCCGCAACCTTCAGACCCGTGCCATTTTTACGACAAATGCAATAAATTTTTGGAAACCACCACCCTGATGGAGACCTTTTGTGAAGTGATTTACAATTCTACCGAAATTCATGGGAAAAAAAACTGCCCCAATATCAAAATGCAAATTAAAAATCAACGACACATTTTCTCGAAAATCTAATTAGGCACTTTGATGCACTACCTCAAAATACACATATGGACAAAAAATCGTTGACATTAGATTATAGTTAACTAAGCAAAAGTGAAAAAACATACCATACTAGTAATCATTTTAAAAATTGGTCAAATCGGTCTTCTATACAATAAAATCACATACGATTTTTTTTAGAATTCTAGATAAATTAGAAAGAGGTGTAAAGTGCCTGAGTGTAAAACTTGACTCAAAAAAAAACAATGTTATAATACTATTTCCAATTCATGAATAAAATTAAATACTTATTATAAGTAGTTTAGTTATTTATTATACAACACGATAAAATTTGATTTTATTTTTGAGACCGGTTTCAATTTTTGGAATTTTAAGATTACAACTTATTTTCGTACTCAATCTTGTCTTAATTAAGTATTTACTACTAAAACAAAAATTGTAATCCAATTGTATTTCAAATATCAAACAAAGACGTTTAAAAAAATTGGAATATTCAGAATAAAAGTTATCAATGATCGTTAGCTTTTAACAAGGAATTAAAATTTAATGGAACTAACTTTCTATAAACCGGCACTAGTAAACCAAAATGTTCACAAAAACGATTGTGCAATTAATAATTAAAACCATTAAGAGTGTAGACGTCTTTGCTTGAAATTTAAAATAACAATTGGATTTCGATATTTTTATTTTATCTTGTTTTATGCACAACTATTATTGCAATAAGTTTTATATTCTTAAGAAATAAACTATAAAGACGATCAAATTTTTAGTTACAGTTTGTGACAATCAGATTTTAAGTATAATAATTATTTTGAATTGAAATAATTTTTGGACAATGGATATCAAAGTGATCGTTTCGCGATCGCATCACAATTTAGTTTAATGATAATTTAAACAAAATGAAATAAGAATCTACGTTTTGTCGTGTTTTTTATTCGGCAGATTTGAATTGCACACTAAAACTTATTTTGCATCAACCAAATAATAAATTAAATTTGCAAACCAACTAACAATTTTATTTTTGTGACCTTCTCTCAATAATATATAAAAATTGTATTATTTCACATTTGGGATAACCACCAATTTCCATCAAGAAATCCTTAAACATTTCAAAAGCCGATATTTACGATCTCTAATGATTTATAGCAGGGGTTCGTTTATGGACGCGTCATTTTCATTCTGAGTGACTGTACCTTGTTTATCCTCAAATGACATGTTAGGCGTTCGCATTCCGTTATTTTTCAAAATATCGATGATTTCGTAACGTAAAGTAGAAATGTCTTGTCTGATTTCGATAACATCGTCTTCAGTGACTCCAAATTCGTGTCGTTTTCGCTGTTCTGATGTATTGTAGCGTTTTAATATTAAACGAACAACAGAATCGTGTTTTGCTTTGATCCGAAACTTTGACTCTTTCTACAAATCGAGATTAATTAATGATGAAAAAAAAGTGTTATTAAAAACTGACACTGCAAATTTTGTTCTTTTTGTGCCTCAGTTTGAAAAATCGACAGAACAGTTCAGTATTTGGCAAAATATTGAAAGGTGGAGGTAACACATCATCATCTTCGAAGTAGGTCATCCAGAGTTTGCTTCTGGCAAATTTCCATTCAACATCTGCACGTTCTGAGATGATTTGGAACGAGTTTGACATCATTGCTATCAACATATTCAGCAAAACAATGATATTAATGACTGAATAAGAGCCAAACATTAGCAAGGCCCAAAACCGGGTGAAACTTTTGATTCCGGTCAGCTCAAATGAGAGCAAATCAACCAAACCGAAGCTGGCCCAAAAAAGCGACTGGGAAGTTTCAAATAAACTAAAAAAAAAATTAAATAATTATAGTTACATCCAGTTGGAAGTGTTATTACTTGGCATATCTCCTCCAAATCGTACAAGCTTTGTCATGGGCCTCAAAATCGGGCATTCCGCCCCTGTGGTAACACTTGTTCTTCTCCAGTTCGGCATAATACCACAACAGTTGGTTCAAACCTGCATTTTGATTGAGTTATTTATAACAGATCGCTGGAAACGTACCACAACCGAACGCAAATAAAACCAAAGTATAAATAAAGAAGAATTTGACGATGTCAATAATCATGCGGCTTAGTGAGATTTGAAGTGGGCCCAAGTGCGGATTCACGCTGAATATGTGAACCAGTTTCAGGAAACTACAATTTTTTTTTAATATAGTGAGTTGTTTCTAACAATGTGAGTGACTTTTGGTTTATACTAATCGATGGATAATTAAGTGCAGATTTTTGAAGATTTGGAAAAAACTGTTTTTGGGACTTTTTTTGTAGTTTGGTAATTTCTACGTAAGTTATAGTTAATAAAACTTTAGTTCACTCATGTAGAATGTTCAGGGGAGTCGATTGGCGTCAAGAAAAATGTAAAATTCTTCATGGTTTTGAAGATTAAACCAATAGTTTTCGAGTAGCATTTTTTTAAACACGAAAATTTTAAATCCGTTTGCACTGATCAAAAGGCAATTAAACGTGAATTTATCTCAGTTTTTAAATTTTTGTTGTGGAACTCGTCGTTTTTGAGAAAAAATCTTTTAAAATTTTGACAAATACAATTTTTGACTTTTTTAACCATCCCAAGAAAGTAATTAATATCTATAAAAATGTAAATCAGAATTAAAAACTATTATACTCCGCTTATGTAAAATGTTCTGGGGAGTCGACTGGCGTCAAGCAAAATACAAAATTCTTTATGGTTTGGAAGATATTGACCGATTAAAATGACAGTTTTCGAGTAACAATTTTTTATTTGAAAAACACGAAAAATTTAAATCCATCTCTAGCTGAAACTATAAGTCCGATTAATTTCTAGTTTGCACTGATCAAGAGGTAATTAAATGTAAATTTTGGTAGTATTTTACTTTTTTTTTGTGGGGCCCATAGGTGTCGAGAAAAAAGCATTTTAAATTTTGACAAATTCAATTTTTGACTTTTTTAACCATCCCAAGAAAGTAATTAATATCTATAAAAATGTAAATCAGAATTAAAAACTATTATACTCCGCTTATGTAAAATGTTCTGGGAAGTCGACTGGCGTCAAGCAAAATGCAAAATTCTTTATGGTTTGGAAGTTATTAACCGATCAAAATGACCATTTTCGAGTAGCAAATTTTTTATTTGAAAAACACGACTATTTTAAATCCATCTCTAGCCGAAACTATAACTCCGATTAATTTCTAGTTTGCACTGATCAAGAGGTAATTAAACATAGATTTTGGCAGTTTTTTACTTTTTGTTGTGGGGTCCATAGTTATCGAGAGAAAAGCGTTTAAATTTTAACAAATTTAATTTTTGATTTTTTTAACCATCCCAAGAAAATAATCAATTTCTATATAAATTATAAGTCAGAATTAAAAACTGTTTTACTCCAATTTTTTATTTGAAAAACACGAAAATTTTAAATCCATCTCTAACCGAAACTATGACATCAATCAATTTCTAGTTTGTACTGATCAAAAGGTAATTAAACGTAGAATTTGGCAGTTTTTTAATTTTTGTTGTGGGACCCGTCATTTTTGAGAAAAAAACATTTAAAATTAAAAAAAAATAATTTTTGGAATTTTTTAACTATCCCAAAAAAACAATGAATTTTTGTATAAATGTAAGTCAAAATTAAAAACTGTTATACTCCACTTATGTAAAATGTTCTGAGGAGTTGATTGGCGTCAAGCAAGGTGCAAAATTCTTTATGGTTTGGAAGATATTAACCGATCAAAATGACCGTTTTCGAGTAGCAAATTTTTTATTTGAAAAACATGAATACTTTTAAATCCATCTCTAGCCGAAACTATAACTCTGATTAATTCCTAGTTTGCACTGTTCAAGAGGTAATTAAACATAGATTTTGGCAGTTTTTTACTTTTTGTTGTGTGGCCCATAGTTGTCGAGAAAAAAGCGCTTAAAATTTTGACAAATCTAATTTTTAACGTTTTTAACCATCCCAAGAAAACGATCAATTTCTATATAAATGTAAGTCAGAATTAAAATCTGTTATACTCCGTTTATGTAAAATATTCTGGGGAGTCGATTGGCGTCAAGCAAATGCAAAATTCTTTATGGTTTAGAAGATATTAATCGATCAAAATGACCGTTTTCGAGTAGCAAATTTTTTATTTGAAAAACATGAATACTTTTAAATCCATCTCTAGCCGAAACTATAACTCTGATTAATTCCTAGTTTGCACTGTTCAAGAGGCAATTAATCATATATTTTGGCAGGTTTTTACTTTTTGTTGTGTGACCCATAGTTGTCGAGAAAAGAGCGTTGAAAGTTTTGACAAATTCAATTTTTGGCTTTTTTTAACCATCCCAAGAAAGTAACTAATATCTATAAAAATGTAAATCAGAATTAAAAACTATTATACTTCGCTTATGTAAAATGTTCTGAGGAGTCGATTGGCATCAAGCAAAATGCAAAATTCTTTATGGTTTGGAAGATATTAACCGATCAAAATGACCGTTTTCGAGTAGCAAATTTTTTATTTGAAAAACACGATTATTTCAAATCCATCTCTAGCCGAAACTATAACTCTGATTAATTCCTAGTTTGCACTGTTCAAGAGGTAATTAAACATAGATTTTGGCAGTTTTTTCCTTTTTGTTGTGAGGTCCATAGTTGTCGAGAAAAGAGCGTTGAAAGTTTTGACAAATTCAATTTTTGGCTTTTTTTAACCATCCCAAGAAAGTAATTAATATCTATAAAAATGTAAATCAGAATTAAAAAGTGTTTTACTCCACTTATATGTAAAGTGTTCTAGAGAATCGATTGGCGTCGAGAAAAATGCAAAATTCTTTATGGTTTCAAAGATATTGATTGATTAAACCGATAGTTTTCGAGTAGCAATTTTTTATTTGAAAAACACGAATACATTTAAATCCATCTCTAGTCTAAACTATAACTACGATTAAATTCTAGTTTGCACTGTTCAAGAGGTAATTAAACATAGATTTTGACAGTTTTTTACTTTTTGTTGTGTGGCCCATAGTTGTCGAGAAAAGAGCGTTTAAAGTTTTGACAAATTTAATTTTTGACTTTTTTAACCATCCTAAGAAAGTAATCAATATCTATATAAATATAAATCAGAATTAAAAAGTGTTTTACTCTACTTATATGTAAAATGTTCTGGAGAATCGATTGGCGTCAAGAAAAATGCAAAATTCTTTACGGTTTCGAAGATATTGACCGATAAAATGACAGTTTTCGAGTAGCAATTTTTTATTTGAAAAACACGAATACTTTTAAATCCATCTCTAGTCGAAACTATAACTCCTATTAATTTCTAGTTTGCACTGTTCAAGAGGTAATTAAACATAGATTTTGTCAGTTTTTTACTTTTTGTTGTGGGACCCATAGTTGTCGAGAAAAAAGCGTTTAAAATTTTGATAAATTCAATTTTTGACTTTTTTAACCATCCCAAGAAAGTAATCAATATCTGTATAAATATAAGTCAGAATTAAAAACTATTATACTCCGCTTATGTAAAATGTTCTGAGGGGTCGATTGGCGTCGCAAAAGCCGCCAAATTCCTCATAGTTTAGAAAATATCGACCGATTAAAAAGTGCCATTTTTTTTAGTTATTATTTATAAACCTGAAAATCATCGCAGCTGCAAAAGCCCCTTCTGCTATTAACATGGGCTCAAATGCGTTCCATTCCTCTCGTGGAAACCAAGGATCTTCACCCAGAGACTCAGCTCTCTAAAAAAAAATTAAAAAATATTTACTCGTATTATAATAGTTTGCAAATTTTCAACAAACACTTGCCCTTGTGAGATAGATGGAGCAAAGTCGTAAAGACAGCCAAGCTGCGTAAAAAATATTCGTCACAAAATCAACAATATTCCACAAATCCGAAACGTATTCAAGCAAGTTCGAGGCCCACAAGTGCTTGATCTCTTTGCAAATTTTGCCTAAAAAATACAAAACATAAGTTTCATAATATAAGTATAGTAGCTAACTTCGGAAACACCCTGTATACTTGAAAATAATTTTAAGTGAGTCAGTAGCAGAGTTGGGCGTAATCAGATTACAATGTGATTAAATTAATAATTCAATTACAGATTAATCGGATTACATTGTATTCAATTACATTATAATTAGCTGTAACAAATTACATATTAATTCAATTGAAAAGTAATCGATTACTTTGTAATTAATTACATTATAACAGAAATTATTTTAGAAAATCATCCCCTAAGGAGGTTAAATGGGGTATTAAAGTTTGAATTCCAGAAAATCCGTTTAATATGCATTTACCATAAAATTGGTATTGGGACTTTTGCTGAAAAATGAAGAAACAATAAGTGTTTTAGGTTTTTAAAAAATTTCACCCTCAAAGGAGAGGAGGGTGGTTAAACAGGGGTTTAAAAATTTTTAACACTAATTTTTTTTAATTATATGTATTTATAAAAATTGTTATCTGGGGTCTCGGTTAAGGGTAAAAACGCAAATGGTGGGATTTTTGGAAATTCCACCCCTAAAGGGGTGTAAATTAAATATCCGTCATTTTTAGAGTTATACCATGAAAATTGGTATCAGGGCTTTTAGAAGAAAATATGAAACATGTTTTTATGCTTCTTAAAAATTTCACCCCCACTGGGGTACAAATATCCGTCATTTTTAAAGTTACACTTATAAAAATTGGTATTTGGACCTTTGCTGAAAAATAGAGAAGCACGTATTTCAGTTTTTTTTAAATAAAAACTAATTTTTTAATTGCTTCTTTATTTTTCAGCAAAGGCCCAAATAGCAGTTTTTATGGTGTAACCTTAAAAATGACGGATATTTATATTTTAACCCCCTTAGGGGGTGGAATTTTTGATGAGCATTAATCACTAATTTCATCATTTTTTGACGAAGGCCTAGATCACAATTTTCATGGATCTAACTTAAAAAATTATGAATTTTTATTTTGCACACTTTTAGGGGTGGAATTTCCAAAAGACCCAAAACATGCGTTTTTTTTTATTTAACCGAAACCTTTAATACTAATTTTTATTACTTAATTTAAAACAATTACAAATTTTTATGCAATTTTTAACCCCTGTTTAACCCCCTTGGGGGTGTAATTTTAAAAAAGCATCAATCACACGTTTCTTCATTTTTTGACGAAAGCCTAAACATCAATTTTCATGGCATAACTTTAAAAATAACGGATATTTATTTTACACCCCCTTAGGGGTGAAATTTCCAAAAATGCCACCATATGCGTTTTTATCCTTAATCAAAACCCCAGATACTAATTTTACTAAATATAATTTTAACTACATTTTTTAGTTTTAAAAAAATGTAACCCTTATTTAACCACCCTCCTCCTTCGAGGGTCAAATTTTTAAAAAACCTAAAACACGTGTTTCTTCATTTTTCAGCATATCTTTAAAAATGAGGGATTTCATATTTAATAAAAAAGTAATTACTATTATGTACAGAGTGTTTCAAGTTTTAGGTCCAGTCAAAAAATAAATACTTCTAGTATTCCAAAATAAAAAATATATATCGCAAACGATAGAGTTTCTAACACGCTTCAATTTGATGCTTTGCTGATATCCCAAATTTTCATGATATAAGCGTAAAACGCAAAAAACTACATTAAAAAATTTTTTTTTTCAAATTATTCCAATAATTTTTTTATAATAAAATTCCTCCTATTTTTTAAGTAAGACTTCCGAAACTGAAACAGTAAAAAACCCAAGGCGTATTGAGCAATTGAAATTTCAATTTACAAAAAAAAGGGCATTTTTTAATTGACAAGTAAAATTTTAGTCTGACAGTTAATGACGTTTCAATTTTTTGTGAATCAAGCAAAGACACGAGCTCTGTTTTTTCAAAGGTGACTAAGATAAAACATTTATTTGATCTTTTGCAAATTGGAATTTCAATTGCTCAATACGCCTTGGGTTTTTTACTGTTTCAGTTTCGGAAGTCTC
>OW626786.1:0-49136 GCA_939628115.1 Tribolium freemani | reverse complement strand
TTACAATGGAACAAAGCGTTTTCCTCTAGCTCTTTTAGTTTGGCCGTAATCGACGTTTGAAAATTGAAAATTTTTTTGCGAGATATCGCCTTGAAACCTATGCCGTTACGTAGGGCTTTTTATACCGGTTCTAATCGATTTTACCGTTTTTCTCTAACTCTTATAGTTTCGCCGTAATCGGCGTTTAAAAATTAGAAAAAAGTCAAAATGGCAACCTTTTTTTGCGTTTTTCTCGGAAACTATAAAACTTAGAGCAAATTTTAAGAATGCATCAGATAGCGCTTAAAATTGTCTATTTTCTCGATTAAACCCGGAGCCGCTCCGGGCACCGGTTCCGGGTACAGAGGCATATAAAGTTTGACACTAAAAAAATTCATAATTAAAAAACTAAAAGTCATAGAGCAAAACGGTTTGTTCCAGTGAATTCTACGGCTCATTTTACATATTATATTAGTTTTTCACGCGATTTAAAAATTTGAAATTTTTTGCTTAAAATTGGGGTTGCCATTTCATAATGGTATCTAATTCTTCAATAAAAAAATTCGTAACTCAAAAACTAAAAGTCGTAGAGCAAAACGGTTTGTTCCAGTGAATTCTGCGGTTCATATTCCGTATTATATCAGCTTTTCATGAGATTTAAAATTTTGAATTTTTTTGCTTAAAATTAGGTCAGCCATTTCATAGTGGAGTATTTTATTCATCAACAAAAAAAATCATAACTTAAAAACTAAACATCGTAGAGCAAAACGGTTTGTTCCATTGAATTCTGCGGCTCATTCTACGTATTATATTAACTTTACATGAGATTTAAAATTTTGAATTTTTTTGCTAAAAATTTTAATGGTCAAGGCACTTACCTTCATAAAAATGAAAAAAATAAAAAAATTTTATACTTACTCTAGTGCAGTTTTATGGACTTTTGTATGCTCTTACAACCCTCTGGAGTTGTTAAAAGTATAAAAAAAATTAAAATGTTCGATTTAAAAAAATTTCATTTTTGCAATTTTTGTCGCAATTTTGGTCGATTTCCGGTACCCGGAACATTCATCGAGTAATAACTCCGGAACTATTAGAGATAACCCTATGAAGTTTATTATCGTTGGAAAGCTCTTTTAATTGTCTATCTTTTTCAAAAAAGATTATTGTTCTCCGACTTATAGTTTTCGAGAAAATTTCGAAAAAAATCAAAAGTAGGTCAAATTTTAAAAAATTCATAACTAAAAAACTATTGGGAATTTGGCGATTTTCTCGACGCCAATCGATTCCCCGGATCATTTTGCATCGGTAAGGATAAAAATAGTTCCACATTTTCGAATAATTTAGCCGTAATTGAGAAAATAAAAAAAATAAAAAATTTGTAAACACCCCCCCCCTTCAAAATGTTTAATTTTTAAAGTGTCTCAAAATCAATTTAAACCCATCCTATCTTATAGATTTTGATGTGCTCTTTACAATGGAACAAAGCGTTTTCCTCTAGCTCTTTTAGTTTGGCCGTAATCGACGTTTGAAAATTGAAAATTTTTTTGCGAGATATCGCCTTGAAACCTATGCCGTTACGTAGGGCTTTTTATACCGGTTCTAATCGATTTTACCGTTTTTCTCTAACTCTTATAGTTTCGCCGTAATCGGCGTTTAAAAATTAGAAAAAAGTCAAAATGGCAACCTTTTTTTGCGTTTTTCTCGGAAACTATAAAACTTAGAGCAAATTTTAAGAATGCATCAGATAGCGCTTAAAATTGTCTATTTTCTCGATTAAACCCGGAGCCGCTCCGGGCACCGGTTCCGGGTACAGAGGCATATAAAGTTTGACACTAAAAAAATTCATAATTAAAAAACTAAAAGTCATAGAGCAAAACGGTTTGTTCCAGTGAATTCTACGGCTCATTTTACATATTATATTAGTTTTTCACGCGATTTAAAAATTTGAAATTTTTTGCTTAAAATTGGGGTTGCCATTTCATAATGGTATCTAATTCTTCAATAAAAAAATTCGTAACTCAAAAACTAAAAGTCGTAGAGCAAAACGGTTTGTTCCAGTGAATTCTGCGGTTCATATTCCGTATTATATCAGCTTTTCATGAGATTTAAAATTTTGAATTTTTTTGCTTAAAATTAGGTCAGCCATTTCATAGTGGAGTATTTTATTCATCAACAAAAAAAATCATAACTTAAAAACTAAACATCGTAGAGCAAAACGGTTTGTTCCATTGAATTCTGCGGCTCATTCTACGTATTATATTAACTTTACATGAGATTTAAAATTTTGAATTTTTTTGCTAAAAATTTTAATGGTCAAGGCACTTACCTTCATAAAAATGAAAAAAATAAAAAAATTTTATACTTACTCTAGTGCAGTTTTATGGACTTTTGTATGCTCTTACAACCCTCTGGAGTTGTTAAAAGTATAAAAAAAATTAAAATGTTCGATTTAAAAAAATTTCATTTTTGCAATTTTTGTCGCAATTTTGGTCGATTTCCGGTACCCGGAACATTCATCGAGTAATAACTCCGGAACTATTAGAGATAACCCTATGAAGTTTATTATCGTTGGAAAGCTCTTTTAATTGTCTATCTTTTTCAAAAAAGATTATTGTTCTCCGACTTATAGTTTTCGAGAAAATTTCGAAAAAAATCAAAAGTAGGTCAAATTTTAAAAAATTCATAACTAAAAAACTATTGGGAATTTGGCGATTTTCTCGACGCCAATCGATTCCCCGGATCATTTTGCATCGGTAAGGATAAAAATAGTTCCACATTTTCGAATAATTTAGCCGTAATTGAGAAAATAAAAAAAATAAAAAATTTGTAAACACCCCCCCCCTTCAAAATGTTTAATTTTTAAAGTGTCTCAAAATCAATTTAAACCCATCCTATCTTATAGATTTTGATGTGCTCTTTACAATGGAACAAAGCGTTTTCCTCTAGCTCTTTTAGTTTGGCCGTAATCGACGTTTGAAAATTGAAAATTTTTTTGCGAGATATCGCCTTGAAACCTATGCCGTTACGTAGGGCTTTTTATACCGGTTCTAATCGATTTTACCGTTTTTCTCTAACTCTTATAGTTTCGCCGTAATCGGCGTTTAAAAATTAGAAAAAAGTCAAAATGGCAACCTTTTTTTGCGTTTTTCTCGGAAACTATAAAACTTAGAGCAAATTTTAAGAATGCATCAGATAGCGCTTAAAATTGTCTATTTTCTCGATTAAACCCGGAGCCGCTCCGGGCACCGGTTCCGGGTACAGAGGCATATAAAGTTTGACACTAAAAAAATTCATAATTAAAAAACTAAAAGTCATAGAGCAAAACGGTTTGTTCCAGTGAATTCTACGGCTCATTTTACATATTATATTAGTTTTTCACGCGATTTAAAAATTTGAAATTTTTTGCTTAAAATTGGGGTTGCCATTTCATAATGGTATCTAATTCTTCAATAAAAAAATTCGTAACTCAAAAACTAAAAGTCGTAGAGCAAAACGGTTTGTTCCAGTGAATTCTGCGGTTCATATTCCGTATTATATCAGCTTTTCATGAGATTTAAAATTTTGAATTTTTTTGCTTAAAATTAGGTCAGCCATTTCATAGTGGAGTATTTTATTCATCAACAAAAAAAATCATAACTTAAAAACTAAACATCGTAGAGCAAAACGGTTTGTTCCATTGAATTCTGCGGCTCATTCTACGTATTATATTAACTTTACATGAGATTTAAAATTTTGAATTTTTTTGCTAAAAATTTTAATGGTCAAGGCACTTACCTTCATAAAAATGAAAAAAATAAAAAAATTTTATACTTACTCTAGTGCAGTTTTATGGACTTTTGTATGCTCTTACAACCCTCTGGAGTTGTTAAAAGTATAAAAAAAATTAAAATGTTCGATTTAAAAAAATTTCATTTTTGCAATTTTTGTCGCAATTTTGGTCGATTTCCGGTACCCGGAACATTCATCGAGTAATAACTCCGGAACTATTAGAGATAACCCTATGAAGTTTATTATCGTTGGAAAGCTCTTTTAATTGTCTATCTTTTTCAAAAAAGATTATTGTTCTCCGACTTATAGTTTTCGAGAAAATTTCGAAAAAAATCAAAAGTAGGTCAAATTTTAAAAAATTCATAACTAAAAAACTATTGGGAATTTGGCGATTTTCTCGACGCCAATCGATTCCCCGGATCATTTTGCATCGGTAAGGATAAAAATAGTTCCACATTTTCGAATAATTTAGCCGTAATTGAGAAAATAAAAAAAATAAAAAATTTGTAAACACCCCCCCCCTTCAAAATGTTTAATTTTTAAAGTGTCTCAAAATCAATTTAAACCCATCCTATCTTATAGATTTTGATGTGCTCTTTACAATGGAACAAAGCGTTTTCCTCTAGCTCTTTTAGTTTGGCCGTAATCGACGTTTGAAAATTGAAAATTTTTTTGCGAGATATCGCCTTGAAACCTATGCCGTTACGTAGGGCTTTTTATACCGGTTCTAATCGATTTTACCGTTTTTCTCTAACTCTTATAGTTTCGCCGTAATCGGCGTTTAAAAATTAGAAAAAAGTCAAAATGGCAACCTTTTTTTGCGTTTTTCTCGGAAACTATAAAACTTAGAGCAAATTTTAAGAATGCATCAGATAGCGCTTAAAATTGTCTATTTTCTCGATTAAACCCGGAGCCGCTCCGGGCACCGGTTCCGGGTACAGAGGCATATAAAGTTTGACACTAAAAAAATTCATAATTAAAAAACTAAAAGTCATAGAGCAAAACGGTTTGTTCCAGTGAATTCTACGGCTCATTTTACATATTATATTAGTTTTTCACGCGATTTAAAAATTTGAAATTTTTTGCTTAAAATTGGGGTTGCCATTTCATAATGGTATCTAATTCTTCAATAAAAAAATTCGTAACTCAAAAACTAAAAGTCGTAGAGCAAAACGGTTTGTTCCAGTGAATTCTGCGGTTCATATTCCGTATTATATCAGCTTTTCATGAGATTTAAAATTTTGAATTTTTTTGCTTAAAATTAGGTCAGCCATTTCATAGTGGAGTATTTTATTCATCAACAAAAAAAATCATAACTTAAAAACTAAACATCGTAGAGCAAAACGGTTTGTTCCATTGAATTCTGCGGCTCATTCTACGTATTATATTAACTTTACATGAGATTTAAAATTTTGAATTTTTTTGCTAAAAATTTTAATGGTCAAGGCACTTACCTTCATAAAAATGAAAAAAATAAAAAAATTTTATACTTACTCTAGTGCAGTTTTATGGACTTTTGTATGCTCTTACAACCCTCTGGAGTTGTTAAAAGTATAAAAAAAATTAAAATGTTCGATTTAAAAAAATTTCATTTTTGCAATTTTTGTCGCAATTTTGGTCGATTTCCGGTACCCGGAACATTCATCGAGTAATAACTCCGGAACTATTAGAGATAACCCTATGAAGTTTATTATCGTTGGAAAGCTCTTTTAATTGTCTATCTTTTTCAAAAAAGATTATTGTTCTCCGACTTATAGTTTTCGAGAAAATTTCGAAAAAAATCAAAAGTAGGTCAAATTTTAAAAAATTCATAACTAAAAAACTATTGGGAATTTGGCGATTTTCTCGACGCCAATCGATTCCCCGGATCATTTTGCATCGGTAAGGATAAAAATAGTTCCACATTTTCGAATAATTTAGCCGTAATTGAGAAAATAAAAAAAATAAAAAATTTGTAAACACCCCCCCCCTTCAAAATGTTTAATTTTTAAAGTGTCTCAAAATCAATTTAAACCCATCCTATCTTATAGATTTTGATGTGCTCTTTACAATGGAACAAAGCGTTTTCCTCTAGCTCTTTTAGTTTGGCCGTAATCGACGTTTGAAAATTGAAAATTTTTTTGCGAGATATCGCCTTGAAACCTATGCCGTTACGTAGGGCTTTTTATACCGGTTCTAATCGATTTTACCGTTTTTCTCTAACTCTTATAGTTTCGCCGTAATCGGCGTTTAAAAATTAGAAAAAAGTCAAAATGGCAACCTTTTTTTGCGTTTTTCTCGGAAACTATAAAACTTAGAGCAAATTTTAAGAATGCATCAGATAGCGCTTAAAATTGTCTATTTTCTCGATTAAACCCGGAGCCGCTCCGGGCACCGGTTCCGGGTACAGAGGCATATAAAGTTTGACACTAAAAAAATTCATAATTAAAAAACTAAAAGTCATAGAGCAAAACGGTTTGTTCCAGTGAATTCTACGGCTCATTTTACATATTATATTAGTTTTTCACGCGATTTAAAAATTTGAAATTTTTTGCTTAAAATTGGGGTTGCCATTTCATAATGGTATCTAATTCTTCAATAAAAAAATTCGTAACTCAAAAACTAAAAGTCGTAGAGCAAAACGGTTTGTTCCAGTGAATTCTGCGGTTCATATTCCGTATTATATCAGCTTTTCATGAGATTTAAAATTTTGAATTTTTTTGCTTAAAATTAGGTCAGCCATTTCATAGTGGAGTATTTTATTCATCAACAAAAAAAATCATAACTTAAAAACTAAACATCGTAGAGCAAAACGGTTTGTTCCATTGAATTCTGCGGCTCATTCTACGTATTATATTAACTTTACATGAGATTTAAAATTTTGAATTTTTTTGCTAAAAATTTTAATGGTCAAGGCACTTACCTTCATAAAAATGAAAAAAATAAAAAAATTTTATACTTACTCTAGTGCAGTTTTATGGACTTTTGTATGCTCTTACAACCCTCTGGAGTTGTTAAAAGTATAAAAAAAATTAAAATGTTCGATTTAAAAAAATTTCATTTTTGCAATTTTTGTCGCAATTTTGGTCGATTTCCGGTACCCGGAACATTCATCGAGTAATAACTCCGGAACTATTAGAGATAACCCTATGAAGTTTATTATCGTTGGAAAGCTCTTTTAATTGTCTATCTTTTTCAAAAAAGATTATTGTTCTCCGACTTATAGTTTTCGAGAAAATTTCGAAAAAAATCAAAAGTAGGTCAAATTTTAAAAAATTCATAACTAAAAAACTATTGGGAATTTGGCGATTTTCTCGACGCCAATCGATTCCCCGGATCATTTTGCATCGGTAAGGATAAAAATAGTTCCACATTTTCGAATAATTTAGCCGTAATTGAGAAAATAAAAAAAATAAAAAATTTGTAAACACCCCCCCCCTTCAAAATGTTTAATTTTTAAAGTGTCTCAAAATCAATTTAAACCCATCCTATCTTATAGATTTTGATGTGCTCTTTACAATGGAACAAAGCGTTTTCCTCTAGCTCTTTTAGTTTGGCCGTAATCGACGTTTGAAAATTGAAAATTTTTTTGCGAGATATCGCCTTGAAACCTATGCCGTTACGTAGGGCTTTTTATACCGGTTCTAATCGATTTTACCGTTTTTCTCTAACTCTTATAGTTTCGCCGTAATCGGCGTTTAAAAATTAGAAAAAAGTCAAAATGGCAACCTTTTTTTGCGTTTTTCTCGGAAACTATAAAACTTAGAGCAAATTTTAAGAATGCATCAGATAGCGCTTAAAATTGTCTATTTTCTCGATTAAATCCGGAGTCGCTCCGGGCACCGGTTCCGGGTACAGAGGCATATAAAGTTTGACACTAAAAAAATTCATAATTAAAAAACTAAAAGTCATAGAGCAAAACGGTTTGTTCCAGTGAATTCTACGGCTCATTTTACATATTATATTAGTTTTTCACGCGATTTAAAAATTTGAAATTTTTTGCTTAAAATTGGGGTTGCCATTTCATAATGGTATCTAATTCTTCAATAAAAAAATTCGTAACTCAAAAACTAAAAGTCGTAGAGCAAAACGGTTTGTTCCAGTGAATTCTGCGGTTCATTTTCCGTATTATATCAGCTTTTCATGAGATTTAAAATTTTGAATTTTTTTGCTTAAAATTAGGTCAGCCATTTCATAGTGGAGTATTTTATTCATCAACAAAAAAAATCATAACTTAAAAACTAAACATCGTAGAGCAAAACGGTTTGTTCCATTGAATTCTGCGGCTCATTCTACGTATTATATTAACTTTACATGAGATTTAAAATTTTGAATTTTTTTGCTAAAAATTTTAATGGTCAAGGCACTTACCTTCATAAAAATGAAAAAAATAAAAAAAAATTATACTTACTCTAGTGCAGTTTTATGGACTTTTGTATGCTCTTACAACCCTCTGGAGTTGTTAAAAGTATAAAAAAAATTAAAATGTTCGATTTAAAAAAATTTCATTTTTGCAATTTTTGTCGCAATTTTGGTCGATTTCCGGTACCCGGAACATTCATCGAGTAATAACTCCGGAACTATTAGAGATAACCCTATGAAGTTTATTATCGTTGGAAAGCTCTTTTAATTGTCTATCTTTTTCAAAAAAGATTATTGTTCTCCGACTTATAGTTTTCGAGAAAATTTCGAAAAAAATCAAAAGTAGGTCAAATTTTAAAAAATTCATAACTAAAAAACTATTGGGAATTTGGCGATTTTCTCGACGCCAATCGATTCCCCGGATCATTTTGCATCGGTAAGGATAAAAATAGTTCCACATTTTCGAATAATTTAGCCGTAATTGAGAAAATAAAAAAAATAAAAAATTTGTAAACACCCCCCCCTTCAAAATGTTTAATTTTTAAAGTGTCTCAAAATCAATTTAAACCCATCCTATCTTATAGATTTTGATGTGCTCTTTACAATGGAACAAAGCGTTTTCCTCTAGCTCTTTTAGTTTGGCCGTAATCGACGTTTGAAAATTGAAAATTTTTTTGCGAGATATCGCCTTGAAACCTATGCCGTTACGTAGGGCTTTTTATACCGGTTCTAATCGATTTTACCGTTTTTCTCTAACTCTTATAGTTTCGCCGTAATCGGCGTTTAAAAATTAGAAAAAAGTCAAAATGGCAACCTTTTTTTGCGTTTTTCTCGGAAACTATAAAACTTAGAGCAAATTTTAAGAATGCATCAGATAGCGCTTAAAATTGTCTATTTTCTCGATTAAACCCGGAGCCGCTCCGGGCACCGGTTCCGGGTACAGAGGCATATAAAGTTTGACACTAAAAAAATTCATAATTAAAAAACTAAAAGTCATAGAGCAAAACGGTTTGTTCCAGTGAATTCTACGGCTCATTTTACATATTATATTAGTTTTTCACGCGATTTAAAAATTTGAAATTTTTTGCTTAAAATTGGGGTTGCCATTTCATAATGGTATCTAATTCTTCAATAAAAAAATTCGTAACTCAAAAACTAAAAGTCGTAGAGCAAAACGGTTTGTTCCAGTGAATTCTGCGGTTCATATTCCGTATTATATCAGCTTTTCATGAGATTTAAAATTTTGAATTTTTTTGCTTAAAATTAGGTCAGCCATTTCATAGTGGAGTATTTTATTCATCAACAAAAAAAATCATAACTTAAAAACTAAACATCGTAGAGCAAAACGGTTTGTTCCATTGAATTCTGCGGCTCATTCTACGTATTATATTAACTTTACATGAGATTTAAAATTTTGAATTTTTTTGCTTAAAATTAGGTCAGCCATTTCATAGTGGAGTATTTTATTCATCAACAAAAAAAATCATAACTTAAAAACTAAACATCGTAGAGCAAAACGGTTTGTTCCATTGAATTCTGCGGCTCATTCTACGTATTATATGAACTTTACATGAGATTTAAAATTTTGAATTTTTTTGCTAAAAATTTTAATGGTCAAGGCACTTACCTTCATAAAAATGAAAAAAATAAAAATTTTTTAAAATTACTCTAGTGCAGTTTTATGGACTTTTGTACGCTCTTACAACCCTCTGGAGTTGTTAAAAGTATAAAAAAAATTAAAATGTTCGATTTAAAAAAATTTCATTTTTGCAATTTTTGTCGCGATTTTGGTCGATTTCCGGTACCCGGAACATTCATCGAGTAATAACTCCGGAACTATTAGAGATAACCCTATGAAGTTTATTATCGTTGGAAAGCTCTTTTAATTGTCTATCTTTTTCAAAAAAGATTATTGTTCTCCGACTTATAGTTTTCGAGAAAATTTCGAAAAAAATCAAAAGTAGGTCAAATTTACAAAAAATCATAACTATAAAACTATCAGGAATTTGGCGATTTTCTCGCCGCCAATCGATTCCCCGGATCATTTTGCATCGGTAAGGATAAAAATAGTTCCACATTTTCGAATAGTTTAGCCGTAATTGAGAAAATAAAAAAATTAGAAGTTAAAAAATTGAACCGGATTATTACGTCTCTGGCTTGCATGAGTGATATTTATGAGATTTTGAATAAATTATCGATTTTTATGTGTTGCACTAATTCATATTCATTGATATTATGCGTACTGTATGAAAACTTTCAAATTATCCAAGGTTGCAATAAAGATAAGTATTTTTAATCTTGACTTTACTAGCGTTTAGTCTAACAATGATGAGAGACTTGACAACACTTAGTGACAAAGAACTGGAAGCTTTTTTCGCTTCGTTCGACCAAGTTTTAACCGACGTTGACGGTAAAAAAAATCACTTAAACCCGACACAATTTCTCATTTTAAAAAAAATACCTCCTAGGAGTGTTGTGGAATGTCCTTGAAACAATCCCAGGCACCGATTTGGGGATTAAATCCCTGAAAAAAATCGGCAAGAGAGTCACAGCCGTGTCAAACAACACAACAAAATCCCTCCAAGTGTTCCAACAACAGTTTAAATCGGCAGGAATTGACTTGGGGTTGGATGAGATTGTGACTCCAGCCCTTGTCATGCTTTCCCACCTCAAGTCTCAAAATTTCCACAAGGAAATTTTTCTTTTAGGAATGCCCTGTCTGAGGGAGTTTTTCCAAAATGCGGGCTTTAAAATTGCCACAAATAATGAGGTAAAAAAGCTCAAAACTCTGCAGGAATTCGCCTCAGCTACAAGCAACCCCAATGACAATATCGGGGCTGTTGTGGCTGATGTTGATCTTAATTTAAATTACCCAAACTTGCAAAAAGCTGCCACATTGTTGAAACAACCGCACGTTATTTTTCTCATGGGTGCCATGGATGTTGAAGTGCCCATTGGGCTGGACAGGACCATCATAGGGCCTGGCTGTTTTCACAAAATTTTGGAGCAAATTTCAGGCAGGAGAGGCCTAGAAATGGCCAAACCCAGTCTGTTTTTGAATGATTTTATCGTGAAAAAGTGTGCAGTTACAGATCCCAGGAAGGTTTTGTTTATTGGAGATTCGTAAGTTGAGAGTGAGAGATGATTTAATTTTGTGCCAGTGTTCCAATAGATATGGGGTTTGCAACCAAATGTAACTACAGGAAATTGTTGGTTTTGAGTGGGTTGACGAAGAAAAAAGAGGTGGAAAATTGGGCATTTGATGAAGAACTGAAACCGGATTTTTATGTCGACAGCTTGAAGATTCTGCATGATTTGATTGTCAAAATTTATGGAAAAAAATAAAATTGTTTTTTTGTAATAAAGATTATTTTTCGATTTTTTTTTGTTTATTAATACAGTTTAAACCAATAAATTTTGTACAAGTTTCAAAAATACATTGCTTGTAGGGGAAAATCCATAATTAAAATCTTTTATTTAAGCCACAATGTTGTCTGTCTGTCGGTTATTTTTTCGGAGCCAAATTTGAAAGGGTTCCCGTTGTCCCACTGAATTGAAATTTTGCATACTTACTTAATCTGCGTGACAATGCAATCCTATGTAGTTAAATACCCCCGAAAGGGGTTAAATGGGGTTTTGAAGTTTTAGGTTATGTTTACAAAGGGGTTCTCGATTTGTAAATTTGAGAGGGTTCCTGTAGTTGCAATGAAATGAAATTTAACATGCTTACGTAATCTGCGTGACTGTGCAATTCTATATAGCTAATTACCCCCTAAAGGTGGTTTTAAAATTTTAGGTTATGTTTACAAAGGGGTTCTCGATTTGTACATACCGTAACTTATACCGACATAGACGGTATGTTGGTCATTTGGACGTCACGGTAGATGCACAGTGTAATAACAATAAAAGACTAAAAAGCAAAAAATTAAAATATATAAAAAAAATGTTTTTTAAAAAAAACTTTTATTTAAAAGATGCACTAAAAAGTAAAAAATAATGTATTTCAATCACAGGAGAATATTTTTTTTTACAGATTAAAATACTAAAATTTATAAAAGCTTTGGGAGTTATAAAACTACTGCATTACAGAATTACTTTGTTAAGTTGACAACTCCCAAAGCTTTTATGAATTTTAGAATTTTAACCTGTAAGAAAAAATATTTGCCTATGATTGAAATACATTATTTTTTACTTTTTAGTGCATCTTTTAAATAAGAGCTTTTTTAAAAAACATTTTTTTATATGGCGTCATGAAATGACATTATTATTGTATTGTTTACTTCGAAAAATTTTATTAACAAATGCAAAAGACGAAATTGAATCAAACGTTTGTTGAGATTTTTAGGAAAACTTTAGCAAAAATATGTTGAAAAATCGCCAAATCATTAGTGAAATTGTGTTTTTTTTTTTCAAGATTTTATTAAGTCAGTTCTTGCTAAACCGGCCTAAAATTACTTTAGTTTGTTTTATTCAAACATTTTGGCACGTTTTTTAATCAAATTATTAATTTAAAATAAGTTGAAAAATCACCAAATTGCCGTTTCAAATGGTTGAAGATTTTTTGCTACATCTGATCAAAATATTGAAGGTAAAATCAGAATTATTTTTTCAAAAATTATTTTTATCACACTTTTCGAACGTTTTAACACATTTTTTACCCAAAAAAAAGCAATTATTTTGAGGGATATCGTCAATTTTGTGTATCATTTGGTTTGTTCAAAAATTAAAAAAAAAATTATTTAAATTCTCAATTTTTTGCGTGATTTAGTCGCTAAATTGAACCGAAAAATCATTAAATTGTGTCGAAAATGACACTATTTTATTTCTTATTTAAGAGTTTTAACACTTTTCCCTAGAAATGCAGTTACATATTATATTGAATTTTGCCAGGGACAAGGTAAGAAAGTTTTTTAACGAAATTTTATTCAAAAAATGATGTTATTTTTGCCTTTTTTGAGATAAGTACGTTTTTGCTAAATTTTCTTTTATTTTGATTTTATTCGGACATTTTAACAAATTTCCTAGTTAAAAACTAAATTATTTCAAGGTGAAAAATTGCCGAATTGGGTCGAATTTTTTTAGACTGTTTTTTTTTTTATAAATCAAAACATTACTAAATTAGGTCAAGAATAATATTATTTTTGGCTATTTTTTGAGCATTTCAAACCTATTGCGCTAAAGAATTGGATTTTTTAAGTGATATTGTTTAAAAAGTTCATTAAATCAGGTCGAAAACACATTATTTTGCCTTTTTCTAAAGTTTTTTTTAACACATCTTCTTTTCTGATTAGAAACGTAAAAACACTAAATTAGAAATAAAAAGCTTTTTACACTTGTTTTAACACATTTTTTGTCAAATATGTATTGTCGAAAATTATTGTTTAGTTCAATAGTTTGTTCGAGAATTTTAAAAAATCTTGTAATTGTATCGAAAATAACATTATTTTGTTTTTTATTTGAGAATTTTAACACTTTTTTGTCAGAAATGTAGTTATTTTGATGGATTTTGCCAAACACAAAACACGTTTTAACGTTTTATAGTGAAATTTTAATAAAAATGTGTCAAAAAACCGTCAAATTAAGTGAAAAATGATGTTATTTTTGTCTTTTTTGAGTACAGTTTTGCCAAAATTTTCGATGATTCCTTTATTTTTTAGCAAATTTCTTAGTTAAAAACTAAAAAATCAATAACTAAACGAATGACCTTCTGTACAGTAAATACCTTTTACTTTTCATTTGTTTACTATTAAATTATAGTGCACCGAAGGATTAAGTAACACAATGCAAATAAATTTTCCTTTGTTTTGTTTTTAATTAAAATGATAAACGACTGACGTGTGTAAAAAAAATCGGAATAGAGATAGTGAAACTGTCAGGCTTCAAGTCATTATTATTTATTACACTTGTTTCCAAAAATAACTTCTTTAAAAACTTTTATTTAACTCACAATGTTATCTGTCTGTTGGTTATTTTTTCGGAGCCAAATTTGAAAGGGTTCCTGTTGTCCCACTGAATTGAAATTTTGCATACTTACATAATCTGCGTGACAATGCAATCCTATGGAGTTAAATACCCCCGAAAGGGGTTAAATGGGATTTTGAAGTTTTAGGTTATGTTTACGAAGGGGTTCTCGATTTATACATTTTAGTACATCTTTTAAATAAAAGCTAAAAAATATTTTTTTATATATTTTTATTTTAAAAATTATATCCATGCAGATTGGTACTTGTGATTTCGGTTAAAGATGAAATGTTTTAGGTCTTGGAAATTCTACCCCCAAAGGGGTTAACTAAGGTACTGGATGCTGTCACGGACATTGATTTTGACAATGACAGCGGCTTTTTGATCTTGAAAATTTTCCTTGTCAAATCGACTATATTGTCAAAAATTGATATTTTAGGTTAATGCTGTGTCAATAAATTGTGACAACATGTGACACTGACTTGACACTTTTTTGGCATTTCTTCAAGGTCAAAAAGCCACTGTCATTGTCAAATCGACTATATTGTCAAAAATTGATATTTTAGGTTAATTCTGTGTCAATAAATTGTGACAACATGTGACACTAACTTGATACTTTTTTGGCATTTTTTCAAGGTCAAAAAGCCGCTGTCATTGTCAAAATCATATGATGGCAGTACCTCTGTCCATGACAGCATCCAGTACCTTAGGGTTAAGGTACCAAATATATTTAATTATTTCTGAAATTAATCTGAGAAATTCTGAACTTCAATTAGAAAAGGCGTGGATTTAAATACTTAATAATACTACAAGTAGAAAAACATATATTTTAAGCATAAATTAATGTTCATTTTAATGTTTTTATACGATATACGATTACAACTAAAAAAAAAACAATTTACAAATGAATATAATATATTTATGAGGTACACATAATTATAAATATTATAATAAATTTTTTTTTGTTATTACAATAACCCAAATTACAAAACAAACATATTTTTTATAACTTCTATAAATATAAATTATTAAACAATAAGAATAGTAGTTTATTATACAAGTAAAGAAAAGTTGTTCATTATCTGTGAGTGGTGTGTCAGAAGAGAATCACGAGCAGATAATGCCAACTTTTCTTTACGTGTGTACTACAACACTACAACCTTTTCTCTTATAGGTACAGTCACCCAAAATGAAAATGACGCGTCCATAAACGAACCCCTGCTATAAATCATTAGAGATCGTAAACTTGTTTTGAGTCATTTATCGGCTTTTGAAATGTTTAAGGATTTCTTGATGGAAATTGTTGGTTGTCCCAAATGTGAAATAATACAATTTTTATATATTATTGAGAGAAGGTCACAAAAATAAAATTATTAGTTGGTTTGCAAATTTAATTTATTATTTGGTTGATGCAAAATAAGTTTTAGTGTGCAATTAAAATCTGCAAAATAAAAAACACGACAAAACATGGATTCTTATTTCATTTTGTTTAAATTATCATTAAACTAAATTTCGCGGATTGTGATGCGATCGCGAAACGATCACTTTGATATCCATTGTCCAAAAATTATTTCAATTCAAAATAATTATTATACTTAAAATCTGATTGTCACAAACTGTAACTAAAAATTTGATCGTCTTTATAGTTTATTTCTTAAGAATATAAAACTTATTGCAATAATAGTTGTGCATAAAACAAGATAAAATAAAAATATCGAAATCCAATTGTTATTTTAAAATTCAAGCAAAGACGTCTACACTCTTAATGGTTTTAATTATTAATTACACAATCGTTTTTGTGAACATTTTGGTTTACTAGTGCCAGTTTATAGAAAGTTCCATTAAATTTTAGTTCGTTGTTAACAACGTGTTAAATTTTAATGGAGTTTTTTATAAGCCGGCCCTTAATGTTTTAAAAAATTAGAATCGCCAGAATAAAAGTTAGCAATAAATGTTTCGGCAATTCATTCATGGGAATACCCGGATTAAAATTCCGACTATTACCGCAAATAAGATTCACGGGAAAATAATTAACAAACCCGTAACACCACAGGGGATAACTTGAGCCCAAAACTGCAACGAAAGAATTTTCAAATTCTTCTCCGAATTGATAAACATTTATTAATTTTCTTGGAAGACAAATGAGAAGTAAAAAAAGTTTCATGTTCGTCGCCACGTTTCGACACTTTGAGAGGTCAAAGAAAATAAATTTGTTTTTTGCAAATTTAATTTACTATTTAATTGATGCAAAATAAGTTAAAGTAAGTTTATTGTAATAAATAAACACTCCAAGTTTTATTGATTTTAGAACACCATTTCGAAATAATGAATAACATTAAATATTCCAAGTAGTTAAATTTTTACTGTTTTCTGCATTTGTTTAAATTTTAGAAGAACCCACAAAAAGATCACTAAAAATGTTTCCCTCTTTAAAATTGAATTACCACTAATTTTTGTTAATTATAACTTCTTTATCTTAAGATTTTCGTAGTCAATCGTGTCTTAATTAAGTATTTACTATTAAAATTAAAATGTCTTAATGCAATTGTATTTCAAATTTTAAACAAAGACGTTTCAAAAAATTGGAATAATCAGAATAAAAGTTATCAATGACGTTACGGCAATTCATTCATGGAAATACCCGAATGAAATTCTGACCATTACTGCAAATAAGGTTCACAGGAAATGACAAACAAACTCTTACCGCAGGGGATAACTAAAGGCCAAAATTTCAAGGAAAAAATTTTCAAATTCTTCATAACATAAACATTTATTAATTTTCTTAGAAGACAAATGAGAAATAAAAAAAATTTCATCTTCCTCGCCACATTTCGTCACTATGAGAGGTCAAAAAAATGTATTTTTTTTATTTAATTTATTATATTTTAGTTGATGCAAAAAAAAACAATGTTATAATACTATTTCCAAATCATGAATAAAATTAAATACTTATTATAAGTAGTTTAGTTATTTATTATACAACACGATAAAATTAGATTTTATTTTTGAGACCGGTTTCAATTTTTGGAATTTTAAGATTACAACTTATTTTCGTACTCAATCTTGTCTTAATTAGGTATTTACTATTAAAACAAAAATTGTAATCCAATTGTATTTCAAATATCAAACAAAGACGTTTAAAAAAATTGGAATATTCGGAATAAAAGTTATCAATGATCGTTAGCTTTTAACAAGGAATTAAAATTTAATGGAACTTTCTATAAACCGGCACTAGTAAACCAAAATGTTCAAAAAAACGATTGTGCAATTAATAATTAAAACCATTAAGAGTGTAGACGTCTTTGCTTGAAATTTAAAATAACAATTGGATTTCGATATTTTTATTTTATCTTGTTTCATGCACAACTATTATTGCAATAAGTTTTATATTCTTAAGAAATAAACTATAAAAACGATCAAATTTTTAGTTACAGTTTGTGACAATCAGATTTTAAGTATAATAATTATTTTGAATTGAAATAATTTTTGGACAATGGATATCAAAGTGAACGTTTCGCGATCGCGTCACAATCCGCGAAATTTAATTTAATGATAATTTAAACAAAATGAAATACGAATCCATGTTTTGTCGTGTTTTATATTTGGCAGATTTGAATTGCACACTAAAACTTATTTTGCATCAACCAAATAATAAATTAAATTTGCAAACCAACTAACAATTTTATTTTTGTGACCTTCTCTCAATAATATATAAAAATTGTATTATTTCACATTTGGGATAACCAACAATTTCCATCAAGAAATCCTTAAACATTTCAAAAGCCGATAAATGAAATGTGGAACTCGACTCAAAACTACACCTTTTTCAATTGTAATTCAGAAACCGTTAATTGTAATTCAGATTAGTCAATTGTATTTCAGAATGTGTTAATTGTAATTCAGAATAGTAAACTGAATTTCAGAAAATATCACATGTATTTCAGATTACTCAATTTAATTTCAGAAAACGTTAACTGTAATTCAGATTAGTAACTTTTATTTGAGAAAGCGTTAATTGTAATTCAGAATACGTCATTTGTAATTGAGAATTCGTCAATTGTAATTCAGAATTCAATATTTTCATTTAAACATTAAATTATTAAAATACCTACCTTTGGAAACAATGTTAGGGCGCTAAATATTTATGCTGTTCTTGTTAATGTTTATGTAATTTAATTTTGAAAATAAAATATTTCTGGTTATGTATACATAGTATCATGCAAGTAAGTTACTGGATCTGAATTACATGTGATGGTTTCTGAATTACAATTAACACTTTCTGAAATACAGTTGACTAATCTGAATTACAATTAACGGTTTCTGAAATTAAATTGACTCATCTGAAATACATGTGATGATTTCTGAATTACACTTGAAAAAGGTGTAGTTTACGATCTCTAATGATTTATATATTGACAACTCCACTACAAATGCTATTCAACAAATCCCTTCGTCAGTCTCAATTTCCGAATATTTGGAAAATTTCTGATATCAGGCCTGTCTTTAAAAATGGTAGTCGTGAAAATATCTCCAACTATAGACCAATTTGCACCCCATTGTATATATCAAAAGTTTTTGACTCGATATATAATGGCTGACATTATATAATTTTCTGTAAAGCATTCTATTATTGAAGAACAAATGGGTTTTTAAAGGATCGCTCTACGATGACCAATCTTTTTTTGTTTACTGATTATATTACGTTAAATCTCGAAAATGGATTTCAAATTGATTGTATATACACCGACATGTCAAAAGCTTTTGATCGCATTTCTATTGAGTTGTTAATTTTAAAATTAGATAATCCAGTTCTCAGTTGGATTTATTCTTTTTTATCCAATCGTGTACAGTACGTAACTATAAATGGTGTTAAGTCACGCGAAATTCGGCCATCTACAGGTGTACCTCAGGGATCACATCTAGGACCAATTCTTTTTTACCTCTATGTAAATGATGTCAAAACAGCTATTGAATGTTGTAAAATCCTTCTTTTTGCCGACGATTTAAAGATATTTAAAGTTATTAATAATCAAAACGACTGTGATATGTTACAATGTGATTTAAATAGTCTTTGTATGTGGTGTAAACAAAATAATTTAGAATTGAACATAAATAAATGTAAAGTACTAAAATTTTCTAGAAAATTACATTACAATTCACCGTCCTACTTTATATCAGGTAACCAACTTGAATGTGTCACACATTTTCGTGATTTAGGTGTTATTGTAGATAGCCAGTTAAGTTTTGATTTTCACATCAACTATATTTTGTCGAAAGCCAACAAAACATTAGGATTTATAAAAAGACAATGTTTTCATTTTTCAAGTTTACGTGTTCTACAATAGTTATGTTCGTCCAATTTTAGAATATTGCACAATTATTTGGCAACCTTGTTATAATGTACAGGGTGTTTCAAGTTTTAGGTCCAGTCAAAAAATAAATACTTCTAGTTGTCCAAAAGAAAAAAAATATATCTCAAACGATAGAGTTTCTAACACGCTTCAATTTGATGCTTTAATGTTATACGAAATTTTCATGGTATGAGCGTGAATTGTGAAAAACTAGATAAAAAATTTTTTGTTTCCAAATTATTGCAATCGTTTTCTCATAATAAAATTCCTCCTATTTTTTAAGTGAGACTTCCGAAACTGAAACAGTAAAAAACCCAAGGCGTATTGAGCAATTGAAATTCCAATTTGCAAAAGATCAAATAAATGTTTTATCTTAGTCACCTTTGAAAAAACAGAGCTCGTGTCTTTGCTTGATTCACAAAAAATTGAAACGTCATTAACTGTCAGACTAAAATTTTACTTGTCAATTAAAAAACGCCCATTTTTTTGCAAATTGAAATTTCAATTGCTCAATACGCCTTGGGTTTTTTACTGTTTCAATTTCGGAAGTCTTACTTAAAAAATAGGAGGAATTTTATTATAAAAAAATTATTGGAATAATTTGAAAAAAATTTTTTTTAATGTAGTTTTTTGCGTTTTACGCTTATATCATGAAAATTTGGGATATCAGCAAAGCATCAAATTGAAGCGTGTTAGAAACTCTATCGTTTGCGATATATATTTTTTATTTTGGAATACTAGAAGTATTTATTTTTTGACTGGACCTAAAACTTGAAACACCCTGTACATAACAAAAAATATTTTATTTTCAAAATTAAATTACATAAACATTAACAAGAACAGCATAAATTTTTAGCGCCCTAACATTGTTTCCAAAGGTAGGTATTTTAATAATTTAATGTTTAAATGAAAATATTGAATTCTGAATTACAATTGACGAATTCTCAATTACAAATGACGTATTCTGAATTACAATTAACGCTTTCTCAAATAAAAGTTACTAATCTGAATTACAGTTAACGTTTTCTGAAATTAAATTGACTAATCTGAATTACAATTAACGGTTTCTGAATTACAATTGAAAAAGGTGTAGATGGAGGAGATTTTTTTTCCGCATCGATCTGTATCCCTAACTGTGACAATTTTAAAGTTATGTTGGTTTTTTTTTAAATAATTCTTTACAGAATTAACAAATTCAAATTCTGTAGTACAACAAGGCTAACAATGCTTACGCACACACCATATTTGCGAGTCATAGTTTCGTAAATTAAACAATTTTTTAAAAAAAAATGTGATAAGACAATTAAATTGTAAAAATTATCATTCTGTTCTATTATCACCTTTCAGCCATGAAAGACTTAAGCACATTGAGCGACACTGAACTGTCCCAATTTTTCCATTCTTTCGACACGGTCCTTTCAGACGTGAACGGTAAAAATCAAATTTCCAGACTAACAATTCAAATAAAATTGTAGGTGTGTTGTGGAACATTTTAGAGGGCATCCCTGGGGCCTCCGATGGCATAAAATCGTTGAAAAAGCTCGGAAAAAAAATCGCTGTTGTTTCAAACAACACAACCGAATCACTCGATTCATACCACTGGCAATTAAATCAGTCAGGTTTTGATTTGGCAAAGGACGAAATCATTCTACCAACCCAAGCCATGATTGCGTACTTGAAATCTGAAAATTTCACCAAAAGTGTTTTCATCCTTGGCATGCCAGCCATGAAAGAGGCCTTCAAACAGGCGGGTTTTGTAGTAGCAAACAACGAAAACTGGAAAGTGAATTCACTTCAAGAATTTGGACTTGTGACAAAAATTGGTACCGAAATCGGTGCTGTTATTGCAGATATTGACCTAAATCTTGATTTTGTGAATCTCCAAAAAGCGGTCAATTTGTTAAAACAGCCTGGGGTGATTTTTCTAGTCGGGGCCACAAATATGGCGGTTCCGCTGGGTTTGGACCGGGTTATGTTAGGTCCAGGGTGTTATTTGAAAATTCTTAAGGAGGCTTCACACCGGAAATGGGTTCAAATGGCCAAACCCAACCTCAGTTTAAATAATTACATTGTGGAAAAGTACGGAATCAAAGATGCGTCCAAAGTTTTGTTTATTGGAGATTCGTAAGTTGTTCAAGTGATGGAATTAATTACTATTAAATAATGGGGTTTTAGTGTGGTGGATGATATGGGTTTTGCCACCAAATGTGGCTACAAAAAATTGCTAGTCTTGAGTGGTTTAACTAAGAAAGAGGCGTTGGAAGAGTGGAAGTTTGAAGAGGGATACAAACCGGAGTTTTACGTTGATAGTTTGAAAGTTGTCCACGATTTAATTGGGAAAATAAATCAGTCAAATTAAAAAATGTGTCATTTACTTGTACCCTTGATGAATAAAATTATTCATAAAGTGTGTATTGGAAAAATCAATAACTAAACAAATGACCTTCTGTAAAGTAAATACCTTTTACTTTTCATTTGTTTACTATTAAATTATAGTGCACCGAAGGATTAAGTAAGACAATGCAAATAAATTTTCCTTTGTTTTGTTTTTAATTAAAATGATAAACGACTGACGTGTGTAAAAAAAATCGGAATAGAGATAGTGAAACTGCCAGGCTTCAAGTCATTATTATTTATTACACTTGTCTCCAAAAATAACTTTTTTAAAAGCTTTTATTTAACTCATAATGTTATCTGTCTGTTGGTTATTTTTTCGGAGCCAAATTTGAAAGGGTTCCTGTTGTCCCACTGAATTGAAATTTTGCATACTTACTTAATCTGCGTGACAATGCAATCCTATGAAGTTAAATAGGGTTTTGAAGTTTTAGATTATGTTTACAAAGGGGTTCTCGATTTGTAAATTTGAGAGGGTTCCTGTAGTCGCAATGAAATGAAATTTAACATGCTTACGTAATCCGCATAACAATGCAATTCTATATAGTTAATTACCCCCTAAAGGTGTTAAATGGGGTTTTGAAATTTTAGGTTATGTTTACAAAGGGGTTTTCGATGTGTACATACCGTAACTTATACCGACATAGACGGTATGTTGGTCATTTGGACGTCATGGTAGATGCACAGTGTAATAACAATAAATCTATGCAATAAATAAAAACTAAAAAGCAAAAAATTAAAATATATAAAAAAATGTTTTAAAAAAAAGCTTTTATTTAAAAGATACACTAAAAAGTAAAAAATAATGTATTTTAATCACAGGAAAATATTTTTTCTTACAGGTTAAAATTCTAAAATTTATAAAAGCTTTGGGAGTTATAAAACTACGGCATTACAGAATTACTTTGTTCAGTTGACAACTCCCAAAGCTTTAATAAATTTTAGAATTTTAACCTGTAAGAAAAAATATTCTCCTGTGATTGAATTACATTATTTTTTACTTTTTGTGCATCTTTTAATAAAAGCTTTTTTTTAACATTTTTTTATATATTTTTATTTCTTTTCTTCTTAACAAAGGCTTTTTATTATTAGCAATAAAACTCTGCATCTTTTTACGGTGACATAAATTAAATAAGAAATCTCAATTGGCAACAAAATTACAGGTTATTTATTTCATCAAATTGATTAACAAATTTTTCTCAATTTTGTTTTTGTAAAAAAGTGTTTTTTTAATATTACGTTATTGTCGCTGACTTTTTTCAAAGACATTTTTATGTATTGTGTGCTACTTAGGCTTTTTCTATTATTAATTACTCTTCGTGAATTTTCTATAATATTAATTGAAACTACAACTGAAAACAATTAAGAACTTAAGAAAAAATGTAACCCATCTACCTATTTTTTTTTAAATAACAATAAACATTTATTTCACCTCGTAGATGTTAAAATCCACTCGTGAAATAAAAACCCGATTTACACTCAAACTCATTAAATAAATAACTATTATCTGTGTGTAATAAATGAACCGATTTACACGAAAACGAGTTGGATACAACATTTTATTCCTTGAATTAGACTCAACAAGGCTTAAAATTGCTTTAAATCTGCTAAAAATAATCTGACGTTTTGTATTGACAGTTGTCAAAACTTCCTTACACAGGAGAAAAATCGTAAACTTTGACAGTGTCGAAGAATAAAAGCTTTTTTTAAAAAACATTTTTTTATATCCTATTTATTATTATGCATGATTATAAGTATTATAAATTTAATGTTTCTGAATCGAAATTATGCATCACATGCGTTTTTGGATTACTATTTACTAGTTTAGAAATTGCACCTTTTTTGAGTTTTTGAGAGTTTTCTCGGAAACTATAAGACTGTAAGAGCAAAACGGTTTGTTCCAGTGAATTCTGCGACTCTTTCTACGTATTGTACAACACGAGATTAAAAATTTTGAAATTTTTTGTTTAATATCAGGGCTTGGCTAACCCCAGTTTTCAAGACTGAATTGGGTTTTCAACGATTTTATCAAATAGCTGATTGCACACTGATTGATTCTTTTGTGATTCACTCTGTGCTCCCAGTTTGAAGGTTATGTGAGTTAAAAAGTGAGGTTATGTTGCTGAATAATGTCAAATGTCAATGTAAGGGGACCAAAGAAGGCGAAGACTTAATTTTATTGTAGTATTGCTACCTAGATTTAGAAACTGCTGTTACTTTAAATTTAATCTAGGTGAGAATTAAAAAAATGAATGACATGTCGCTATTTAAGACCTTTATAAAAAAACTCCAATGATTTTTCCTTCCTGCTGGTTTGTTATGAAATAACTCAAAGGTCACGTGTATTATGTGTTGCCTATCTCGCAACCGCAAAGTGTTTTTTCTAAACATTGTCACATGTTTAAGTTTTCTCGTGTTGAAGCGACTAGAAACGGTAAGAATTTGGAAAATATTTATTTATACACAAAAGTTCACAATTGGTCAGCTTTTATCTCGCAGCTTATCACATAATTCGAGATAATTTTTGTATTTGTACAAGTTTTTATGATTAATTTGACCCCGTCCAAGTCGCACTCGAGTGTGATGTGCTCTAATAATTCCCTAATTGTTATTTGATTACACTTTTGTAAGTAAATAATAATAGTAATTACACGAATAGAATTAGGCTTGCAGTTGTTCCGTAATTTCTCAAAAAATTTGATTCAACAAACGAAATGACGCAACTAAATAAATCACGGAACGTTTGTTGACTATAAAGACTATATTAATTTACAACCAATTATATGATAAGAAAATTCAAGCTTAATTCTACACAATAAATTTTCAGTGTCTGAAAATGGGTCTCAACAGTGTGACACAAACCGTCCTTTTTACAAGTCTTGTGACTGCCGTTACCGTTGTCGGTTCCTACTTGTATCAGAAATGGAAACAGGTCAAAATACCGTCGAATTGGGAACGAATTGGAAGCGTGAAAAAACTTCACTTGTATCCGCTTAAAAGTGGACACAGAGTCGAATTACAAAGGGCCGAAGTTACAGAAGTCGGACTCAGACAGACCAAGGACGATGAAAAGGTCTTTCAGTTGAGAGACAGGTATGTAACCATTGCTGGACATGTAATCTAGTTAAAAATTAATAGTTACAATTAACCATCTAGTTTGTAATCCCAGATTACTGAAGTTATGTTCATTCACAGTTAGATTAATCGAATTTCATTTTTGCGTTAATATGTATATCTATCATTTTTGAAGTCATTCAAGGTGACCCAAGGGTCTATAACTTTTTTGCTATTTGAAATATTGCCACACTGTTTTCATTATTCGATAAATCGACTTAAAGTACTTCCACAAACTAATTATATTTTTATTATATACAGGGTGGTGAACCAAAGTTATATATTTTTTAATGGAACATCCTATATATTTTTGCATACTTAGATTCTCCGTGAAAAAATAATGCAACTTTTTGTAAACTATTAAGGGTCGAAGATAATATAGAAGATAAAGGATAAAAGTTAAAGTAAAAAGAAAGAACAGAAAACAAAGAAAAGGTAGGAAATATACCATAGAAGATAGAAGACAGAAGACAGACGTGTTAAAAAAGACAAATGATCAATTGGAATTGGAATTGGAAACATTTATCTCTTTTCTATTCTTTTTTCTTCTCCAAGTATTGAAAATAGAAGATGGAAAATAAGTAAAAGATAAACTGAAAAGAAAAAACAGAAAACAGAGAGATGGTAAAAAATAGATTGTAGAAGACTTCTAAATAGTGAATGGAAGACAAAGAAACTGAACAAATAAGAGAGAAAAGAAAACAGAAGATAAAAGATTGAAGTTAAAAAAGACAAATGATATCTTTTAAAAATTATGCTTAACACCTTTGGGGTGGAATTTTTAAAAAGCATGAAACACTTGTTTCTTTATTTTCAGATTGTTGAAGCTAATATTTTTTAATGACGTTTTGGGAATTAATAGACATTATCTTGGGCTATAATTGTACAAAATTTCATTGTTGAAATAAGTCGGGTTTCGAAGATGTAAATTTTTGAAGTAAAGTTGAAGGAAAATTAGATTTTTGCTTCTTTACACCAAATGTGAATTTTTTTCGCACAGTTGTAGTCGATATTTTTAGACGAATTTTTGGGAGCTAATAGCCATTGTATAATTATATAATTAAGCAAAATCTCATTTCAAAAAATAGTCGGGTTCGGAAGATATGAATTTTAAAATTTAAGTTGGGGGAAAATTAATTATTGCCTCTTCACACAAACAAAACTTTTTTCAGACTGTTGTAGTCAATATTTTTTAATGACGTTTTGGGAATTAATAGACATTATCTTGGGCTATAATTGTACAAAATTTCATTGTTGAAATAAGTCGGGTTTCGAAGATATACATTTTTGAAATGAAGTTGGAGGAAAATTAGATTTTTGATTTTTTACACCAAACATGAATTTTTTTCGAAAGTTGCAATCGATATTTTGGGAGCTAATAGCCATTGTACAGTTACATAATTGTGCAAAATCTCATTTAAAAAAATAGTCGGGTTCGGAAGATATGAATTTTTAAATTTAAGTTGAGGGGAAATTACATTTTTATTTCGTTACACAAAAATTTTTTCAGATTGTTGTACCTAATATTTTTTAACGATATTTTGGGAATTAATAGACATTATCTCTGACTATAACTGTACAAAACTGCATTGTTGAAAGAGATCAGGTTTGAAAGATATAAATTTTTGAAGTGAAGTTGAAGGAAAATTAGATTTTTGCTTCTTTACACCAAATGTGAATTTTTTTCGCACAGTTTTAGTCGATATTTTTAAACGAATTTTTGGGAGCTAATAGTCATTGTACAGTTATATAATTGTGCAAAATCTCATTTAAAAAAATAGTCGGGTTCGAAAGATATGAATTTTTAAATTTAAGTTGAGGGAAAATTAGATTATTGCCTCTTCACACAAACAAAAATTTTTTCAGACTGTTGTAGTCAATATTTTTTAATAGCGTTTTGGGAATTAACAGACATTACCTTGGGATATAATTGTACAAAATTTCATTGTCGAAATAAGTCGGGTTTTGAAGATATAAATTTTTGAAGTGAAGTTGAAGGAAAATTAGATTTTTGCTTTTTTACACCAAACATGAATTTTTTTCGCACAGTTTTAGTCGATATTTTCGAACGAAATGTTGGGAGCTAATAGCCACTGTACAGTTATACAATTGTGCAAAACCTCATTTAAAAAAATAGTCGGGTTCGGAAGATATGAATTTTTAAATTTAAGTTGAGGGGAAATTACATTTTTATTTCGTCACACAAAAATTTTTTCAGATTGTTGTATCTAATATTTTTTAACGATATTTTGAGAATTAATAGACATTATCTCTGACTATAACTGTACAAAACTTCATTGTTGAAAGAGATCAGGTTTGAAAGATATGAATTTTTAAATTTAAGTTGAGGGAAAATTAGATTTTTGTTTCCTCTCACAAATTTTTTTTTCAGATAGTTGTAGTTAATATTTTTTAACGATATTTTGGAAATTAATAGACATTATCTCGGACTATAACTGTACAAAATTTCATTGTTGAAATAAGTCGGGTTTCGTAGATGTAAATTTTTGAAGTGAAGTTGAAGGAAAATTAGATTTTTGATTTTTTACACCAAACATGAATTTTTTTCGCACTGTTTTAGTCGATATTTTTAAACGAAATTTTGGGAGCTAATAGCCACTGTACAGTTATACAATTGTGCAAAACCTCATTTAAAAAAATAGTCGGGTTCGGAAGATATGAATTTTTAAATTTAAGTTGAGGGAAAATTAATTATTGCCTCTTCACACAAACAAAATTTTTTTCAGACTGTTGTAGACAATATTTTTTAATGACGTTTTGGGAATTAGCAGACATTACCTTGGGCTATAATTGTACAAAATTTCATTGTCGAAATAAGTCGGGTTTCGAAGATGTAAATTTTTGAAGTGAAGTTGAAGGAAAATTAGATTTTTGCTTCTTTACACCAAATGTGAATTTTTTTCGCACAGTTTTAGTCGATATTTTTAAACGAATTTTTGGGAGCTAATAGCCATTGTACAGTTATGTAATTGTGCAAAATCTCATTTAAAAAAATAGTCGGGTTCGAAAGATATGAATTTTTAAATTTAAGTTGAGGGAAAATTAGATTTTTGTTTCCTCTCACAAAATTTTTTTCAGATAGTTGTAGTTAATATTTTTAAACGATATTTTGGGAATTAATAGACATTATCTCGGACTATAACTGTACAAAACTTCATTGTTGAAAGAAATCAGGTTCGGAAGATAAAAATTTTTGAAGTGAAGTTGAAGGAAAATTAGATTTTTGCTTCTTTACACCAAATGTGAATTTTTTTCGCACAGTTGTAGTCGATATTTTTAAACGAATTTTTGGGAGCTAATAGCCATTGTACAGTTATATAATTGAGCAAAATCTCATTTCAAAAAATAGTCGGATTCGGAAGATATGAATTTTTAAATTCAAGTTGAGGAAAAATTAGATAATTGCCTCTTCACACAAATAAAAATTTTTTCAGACTGTTGTAGTCAATATTTTTTAATGACGTTTTGGGAGTTAGCAGACATTACCTTGGGCTATAATTGTTCAAAATCTCATTGTTGAAATAAGTCGGGTTTCGAAGATATAAATTTTTGAAGTGAAGTTGAAGGAAAATTAGATTTTTGCTATTTTACACCAAACATGATTTTTTTTCGCACAGTTTTAGTCGATATTTTTAAACGAATTTTTGGGAGCTAATAGTCATTGTCCACATCTGTAATTGCCCCAAATCTCATTTAGAAAAAAATTCGGGTTCGGCAGATTTGAATTTTTAAATTTAAGTTGAGGGAAAATTAGTTTTTTGTTTCCCCTCACAAAATTTTTTTCAGATAGTTGTAGTTAATATTTTTTAACGATATTTTGGAAATTAACAGATATTATCTCGGACTATAACTGTACAAAACTTCATTGTTGAAATAACTCAGGTTTGAAAGATGTAAATTTTTAAAGTGAAGTTGAAGGAAAATTAGATTTTTGCTTTTTTACACCAAACATGAATTTTTTTCGCACAGTTTCAGTTGATATTTTTAAACGAAATGTTGGAAGCTAATAGCCATTGTACAGTTGAATAATTGTGCAAAATCTCATTTAAAAAAATAATCGGGTTCGGAAGATATGAATTTTTAAATGTAAGTTATTTTTTTAAGGGTTTTGGTAGTTTATGGAGCCAAAGACAATGAATTTCGCACTGCTAGAACCTACCCAAAAATGGTCCTAATTGATGTTTCGGTCCATGATGAGGACCACCTTGCCATAGACGCCCCCACAATGAGGACACTCTACGTTAAAATACCCAACCGAAAAGACAACGCTGTTGCTAAAGTCAAGTGTTGGAACAACGAACACATTGAAGCGATTGACTGTGGAGATGAGGCCGCTGGTTGGTTCTCCAGATACATAATTGAGCGAGATTTTGGCTTAAGACTGGGCTACAACGATGTCAATCACAGACGCGACATTACCAAAACCCACCACAAACTCCTAGACTACTACAAGAATTTAAGCAACCACTCGACTGTTCGTTTCTCTAATTGAAATCATATTTATTAATTAATTCATAATTATTTCAGGGCCTGTTTGCAGACCTGTCAAGTGTCACTCTCATCAACCAACATTCGGTTCATGATTTGAACAAACGAATTGGGAACAATTCCAATGTCACTGTTGAAAATTTCAGACACAATATTATTGTTGATGGACCTGACTTGCAACCTTATGATGAAGACAATTGGGACTGGATCAAAGTTGGCGATAATGTTATATTGAGATATGTCAAAGACTGCACTAGGTGTGTCTTTACAACCATTTCGTCCGAAAACGGAATCAGGGACATTAATAGACAACCGTTGAAAACTTTGGAAACGTTAGTAAAACCAATTTAAACAACCAACAAAATTGTTTATTGTTACAGATATCGCAAACATTCAGGACCTGACCATGGCCCGAGATTCGGAACGAATTTGGAAGTGGCCAAAACTGGATTTATTAATGTTGGCGACCCTGTATATATTGCCAGGAAGGAGGAAATGCAATAAAGACGCCTTAGGTCGGTCGATGTGTAGAGGGGGGACATTACATAGTTTTCATTCATAGAGATTGTTACTTAATTTGTTAATTATTACTACTTATTAGGCCATCCTCTGTGTACAATAATACAAATAAAAAATTAAAATTGGTTCAAAACAGTTTTATTTAGCTGTCTGTCGGTTATTTTTTCGGAGCCAAATTTGGAAGGGTTCCTGTTGTCCCACTGAAGTGAAATTTGGCATATTTACATAATCTGCGTGACAATGCAATCCCATGTAGTTAAATAGCCCCTAAAGGGGTTAAATGGGGTTTTGAAGTTTTAGGTTATGTTTACGAAGGGGTTCTGGATTTGTACATTTGAGAGGGTTCCTGTAGTGGCAATGAAATTAAATTTCACATGCTTACGTAATCTGCGTGACAATGCAATTCTATATTGTTAATTACCCCTTAAAGGTGGTAAATGGGGTTTTAAAATTTTAGGTTATATTCACAAAGGGGTTCTCGATTTGTACATACCGTAACTTATACCGATATAGACGGTATGTTGGTCATTTAGACGTCACGGTAGATGCACAATGTAATAACAATAAGACTAAAAAGCAAAAAATAAAAATATTTAAAAGAATGTTTTTTAAAAAAAGCTTTTATTTAAAAGATGCACTAAAAAGTAAAAAATAATGTATTTCAATCATAGGCGAATATTTTTTCTTACAGATTAAAATTCTAAAATTTATAAAAGCTTTAAGAGTTATAAAACTACGGTATTACAGAATTACTTTGTTCAGTTGACAACTCCCAAGCTTTTATAAATTTTACAATTTTAACCTGTAAGAAAAAATATTCTCCTGTGATTGAAATACATTATTTTTTAAATTTTAGTGCATCTTTTAAATAAAAGCTTTTTAAAAAAAATTATATATTTTTTTGTGTTGGGAATGATAAAAAAGTCGTTCGGTTTTAACAATTTATTAGACTTGGTTACATTAATTAAAAACTTAAGTAAATCACGCAGTCAATTGTGTATACCGGGTGATTCAGCTAGAGCTTTCAAAGTGGTGGACTCCCGGAACTAGGAGAAATTGGCGCCAAATTTGAAATTTTAAAAGTAACCAAACATTTTTAATGCATTCTTGTATCCACCTTTTGAAACTGAGTAAAATGTACCCTAGGTACTTATCTGTCATAGTTTTTGACGTATGTCATTTTTTTATAAAAAAAATTTCTTTTAAAATATCAACAGCTCTTGAACCCTTTACAATAAGTGAATAATTCTTTTTGCATTTGATAACTAAAGATTTGAAGGGTCTTCTAAAATCTTCAGGATTGTCAACTGTCAAATTGCAAGACTACTATGATTTTTTGAAAATGATTTTGGAATGGAATGACTGTTTTTTCAATGGCAATCAGAAGAACATCGATTTTTATAGAAATTTTTATCCACATCTTCTGTATCTATCTTTTACAGTTTTTGAAAAAAATCACAAAAAACCGAATTTTAGTTCATTATTTTCATTTTTAATTGAGTAAAGTTTCGAAAAATACGATAAAGTTGTGCTATATTAATTAAAAGAAATGCTCGATTTGTCCACCATTTTCATTCAAGAAGTTTAAAACTCGAGGGTAGACTGACTGAGTTACTTTACATAATTCACTAAGTCATAATAAACCATAATTAAATATTATTGTTTTACTGCTTATTCGACAATAAACCAACTAAAAACTAAATAAAATGTTGAAGTTTGACAATTCTTGACCATTTAGCAAGGCCTATTTCATTAACGATGAAAATTACAAAGTAAAATCCGTTTTTTTGTGATTTTTTTCAAAAACTGTAGAAATAAGTATATGACCTTGATAAAAGTCACCATAAATCTCAATGTTCTTTCGATTGCCGTTAGAAAATAGAGTCGTTCCATTTGAAAAACTGAGTTGTAGCCGATTTTTGATCATCATTTTGAAAAAATCATACTAGCCTTGAATTTTGACAGTTGGCAATTTTGAAAATCCAGGAAGGCTCTTCGAACCTTCGGTTATCGAATGCAAAAAGAATTATTCATTTATTGTAAAGGATTCAAGAGCTGTGATATTTTAAATAAACCCCTGTAAATAAAAATTTTAACAATGAAATTGACATATGCCAAAAACTATGACAGATAAGTAGCAACCACTTGGGCAAATTTTACTCAGTTTGAAAGGGTGAATTCAAAAATGCAATAAAATTGTGTGGTTATTATTTAAAATTTCAAAATTGGCGCCAATTTCTCGTAGTTCCCGAAGTCCACCACTTTGAGAATAATTTTTTTGAACTTAGAATTAAAGCTCTAGCTATACAGGTGATTCAAAAGTACCGAACAAAAATGGCAAAAAATTGTTTGAGCCTTTTTTCCCTTCAAAGTTAAATTTTTAAGACTTTAGTCAGCGAAAACGACAGCTAATAACTGTTGAAAAAAATCAATGTCTTATGATGTGCAAAACAATTAAATATTTGTTTATCCGTCCCTTTTGAATCACCCTGTATAAGAAGTTAGCCCCCGAAGAATCACCCAAAAATAAAATACTGTGATCACATCAAACTTGTTCACTTTTAATTAGTGCGATTTCATCGCTTTGTCTACTGGCCTTTACTGAGACTGGATTTTGTGAATATAAATAAACGGCATACATGACTGTACCAACTGCAAGAACCGTATTTAAATAAATGGGAATACTAAAAAATAAGTAGCTCAAAACAGCCGTCAGAACCAGTTCCAAGGCACTGGCGAAAGTTTTCAAAATGGAATTTAAAGTCTTGAGAAAAAAACTAGTAACAATACCAATGGCGGCATTATTAAACATTACTAGTAACACTTTGTAATGGAATACTTTGATAATATTTTCGTACGTGAAAGCGGACGATAAATAACCCCTAACACCTAACAAAATCACGTTACAAACAATCGAGTCCAAGTACATGAAAACATTTTGGACGAAAATGTTCACATCAGCCCCTTGTTTTTTTAAAAGATACTCGTTATAAACACCCGCAAGACATGAGCAAAAAATTTGCAAAAGAATGAAAATGCCGTTCAGACCAATGATATCGAACGAAATGAGTGACTTTTTCTCCTGATTGGTGAAATTAATCTGTTTCAACATGCACCCAAATGTTAGAATTAGCAAGGAAAGCCACTGCTTCTTGCTCAAAGTTTTACTAAATATGACTTGGAACAGTATTCCAGTGACTACGACTCGCAATTGTAGCAGCAGGTAGTAAGTTGTGGGGTCAAATACTGATAAGTTAACGAAAGCTAGGTTGTTGTAGAAACAATACAAGAGTGCAGGTACGAAATAAAGCCCTAATACTGTCCGATTTTCTACGATATTGCTGACTAGTGACTTGGGAGAGTTGCTACAACTCGTAACTGATTATTCTAACTTTAAAATGGAAAACTTACTCTTTACAGTACAACACCGTTGACACGACCAATTTCAGAACTTCGGTTAGTAGGACTACCGTAATTATGTTATAATCATACTGATTGTCTGCTTTTTGCGATGCTGTTACTAAAATTCCTATAACGAAAAAAGTTAAACCGGAAATGTAACATTGGGAGTTACCTTGCCCTACAAACAACAATATGTAAGCCACAAAAATGACAAAACTCACTTTTGTGGGGAACAATTCGGTCCACGAAAACGTCGACATCATTTACGATTTAGTGCAATTTTAACGAGCCATTTTATTTTTTATCTTTGATAACTCATTGTTGGAAAATTTCTAGGTTATGTTTATGTCACACCTGTCACACATTCAAACGTGTGATTGGTGATTAGTGATTAATCTACGATAATAATAATGCACAAACTTGGGTGTGCATACAAATGTTTACAACCTTACCACCACTTGAGTTTTTCCAAAATTATTAATCAAACCAACAGATTTCCAAAATCTCGTAACTTTAGCCACCAGTCAACTGTCAAAACAACTGTCATTCGTGTGTTGTTGAAATTTTGCCGAAGAAATCTTCAATCATCCGTTTAATTATAAATAATAGCAAGGTGTTTTGGTTTAATTCGTGAAAAATGACGATTCAGGCATCCATGGGTGATGGAAATAAGTCGCGAGGTGTGGTTTACAAAGATAAAAGTAAGCCGAGCGATGTCCGCCTCAGCAATATCAATGCCGCTAAAGGTAAACTTTGATTTTTTCCAAAAATAACAATAAATTTGCCCTCCTATAACTGTTTTAGTTATTTTTACGTGAATTTGCACTGTTTCAAGGCGGTTTTTTCGCCTCATTTCGCTACGTTTGCCTAAAATCGTGCGTTTTTTTCACAGCTGTCTGCGATGCCATTCGCACGAGTTTGGGGCCCAGAGGCATGGATAAAATGGTTGGTATTTTTGGTTTTTTATTTAAAAAACAATCTGGTGTAAATGACATAATTCTGTTTGCCATTAACTTTTAATAATAATAAAAAAATTGTTTTTGTACTCATAGCTCTTAGACGGCTATTTCCCGGTTACCCAAGTACCACAAAATATCTTTTTGGTTGTGGCAGCTAAAAAGTTGTTGCAGTAACGTTATGGCAACCTGATCTTAGTCATAATTTGGTTATTTCATTAGGTTTTTAAAATGAAGTTGTTTTTTAGTTAGATTAATATTTAAAAAAGCTATAATATGCTCATTTGGCTTTATTTTAGACTCCTAATAGTTGCTCCACAATTTAGCTTTAATTTTATCTACGTAACTAAATAGTTATTTTTTAGGTTGCCCTAATGCTTTTATGTCCATCGTAAACCCAAAAAATAACCTTTTCACAGCTATTTAAAGTTGATATATTATAGCTATCACACATATTTTAATGACAAAATAATGTCTAAAATATTACTATTTCATGACCATTTGGCTATTCTGCCATCTAGTTGTGAATAATCTATCTTATAACTATATGGCAAATTACCAAAGTTGCCGCAACATTTTCTTAAAAATAAAAAAGCTAAAATATAACAAAAATCTATCTGCAGAATGTGGCAATTTGGTAGTAAAATTTTAGTTGTTATTACCAAGTAATGTCTATAACTCTACCCTTTCGTAGCTACACAATAATTTTCCCATCATTTTAACTGTCAAATTTTATCTGTCGTTTCCTATACCAACAAAAGTGTATTTTCTGTAGTGTGGAGTGTGAATTATGCCTAAAGTTGACATTAAACAAACTGCTTTTTCCTTAAAAAGATTTAGGAAAAGCAGTACATATTACAGAAAATTAAAACGTCGAACGACTGACTCAACTTATTTAGTTTGTTTCGATTTAGTCATTATTTAGCCAGAAAAGCCTCCTCAAACGTAAAAAATAACTAAATATCATTTGGTTTTAACTTAGTCAATATTAGGTTTCTGAGTCAGTTTCCTAACAATCAGAGAAGACATACAAAAATGGCGATTTTTTTGACAAGTACGACAGCGCAGACAGCGGCCATTTTAAATTTTTCTTATATAACCATTTAATAACTTTGTCGTTGTCAGAATCATAATTACTGCTATTTTATAAAATTTAATAAATAAAAGTGATACATTTTTATAACTGAAATTAATTTAAAAGAAAAACTCTTAATTTTTTGAAAAAAAAATTAGTATGTTTAATAAATTATTGCTTTTTTTAAGGCGCGTCGATTTTTTTGAAGCATCGTATTCATATTTGTCAGAAAAGTAATTTTTTGCTTGGTTAACGAGTATTTGGAATTTGTATATGCATTACAGTGATATATAATATGTTTATCGCCATCCATGATGTCTACAAGGATTGAATAATATAACAATTTATTCGTGACTCTGCAGTGACCACTAAATTACCATATTGTTATATTTTGATCTTGATGTCCCACAATTTTTCCTAAATTACAACCAAAGATAAAATGTTATTTTGTAGTTGCTGTTGGGTTGTACTTTGGAAACGATAGCCAATTAACAACAAATCGGTGATTATGTAGTAAATAGTTGTCATTTAGTCATAAAATAGCAACAGCTTTCGTTAGAGCTTTGAAACAACCAAATTGTTGTCAACTATTTGGTAATATTACCGTTATATAACCCAAAAATAAATGCCCATTTTTGGCACGGTGACGTCATGACAAGTTTGGTGAAACGTTTTCCTCGATTGTTGCGGTGACCAAATAGTCACCAAAACGTTTTTACAGCTACTTGGGTATCCCTAGCGTGTGGGAAAGTAACTTTCCCGCACTGCGGAGTTTTTTACTTTCCGACAGTGACTAGGGACATTTAGTAGGTTATCATTGAGATTTTACGATAAGTGACAGTTCATGTCAATTTTTGATTGTTTGACCTGTTACCAACCCACTAGCAAAAAAAACTAAATTATAAAAAATATTAATTTTTAATTTTTTTTAAGAGAGATTCGTTACAAAAAATATTGCACCTAACTTGTTTGGAAAGCAATTTCCCACATTCGCACAAACAAAGTGCTCATGTGGGAAATTATATTTTCCAAACACTTTAGGTAAATAACTATAATAATGTTTCTAATGAGTGTTTTAATTAGATTCAGGCGAGCAATGGTGAAGTCACCATTACCAACGATGGGGCCACCATTTTGAAACAAATGAACGTCATACATCCGGCTGCAAAAATGGTAAAATGTGTGTAAAAAAAAATTGAAAACTTGATTATTATTTTAGTTGGTTGAGCTGTCACGTGCTCAGGATGTTGAAGCTGGCGATGGTACCACTACTGTTGTTGTAGTAGCAGGGGCTTTACTCGATGCTGCTGAAAAATTATTAACACGGGGGATTCACCCGACTTCAATTTCTGAGTCATTTCAACGAGCTGCCAAACACGCCGTTGATGTAATTATGTTTTGATTTATTTTTGTTATTATATTTTAATTTGTAGATTTTAACCAGCATTTCTAAGCCGATTCAATTGGATAATCGTGAACAAATGGTTAAAAGTGCGTCAACTTCATTGAATTCAAAGGTTGTTTCACAACAATCAAGTCTGTTGGCTCCTTTGGCTGTTGATGCGGTTTTAAAGGTGGTAGAGCCAGGTTTGTTTGTTTGGTGGAAAAAATTGTTACAATTATTAATTTTATTTGAATTTCAGGCCATGAACAAGTTGTTTCTTTGTCGGATATTAAAGTAATTAAGCAAATTGGAGGCACTGTTGAAGATACCGAATTGATAGATGGTGTTGTTTTTGCTCAAAGAGTTGCAAATGTCAATGGTCCTAAACGTATAGAGAAAGCTAAAATTGGTTTTATTCAGTTTTGTATTTCTGCACCTAAAACTGATATGGATCATAATGTTGTTGTTTCTGATTATGCCGCTATGGATAGAGTCCTTAAGGAAGAGAGAACTTATATTTTAAATATCGTCAAACAGATCAAGAAGGCGGGATGTAATGTTCTTTTGGTAATTAGTTATTTTTTTCTACTCATTAACTTGTTTTGGAGATCTTCCAAAATAAAGAGGTTTAGTAGAGAAAAACAAGTGACAGTCTCGAGTCCGGTGTTTTGAGAAAATAATTTTAGTCAAAACCACATTCTGCTAGTCTTTTGTTTTCGGCTTAAAAATAAAATTGACACTTTAGCGAAATCTTAAAAAATTCATATCTTATAAAAGTTACACATTTGAAACAAACTCACTTTTTTACTGAGAATTTAATAATATTATGCGATTCGTTAAGCTGTGTTTTTTTAAAGAAGAATCATAGTTGGCTATGACATTTTAGAAAAGCTTATTTTTTTTTGAACTGAAAACTATAAATACAGTTTGGTATTTTTATATACTTTTGATAAAAAATCTATTTAAAATATTTGAAAGTAGTTGGCCACATAAAAGGTGTAAATAATCTAGAAATTTTGTGAACGGTTATTAAAGTAAAAAATGTGAAATTATAAAAATAAGCTAAAAAACGAAATGTTATGTTTTTTTAATATTTAAAAATAATGTATTACACAATCATATAGACATATCAAATCAGAAAAAAATAAGCTTTTCAAAAATATCACAGCCGCCTATGATTCCTATTTAAATAAATGCAACTTTATGTTATTGCAACTAAAGAAAAAAAAAATTAAATTCTGCGTAAAAAAAGTGTGTTTTAAATTTGTATCTTTTATAATAAGGAAGATATAAAGTTTTGAGATTTCGCTAAAATGTCAAGTTTTGTGTTTCGGACATCCAAAATGCACCATTGACCTGACCTGACCAATTGGAATGCAGTGTGGCGATCACGTGGACAACTTATGACCAATGAGAATGTAACATGGCAACAACTATTATTAGATTGCCTTGAGCGTTTGTCATTAGTCTGATATATTGAAAAAATAATTTGACATTTTGAAAAAAAAAAACTGCCATCATTAAATAAATATTATAGTTACAACTTGTTGGTTTCTTAGACTCAATATTGATATATGAAGAGGTTTATAAATAAAAGGAGTCTATATTGAAATATCATTTAATTACGTTTCAAGGGTATAATTTCCCTTTTATTCAGATTAAAACATGTCTACAAACAATAAATTAACTTTCAAATAGAATAATTTAATAAACATACCTAAAGACTGTGACACACTTTGAGTGGTGGAAGGAAGACTGAGAGTTGAAGGTTGAACGGTCAAATTCCACCACCCAAATGCAGCGAAAAACAATACAAATATAAATTATAAATTATAAATAACAATATAAAATATTTAGTTTTTGACAAACATTTTAAATACATTAACTGTTACTTCCAATTACAATATTAAAAACACTTCCGAATTAATTACGAAAATTAAAGCCACTGATCTTAAAAACTATAATCACAATAATTATACTTTAGTTTCATTTGATGTCATTTCGCTTTTTACTAATATCCCGATCGATTTGGCTATTGACATTGTTAACAGAAGATTTAATGATTCAAATACTAATATTGACAAAGATTTCTTTTTAAACACTTTAAAATTTGTTCTAAATTCTTCATATTTTACATTTGATGTTTTGGTTGCCCAATGGGCTCACCTATTAGTCCTATTATTGCTGACATAGTATTATTCGAATTAGAAAACTCTGTTTTTAACAATATTCCTTTTAACATACCGATTTATTATAGATATGTTGATGATTGTATTGCACTTGTACCAATAGATAACATCACTCATATTTTAGATTTATTTAACAAGTTTCATCCTAGACTTAATTTTACAGTTGAAGTTTCCGTTAACAATTGTATTAATTTTCTTGACACCACTTTAATTTTTAATAATAATTGTATAGTTTTCGATTTTTACAAAAAAGAAATAGCTTCTAATAAATATTTAAACTTTATGTCTTATCATCCATATCATCAAAAAATGTCTATTATTAAAAATTTTGTTCATCGAGTCGATACAATTTCTCATCCCGATTTCAAAGTCAAAAACCTAAGTGAATGTAGAGAAATATTGTTAAATAACAGCTACCCTGCTCACTTAATAAACAAGGTAATTCTTCAAAAATCTAACAATAATATTAATAAAAATAAAAAAAGAAATAAACATTATGTAATAATAATAAAAATAAAAATATCTATGTCACTTTTCCTTTCGATGCTAATCTTAAATCCAACATTGAATCATTAACTAAACATTTAAACATTACACCAGCTTGGAAACCTGTTAATACTACAGGGTGTTCCATGTAAACCCCACATTAGAAGTATTGAAAGTTCTAATAAAGATATTTATCTGAAAGTTGGTACTCAGGCATAATCCGTTGAGTTATGCTCAATGAAAATATTTTCAAGATGGCAGCACTTCCGGTTATACCGGAAGTCGCTATTAACTTCCTTATTTTAAATGGAAATCTATGTTTTTCACTGCGTTTTTGGATTAGTTGAGTTATTTTAAGGGAGTTTTTATTAGCTTTCCCTATATCCAAGTTTAACCGTTTTCGAGATATTTAGGATTTTTGAAAATTTTTGAATTTGCACCTGTCCCTTAAAAAATCGGTAACTCGCTTAGTTTTAGAGATTTCGAAATCATGGTTGGAGAATTGAAAGAGAAAGCCTAAATCTGTTGTTCAGTGTGATCAAAATTGGAATTGAAGTTAATAAACCCAAAAATTTGAAGGTTAAGTTTGGACAACTTCAAGTACCCAAAACTTAATTTTTTCAAGTGGGATGTCCCAATTTTTATTCTACTAGATGGAGGAGAATTTTTTTCTACATCAATCTGTATTAGCATTCCCTATACCTATCTGTGATAATTTTCAAGTTATTTTGGTTTTTTTGTTATTGTAGGAAATTTCTTACTAACCACAGCTATTTTTGCATAGTTTGCCATTAAAACATTTCTGATTAAACTTAAACGACAAACTCTGTTCAAAATTGTGTTATCAGACTGTGAAAACAAAATAAATTCATTGGGTGTTGGTTTGAAAAATTTTAATTTCTCACCTTTTTTCATTCGTTTCCATGGCAACCTATGAGAAAAGTCCTATATAGGCTAATGAATTTCTCAATCCCAACAAAAAGTTATTATAACTTGAAAACTATTAAACATAAGTATAGGGAATGTTAATAAAGATCGAAGCAGAATTAAATTCTCTACCATCTAATGAAATAAAACTTTTGTCATTTCATTTGAAAAAAATTAGTTATGGGTGGTTATGGTTTTGCAAACTTAATTTTAAAAATTTGGAGTTTGTTATTCTTTTTTAGAAATTTGAAAACACCAAAGGAAAGATCTAGGCTTCCTTTTTCAAATGAGCTCAAAAATATTTCCAAATTTTAAAAAATGGCAGAGTTATCGATTTTTGAACTGGAAAGTGCAAATCCAAAAAAATTTAAAAACCTTAAATATTTCGTAAACGGCTAAATTTAGATATAGGGACAGCTTAGAAAACTACCTTAAAATAACTCTAGTAATTCAAAAACGCATTAAAAAATATAGCATTCCATTTAAAATAAGGAAGTTGATAGCGACTGCTATCTTGAAAATATTTTCATTGAGCAGGACATAAAAGATTATGGTTGTACACAAATTTTCAGATGACTATGATTATTAAAACTCCCAATACTTCTAATGTGGGGTTTAGACAAAACAGCCTGTATACAGGGTGATTCTTTTAGGGCCTACATTAGAAACTTTTTAACTTCTAGTATAGATAGAAGTTTAAAATTTAGTATACGATCCAAATCGACCATTCTGAGTTCAACTAAATTATTTTCAAAATGGCTGAACTTCCGGAACGTGGAGAAATTGGCGCCAACTTTGAAATTTTAAATAGTAACCACCTATTTTTATTGCATTTTTGAATTCGCCTTTTTAAACTGACTAAAATATACCCTAGTTGTTAGTACTTATCTGTCATAGTTTTTGACGTATGTCAATTTTTTTTTGCAAATTTTCATTTACCGGGGTTTATTTAAAATATCACAACTCTTGAACCCTTTACAGTAAGTGAATAATTCTTTTTGCATTTGATAACCAAAGGTTTGAAGGACCTTCTAAAATCTTCAGAATTTTGAACTGTCAAATTGCAAGGCTACTATGATTTTTTGAAAATGATGATCAAGAAATAATTATAATTCAGTTTTTTCAAATGGAATGACCTTGTTTTTTCAATGGCAATCAAAAGAACATCGATTTTTATGGAGACTTTTATCAACATCTTCTATATCTATCTCTTACAGTTTTTGAAATAATCGCAAAAAACTGAATTTTAGATCATTATTTTCATTTTTAATCGAGTAAACTTTCAAAAAATGCGATAAAGTTGTGCTATTAATTAAAAGAAATGTTTGATTTGTCTACCATTTTCATTCAAGAAGTTCAAAATTCGATGGCATACTGACTGAGTTACTTTACATAATTCAATAAGTTATAATAAACCATAATTATATATTATTGTTTTACTGCTTATTCGATTATGAACCATCTAATAACTAAATAAAATGTTGAAGTTTGACAACTGTTGACCATTTTACAAGACCTACTTGATTAACGATGAGAATTACAAAATAAAATTCGTTTTTTGTGATTTTTTTCAAAAACTGTACGAGATAGGTATAGGACATGTACATAAAAGTCACCATAAATGTCGATGTTTTTTCGACTGCCGTTAGAAAATAGTGTCGTTCCATTTGAAAAAACTGAGTTATAGCCGTTTTTTGATAACCATTTTGAAAAAATCACACTACCCTTGAATTTTGACAGATGACAATTTTGAAAATTCTAGAAGGCTCTTCAAACCTTCCGTTATCGAATACAAAAAAAATTATTCACTTATCGCAAAGGGTTGAAGGGCTGTCACATTTTAAATACACTCCTGCAAGTGAAAATTTTAACAAAAAAATTGACAAATGTCAAAAACTATAACAGATAAGTACCAACAACTAAGGTACATTTTAGACAGTTTGAGAAGGTGAATTCAAAAATGCAATAAAAATGTGGGGTTACTATTTAAAATTTCAAAGTTGGCGCCCATTTCTCGTAGTTCCGGAAGTTCAGCCATTTTGAAAATAATTTAATTGAATTCAGAATGGTCGATTTAGATCGTACACAAAATTTTAAAGCTCTAGCTATATTAGAAGTTAAAAAGTTTCTAATGTAGGCCCTAAAAGAATCAGCCTGTATATGATTTGTTATTTAGCAAAGTTAAAGATAAAAATGATAAAAATTTAATGTCGAATGTTGTATACAAAATTGATTGTAATGATTGTAATAATTGCTATATAGGTGAAACTTGTCAACATATTAAAAATAGAATAAAACAACATAAATATCACTTATCTAATGCTAACGTAGGACATTCAGGCCTTGTAAAACATTCTGTTGAAACTGGACATTCTTTTAATTATAATAACATAATTTTTTTGCATAATGAACCAAATTTTAGAAAATTTGTATATTAAATGTTTTGATAATGTCAATATCCAAACCGACATAGATAAGATAGGTAATTGCTATAAAGATATAATAAAAAATAAAAAATAATAATCGTCGTTATGTTAATTTGTCCCATATACCAATTTTTATTTGTTGAGTGTTGTTTGTACATTTTTTACATTTTAATTTGTTTATTGACTATATTGTTATCTCAAAGTATCTTTAAAATCATGTTAGGCCATTTTATTTATACAATCTGTTATGTATACCTGTTCGTTTTATTAAATTATTATATTTGAAAGTTAATTTATTGTTTGTAGACATGTTTTAATCTGAAGAAAAGGGAAATTATACCCTTGAAACAAACGTAATTAAATGATATTTCAATATAGACTCCTTTTATTTATAACCTCTTCATATATCATTATAGTTAGAGTTTTGTTTTTAGATTCAGAAATCAATTCTTCGTGATGCCGTCTCTGATCTCGCTCTTCATTTCCTCGATAAAATCAAATGCATGGTCATCAAAGACATTGAACGTGAAGACGTAGAATTTGTATGTAAATCACTCGGTTGCCGTCCGATTGCATCACTCGATCACTTTACCGCTGAAAATCTGGTTTCGGCCGATTTAGTTGAAGAGATCGGAGTTGGCGGTAATCGTATGGTGAAAATCACTGGTGCTCAAAATGCCGGTAAAACAGTGACGCTTTTGGTTCGCGGCTCGAATAAATTAGTCCTTGAAGAGGCGGAAAGATCTCTACATGATGCATTGTGTGTGATTCGTTGTTTGGTACGTAAAGGAGCAATTGTAGCAGGCGGTGGTGCACCTGAAATTGAGTTGGCCTTGAAATTGGCTGCTTTGGCCGATACCAAAGAGGGTATTGATGCGATTTGTTTGAGAGCTTTTGCAAATGCATTGGAGATTATTCCGTTTACATTGGCCGAAAATGCAGGTTTGAATCCAATTCAAACAGTGACTGAATTAAGGAATCGACATGCCAAAGGGGAAATTTCGGCTGGGATTAATGTGAGAAAAGGTTCAATTTCGGATATTTTAGAGGAGAATGTGGTGCAACCGTTGTTGGTCAGCGTTAGTGCAATTACGTTTGCCACTGAAACAGTCCGTTCAATTCTAAAAATTGATGATATTGTAAGTTGTTTTTTTTTTAACTATACAGGAGTTCCGTCTAAACCCCACATTATTAATAAAATTGCTACTCAGGGGTAATCCGTTGAATTATTTTAAGGTGGCGAAGGTCGATGATGTATGGGCCTAAAATGATTTATAACAGGGCTGAGTTTCTCTGTTTAATAATAATAATTTACAACTTCAATAAACGTTGGGACCTTTATCTCAAGCAGGTACTTCAGACAGGGCTAGTGGCTTGTTATGAATCGAAATATTCAAAATATTACTCATGCAATGTTCGATTCAGAGAGGCATCGGATGCATGTATTTACGAAATATTGAGAGTTTATGCAAATTTTTGATAATTATAATTATTAATTTTTAAATTGTTATTATTAAATTTTTAATCAAATAAAAAAAGAAGATAACTGTTGGCAAAATTTGTTATAATATTCCTAAGAATATTGTAATTTTTTTTTCTTTGTGAATGATAAACTAATGCAAACTGAGGGAAAAATGTATTCTAACTAAATACTACCTGTAGAAATGTTTTTATTTGACTCTTCAGCTTGATAAATTATGATAATCAGCATTTCCATACAAGTTAAAGTATTATTATTATTATCGATAAAGTAATAATTATTATTATTTATCGATAGATTTCGTACAAAACAGAGTGTGAATAAATTAAAAATTATTTGATAAAACTTTTTGTAAACGTTGTATCCGCAGGGTTCCAAGCAAATTATAATGACCAATGACAACCCGTTTGAGAAATGTTTTGGAAAATAATGTTCTTCTTTGTCGAACTCTCGTGTAGTATTTGATGAGTAATTTTTTGTTGTTTCAATAAGACACTTTTTCGATTTTTTAAATTTGTCATAGTACTACCCATCTTTCAAAAATTTGTAGGTTTGGTTGAACAAACGTTAATTAAAAAAATATTCCAAAGAAGTTCCTTATCATTTTAACTAATTTTTCACATTTGTCAACTTTATAAGAGTTATTTTTTTAGAATGCTAAAAATTTGGCGTTTTACTAATTGAAACGAGTATAAAAACATTTTCTAATCGAATTTCACAAAAATCCAAAAAATCAGTAGTTACAGCAAAAAATTAGTGAAATAATCTGTTAAGTAAAAAATTACAACTAGGGGTCGGTCAATTTTTAGAAAGTGAAATTAAAATTGAATTCACTTAAAATTTAATTTTAACACGTATGGATTTTAAATCCAACCCAGGCGGAATCAAAATTTTATTAATGAATTTGAAAAGGATTTTATAAATCAATGTAAATCCTTTTCTAAAGATCAAGCAGTGAGTACCGAAATCATCTTATTTACTCCAACTTTGCCACAACAATGAGGACAAATAAAATTTACAATACAATACAATATTTTGCCTTAGGCGACAATTCAGACAGCTCAAATTTGAAGCGCCAACTGGTGGCCGGTGCCAGAACTAACAAAAAATTGTTTTTTGAGATAATCTCGAGAACGAACAAACATTTTTAAAAACGGCAAACGCCAAATCGTTTCAATCGACTATATCTAGTGAGATTACAAACTTTCTACAACAAATTTCGTTTCTTTCACAGAGATATCAAACGTATTTTTTGAATTAAAAGTCAATTTTTTTCGGAAGTGGGTAATGTCACTAGATATTTTTGTGTGTTTTCAAATGGTCCCAGTCCGATTTATCTACGTATTATGGTTCTTAAGATTATCTCGATGAAGTGTTGAAAACATGGATATTTTGTGATTTTTTATGTACATACTTAGTGAAAGATGTTAACAGTAACATATACAAAAATCAAAGTCGTATCTCTTATAGTTTAGTAGATATTGGTAGTTAAAGTTGACCAAAATCAGCATTTTTTCGCCACCTTAAGGGAGTTTTTTTTATCAGCTTTCCCTATACCATAGTTTAACCGTTTTCGAGATAAGGATTTTTTTGAAAATTTTTGGATTTGCACCTGTCACTTAAAAAATCGGTAACTTTCTTAGTTTTAGAGATTTCAAAATCACATTTGGAGAATTAAAAGAGAAAGGCTATATCTGTTCTTCAGTGTGTTTAAAATTGGAATTGAAGTTAATAAACCCAAAAATTTTAAGGTTAAGTTTGGACAACTTCAAGTGCTCATAACTTAATTTTTTCAAATGGGATGTCCCAATTTTTATTGTGCTAGATGGAGAATTTTTTTCTGCATCGATCTGTATTACTATTCCCTAATGTTGGGTGTAATCAGATTACATTGTAATTAAATTAATAATTCAATTACAGATTAATCTAATTACATTGTAATTGCAATTACTTTCTTATTAGCTGTAATTAATTCAATTGAAAAGTAATCGATTACTTTGTAATTAATTACATTATAACAGATTATTTTAGAAAATCATCCCCTAAGTCGGGTTCGGAAGATATGAATTTTTTAATTATAGTTGAGGGAAAATTAGATAATTGTCTCTTCACACAAACAAAACTTTTTTCAGACTGTTGTAGTCAATATTTTTTAATAGCGTTTTGGGAATTAACAGACATTACCTTGGGATATAATTGTACAAAATTTCATTGTTGAAATAAGTCGGGTTTCGAAGATATGAATTTTTGAAGTGAAGTTGAAGGAAAATTAGATTTTTGATTTCTTACACCAAACATTAATTTTTTTCGCACAGTTTCAGTCGATATTTTTAAACGAATTTTTGGGAGCTAATAGTCATTGTCACCATCTGTAATTGTCCCAAATCTCATTTAGAAAAAAAGTCGGGTTCGAAAGATACGAATTTTTGAATTCAAGTTGAAGGAAAATTAGATAATTCTCTTCACACAAACAAAACTTTTTTCAGACTGTTGTAGTCAATATTTTTTTAATGACGTTTTGGGAATTAATAGATATTATCTGGGGCTATAATTGTACAAAATTTCATTGTTGAAGTAAGTCGGGTTTCGAAGTTATAAATTTTTGAAATGAAGTTGAAGGAAAATTAGATTTTTGCTTTCTTACACCAAACATTAATTTTTTTCGCACAGTTTCAGTCGATATTTTTAAACGAATTTTTGGGAGCTAATAGCCATAAAAACTTATGGCCAATGAATTTCTCAATCCCAACAAAAAGTGATTGTGACTTGAAAACTATTAAATGTTTCTGTGCAAATAATATATAGAAATATGCCGTTTTCTTTCAGATTACAACATGAATCGTTCTTTTAAGCTAGTCTAAAGTGTTCTCATTATGTTTTATTAAATTATACTCACTTCTATAAACAAAAAACAGCCCCAAATAAAGCGTTTTTATCGAAATTTTAACATAAACCTTAATTTCAAGATAGAATAACGCGTTTTCAGTCTTTGTTTTCTTAATTATTATATTATAAATCTATTTTTAAGTAGTCTAAAACGTTCTCAGTCTGTTTGATTAAATTATATTCGTCTCTTTATGGAAAAAATAGCTCCAAATGAAGCGTTTTTATCCAAACTGTGACATTAATCGTGTTAAAGAAAAAATAAGACGTTTTCAGCCACTTCATAAAAGGTTAGGTAGTTTGAAAGCAAGGAATTGCCCAAAATAAAATATTTTCTTATCATATACAGTTCACTTTACGCAAGTTATAATCAGTTTTAACTGTCAAAACTAATAATAATAGTAATAATAATAATAATTGCCTTTGAATAGAATATGGTTGTTACTACGATTTAAAAAGTATTTTTTAAAAGAAGAAATTTGTCTTGTATGCAAATTTTGTAGATTCAGAAAGCCTCGACCTCCATATTCTCTAGATAAAGAAAATCTTTCAATAGCTGATTTTGGATGGTGTTTCCTAAAACGAGTAAATAGTATTCTGATTTCAATGTTAATATAATTAATATCAGTATTTGTCCATTTAATAATCCCAAGTGAAAAATCTAAAACAGGTAAAACAAATGTATTTATTGCCTTTATGAAATTCATTGAATTTAAATGTGTTTTAACTAATTGTCTACATCTCATGATAAAACTATCAACTTGTTTAGCTTTTATGTCACTATGTGATATTTTATTTGATTGTTTGAATCCTAAATATTTATTCAAGTCACTATTATTGAGGCTTTCAATCTTTTCTTGACTCTCAGTCATAAAATTTAATTTTTTAAAATTTCCTTTATTAATTGCTAGAATTTTGCATTTATCTAGACCAAATGACATACCAATATCTAAAGAAAAATTTTCTGTTAGTTTAAGTAATAAATTCAGTTGTTTCTCGGTCGCAGCATCTAATTTAATATTATCCATATACATTAGATGATTCAATTTAGCTACAACTGCTTTATTATTTTTTAAATTGAAACCATAATTAGATAAATTCAAAATATTAGAAAGTGGATTTATAGCTAAACAAAACCATAAAGGGCTGAGTGAATCTCCCTGAAAAATACCCCTTATTTCTTATACTTATAAGAAATGTTAACACAGATCGATGCAGAATTAAATTTTCTACTATTAACCTCCGGTTTCCTGACCATAATTTCTATATAAACACCAATCAGATTAGCAACTATCCAATCGATAAAATTTATCTAATGATAAATTGTTCAACAAACCGGGGGTTAGTCAAATAAAAAAAAAAGAGTTATGGGTGCTTAAAGTTTTGCAAATTTGGGGTTTGTTCTTTTTTAGAAACTTGAAATCACCAAAGGAACGAGTTATCGATTTTTGAACTGGAAAGTATAAATAAAAAAAATTTTTTCGTAAACGGCTAAATTTAGGTATAGGGAAATCAATTTATAAAAACTACCTTGAAATAACCCTAGTAATCCAAAAACGCATTTATACAAATGTATACAAATTTCCAAATGACTATTATTATTACAACTCCCAATACTTCTAATGTGGGGTTTAGACATCCTGTTATTACAAAATTTTACGCAATGTTTTCTTTTTTAGGTGAACACGATGACATAACTTACCTAACTTATTTCACTTAATTTTTTTGTTAGTGTAACCACCTTGTAACAAACTAATAGTATTAAAATAATAAATTTCTGAATTAGCTTAACCATTGTTTTATTCAGATAAACAAACGATTAAAGTTTCTTTACAAATATGACATCCTATATAATAAAATATCTACAATAACAATAAATACGTAACTCTATTTTTAAAAATTGCAAATTACTCTTTAGTTTTCAACTGTTTTAAAATCTGTTCAGACACAACTTTCGTAGCTTTATCGGCATTGGGTATAAGAAACCGATCC